>OY804549.1:25348306-25765806 GCA_963680865.1 Spergularia marina
CTTAAACAATCTGTAACTTGGAATGAAATTCAGTCCGATCCTCGACCAACAAGAGTGAAATTCCAGTCCAATCTGGTAAAAGACTGAAATTTTAGATTCCGTCCTCCATCCCAAATGTAATTAGTTCTCGGTTTGCTTGGTCATGCTCCAACTTAAAAGGGGCGTTTGATAATTCTTGATATCCCTCATATATTAAAGTATGTAATCACATTCTTCTAAAATAAGACAATTTTAAAGGCTTGTTTCCATAGATAGAAAGATTTGTGTATATCTCTAAGATAAGCCTAGCAGCTGTCAAGTGCATAAAACCATACCTAAACAATGAACATATGGAAGAAGCACACAATCCTCTGATCCTATTCTCCTATCTCAAATTCTCAACAAGAAAATATACATTTCAACTTCTCATCCTCGCCTGTTGCGTAAACCACAACAAGAGATTTTACATACAAATCGCTCAGACATGGAGAATGACAACTCTCCTAAACCTCATGTGCTCATTTTTCCTCTCCCAGTACAAGGCCATATAACCCCCATGCTAAACCTTGCTGAACTTCTAAGCCTCGCAAATATTCAAGTAACTTTCCTAATCGATACTCAAAACCACCAACGTCTGATTCAGTACACAGACATTGATGCTCGTTTTGGCCGCTACCCAGCCTTTACATTTAAGGACATTCCTGAAGGGCCGTCTGTGAAACAATGGTTTAGTAAGGAAAACTTGACGGAGTGGCTTGTCAACTTGGTTGAAGTTCTAGCAGTAAACGCAAAGCCCTTATTAGAAGAGATGTTAACCGCGTCTGCCACTACTACTACTACTACTACTACTACTACTACTACTCCTCCTCCTCCTGAGTCTCCAATTACATGTTTGATCGTAGATGGGTGGCTAAGTTTTGCCTACGACTTGGCAGAGGTCGATAAGGTACCAGTTATGGCATTCAAGTGTCCTAGTGCTTGTTGTATGTGGGCTAATTTCTGTACTCCAAAGCTTCTGGAAGCTGGCCAAATACCCTTTCAAGGTATAAAAGCACATCTTCAATTCATACCTACTACATATGTTACAATTACAACCAGTTGTTTGATCTTTCATGTTAACCCCACACACAAAAAAATAAAAAAATAAATTTAAAGACAAAAATTGGTCGATAAATCAAAAGAGTGACAGCATATGAGCTCGTTGGGTACCAAATTCGTTTTCTGTTTTTGGTTTTTTGTGTTAAATAAGTTACAAATTAGTTATCTCAATAATAGCCATATACAAAATGAAAACTCACAACTAAGAACTGAAAAGGGAAAATCACTTTTTCTAGTTTTCAAAAGATACCAAATGAGCCGAGGGACACAGGACGGGTCTGATCTTTTCGATCCTAATCTCTCATAAACATGCTCAAAGGTTTAAAGTAATTGCTCAACGATTACTATTACGAACTTGAAGATTTTAACTTCTAATAATAAGCTCAGTGATTTGAGATAGGAATATAATAAGGTCAGAGAATCTGAGAAAGCACTGTCCAATCTTGTGCTCAATGATTTGAGGAGAGGCAACTTGCTAGTTATTGGAGGATATGTGAGATATCGGGAATATCAATAGATTAGGATAGTATAATGTTTTATTAGGAAAATATATTCTAGACGTGTTATGTTCACATTAGCATGTAAACTATATAAGGGGCCTTCCCCTGAGTTATTATGGATCAAGTCAGTATTCTATAATGCAATCTCCCCTCTATATTCTTACACTAGTAACTACTAAACTACTGATGCCAGCATGTGCTTATAATAGTATGTAGGTGCGTGACCCACGAGGTCCATCAATCATTCACAAATATCATAGAAGTTGCACAACCTTGGTTTAAAGTTCAAAACTTTTAGCTTCAAAAACACAACAGAGGAATGGAACATCAGGACTCCTCTAAACCTCATGTACTCATCATCCCATATCCTATACAAGGCCATGTAACCCCAATGCTTCACCTAGCTGAACTTCTTTGCCTAGCAAATCTAAACGTAACCATCCTAAGTACAACCCACATCCACCAAAGCCTGACAAAAAGCTCGAGTCTCCAGAGCCGGTTTGGCCGCTTTGCAGGGTTCAGGTTCGAGTCTGTACCTGACGGTCTACCTGATGACCATTCCAGGACAGGTCAGGAAGGCTCAACGCAAGTGCTTAACGGGTTCACTTCAAACGCAGAACCTCTTTTTAGAGAGATGGTGATTGGTAGTCTAGTTACTTGTATGATTGTAGATGGGTTTTTGGGCTTCACTCAAGATGTAGCAAAGGAAGCTGACATACCAGTAATTGCATTCAGATGTTTTAGTGCTAGCACCCAATGTGCATTTTCTTCTGTTCCACAGCTTATAGAACAAGAAATCATTCCCTTCAAAGGTAAGCATTACCTATGTACATCTAAATAAATACATATTCTTTCAACATGATCACTAGTTTCAATTGTCAAACACCATATGCCTGAGAACGGCAAAAGACATCTCAACCAAAAGCCTAGTATGGTAGATTAGATGTGCCCATTAGGCAAACGGCCATAGGGTTTAAAACACGGATAATGCACAAATCTTCTTCATGCAATCATAACCTGTGCTCTCACATCTTAATTCGAATTGGATCATCTCGGACTATGTTTTCAAGCAACACCTTAGAATTTACCAAGTTTCTGCTAAGGTCATATAAAGAAATTACAACCTAAAAGAAGCAGATCCCCTAACCCCCCTTTCCTTTTCCCTTAAAAATATAAAATGTAACAAATCAAATCATACAGGAATAATAGTAACAGTTTCATTTCACAGAAGATAGTAGAAAAATAAGCAGACCAATGCTTAGTAGTTGAGCTATTTCAGTAATGTTGTCACTTAAAAGTCAAGTCTTTTAATGGTATTTGTTTGGTTTGTCATCCACACATGGAACTATAGATAAAGACATGGATAGCCTTGTCCAAAATGCACCTGGAATGGAAAGTTTCATCCGCTACCGTGATCTTCCCAGTTTCTGCAGAATCAAAGACAAACCTTCCTGTCAAGGCCTCCAACAGATATTTGCTGCCGAGGTACAGCGAACCAAGCAAGCTCATGGGCTCATCCTAAACACATTTGAGGATCTAGAGGGACCTATTCTCTCGCTTCTAAGATCAGACTGCTCAAAAGTCTACTCTATTGGACCACTACATGCCCACATTAAGCACAAACTCGATCAAGGGAACTCTACAGTTTGCAACTCTTCTAGTAGCTTGTTGGAAGTAGATCAAAGTTGCTTATCATGGCTGGACCAAAAGCCCGACAAATCAGTAATTTATGTCGGTTTTGGGAGCTTAGCTATCCTCGAAAGGAAACAGCTATTAGAAATTTGGGCAGGATTAGTGCAGAGCAAGAAGTACTTTCTATGGGTAGTAAGATCCAATCTAATAATCCCAGGTGACGATGATACTCCAACCCCAGCTGAACTCTTGGAGGGGACTGAGGAGAGAGGATGCATAGTTAGCTGGTCTCCACAGGAGGCAGTCTTGTCCCACCGAGCCGTTGGTGGTTTCTTGACTCATAGTGGATGGAACTCGACGCTTGAGAGCATAATAGCTGGTGTCCCAATGCTGTGTTGGCCTTACTTTGCCGATCAGCATGTTAACAGCAGATATGTCAGTGAAGTTTGGAGAATTGGCCTAGATATGAAGGATACATGTGATAGAAATGTTGTGGAGAAGATGGTTAATTATCTGATGGATGGAAAGAAGGATGAGCTTGAAAAATCCGTGGCTAGAATGTCAGAGTCGGCTAAGAGAAGTATCACGGAAGGTGGTTCCTCCTACAATAATCTGGACCGTCTGATACAGGATATCAAGGAGTTGTCAATGAAAAATGCACACTAGATGATAATGTTGCACCAATTTAGATTTTGGAGAAGTATAGAATTACCAAAGCCGCACCAGGCCAGTTCAGCTAATGCAAGTTTGTTGGAAGTTTCTTTGTATCATTCAATACAATAACAGGGGGAGATAAATTATGTCTTCCCAAAAGTGAAATTCAAACTAGCTACAGTTTCTTTGTCATTAAAAGGATTAAATTACCAGTACGTACTACTGTCCCATACAGGACATTAAAGACATTCATGAAAGGTGCAAAATAATTATCATCCTTTCACCTTAGACCCTAAAAAGACGATTAGTTTCCTATTGTATCATGGAGAAAACTTCCCAATTTACTTCAGTCAAATTGGATGAAATTTAACATTCATAGCTTACGCACATGCGATGATATGTAAAGGATGGTCAGAATTTAGGACATAGCAGCAACATTCACAGAAAAAGTACCCGGTTTGGTGATAACAACCATCTTCTACAGATTAGGACTAAAGTACACATTAAGTTCATACATACCGCAAATAGATGTACCTCTGGAATAACATTGCAACATGCCCTTCTGCTTTTATGATCTCCCCCTCAGAGCTTGCTAGAGGCATCTCTGTCAGAGTCATTAGCAGCTTGTTTCTCCATAACAAGACTCAGAGCTGCAGCAAACCGCTTTTCTAGTTCTTGTTCTTCCTCCCAGTGCCTTTTCTTCATATTAAGTTTCTCTTCATGAATTTTCAGCAGGCTGTCTCTTTCTGCAGCACAGGTATCATTCTCATTCTTCTGTCTGACAGGAACCTTTATGATGTTTGCCACTTCCTTCGCCCTGAATCCCAGCCTAACAAGATCAACACATAACACTTATCATCAGATCGGAGCCCTCCAACAACATTTGAAATGTTAAGCAAGTAATCCTGGCTAGAAGACTTCAGGTACAGAAGAATATAATCTTATTGCAAACAACAGAACAAGCAAATTGTGAAAACCGTCATTGAGAAATGTGGATCAGTTACTATTCAAGAACCAGTAAGATACAACTCTGACTCCGATTGACTGATGGGATAAAACCACATAAAACAATCGTATAGTGAAATAGATGACCTTAAAAAAAAAAATTATAGTGAAATAGATGTAGTAACCTGTGCTTAAAGTCTTCAAAAAGGGAGGTATAATCATATGACTGCTGGGCTACCAACTTTATCTGTAATTGTTGGTGCTCACTAGCAACTTTTGCTTCACTGATTCCGTTCATAGGACGCGTGCAGCATGTCTCCTGAGTATCCACCAGGAATGAGTGAATTCAATAACATATTTGTCATACAAACAATAGAAATTCGGAATCACAATAACTTGTATGCGCTCAGCCTGAAATCTGTACACAGTAGATTATACATATAAAGTTAAAAATTGTATCTATCAAGTTTATCACTTGAGATAGATTCACCACCTCAATGACTAAAGTACACAGTGACTCCCCACTTTCACAATCTATTGTAAGCATACTCAGAAAATGAAATGTTAAAACACAATAGCAATTATGTTACTAAATCCTTTCATACATACTCCCTCCGGTCTAAATTAAACTTCCCATCCTCTTTTTTAGGGTTTCAACTTTGTATTCCTCATTTCCAAACTATTAAGTTTTTTGTCGAGTGAATAATTAGGGATGCAAGATGAAGATGTTGGTGATAATTAGCTTTCAAACTTATTTGCTAAATGAATCATTAAAAATTATTTATTAATTTTCCTTTTGAAGTGTGCAAAAGGGAGCGGGAAGTTTAATCTGGACCGGAGGGAGTATATATCAACAGCCCTACTACTAATTGTTAGGAATAAGAGGGTCGAAATCAAATGCGTTCTGAGTCATAGAAGCTGAATTTTTTTGACATGTTAAGATCTGTAGATAAACCAACCTACATAAAGTATAGCAGTACTGCTATCACGTTTTCATCATTCTTCTCCTTAAGTAATTTGGTCATCCGCTTGAACTCACAATTTACTGACAGTTTTTTGTTCCGAGTATGAATGCCACAAGATGACAAGATCAATTCATCCCATATGCTAATCATAGATATACATCAAGCTGTACGAAAGTTTTATCAGCCTTGTACTACCTTTACAACATTCTTCTCTGTTGGTGATGTAGTCACTCTGTTGGACTCACAGTTGCCTTCCATTTTCTGGTCCTGAGTTAAAAAATACCGGAAGATCAATCAATTACATGTTTGATCATATAGATTGATAAACTTATCTGAAGTTTCGTGACACTAACTAGCTAAACAATGAAAAAAGTTCAGAGATCCTGGTATTACCTTTCCCTCATTCTTCTCTTTTTGTAATTTGGTAATCCGGTTAATATTTCCTTCTGTTTTTCCCTCGGATTTTGCACTCTTGTATCTGCAGGACTTCTCAGCAGTTAGTGAACACTTCTCATCATTAGCAGACTTGCTCTGGTACCTACATGCTAATTCCTCATCGTCATCATCATAGTTAGAATCCTCATAGCTGTCAGAATCAAAAAAATTTGCGTTTGATAGTGCTCCTCTGTGACCACCATTTTTCGCACTCACTTGGCAAGCATTTCCAGATCTTGAATAACCAGCATGTGGAAGCTTTGTCAGTGATTCCCCATCATCTAGCTGTGTATTTGAGCTAGAGTAAGCATTCTCTGGACATTTTTGTTTATAAATCTCAACTTTCCTAGGAACCTCGGGTAAATTATCATCAGACATATCAGTCTCACTGTCATCAAGAACAGTTGATTTAAGAAAGGCTTCCATTTTCTTAGCATCACTTGTAGCTTTCACATGGGATGGACCAGTTCTAGCAGCTGAATTCAAACTATGCTTTGGATTGGATGGCAGCATGGTTGGCTTCTCTGTCATTTTTTTGTATCCCAGCATGATTTGCTGGTTCATATCCTGATCTGCGGCTGGCCTGATATGACCATGCGAGATACTAAGGGGAGCTATATTGCTGAATGGGCGCAATGGAGGACCTGCACGTGCTGGCCCATGGTTACGATTTTGGATTTGCTGAGACCCATTTCCTCGTGCTACCCCTTTCATCTTTTCCATACCATCACCAGAGAAACCAATCTCACAGGTTTTTCCAACATTGCAAGGGTTCTTTATTGTGAAGTCCTTACTTTTATCATCAGAACCCCTTTCCTTCATACTTCCATCAGGACAATTCCCCCTCAATCCCAGTGGTGCCTGGGACTGTACAGATGGATGTGGCATGCCTCTACCAGATGTTCTCTGTCCACACTTTGCGAAGGGAAACTGCACGACATCAGATGGCGAAGGAAAACTATCCTTCAGAACACTTGGTTTTGGAACCTGTCCATGGTGCCCCCACCACCAAGAGTGAGGAGCTACATCAGAAGTAACCCTTTTACTCTCAGCATTAGTAACAAGATCACAATTATCATTGAAAGTCGAGTCATACTCATACTCAGACCAAGTAACCTCATCATTGTCATCATCATCACTATCAATAAGGACACATGTAACAGAGCGGCTATTACACCCATCTTTGGCCGCTCCTATTCCTTTAAAACCACCCCTATCATCACTTGAACCATACTCCTCAAAATTGTCTTCACGATTGACATGTATAGCAGGGCGGCTAATACATCCACCATTGCCCGACCCTATTCCACCAAAACTACTCCTAGGACCCGAGCTCCATCCATTAAGAGGCAAGGGAAGGTGCACAGATCGGCCCATCACAGCTTTATTGGTCTTAGTTATGCAAGTAGCCAATGGAGGCTTCATGCCACCAGCAACTACTCTGCCTAAACCAGCACTTGTCTTTTTCAGATCATGCAATGTCTCATAGCTGTTATTAGGCAACCGGCCCACCACAGCTGGATGATGCAATGATTTGGGCGCCGAATCTCTTGAAGTTCTTTTGCAATTACCAGCCCTAGAATCAGTTCCGCCATTGACAACCAACCAATCACCATCCTCAGATGCATTAAGGTCCATCTCCATCATCTTATCAACACCAAAAACCGAACTTCTCCTAATACGATTCACATTTCCTTTCTTTGAAGCCATCTTCACAAGCACAAAAAATCAGGTTTGCTGTATAAGGAGCATATTCAATTAATCAAATAGACAACTCACTTCAAACCCACAACTCGATCACAAATTCACAACAACACACATTCTTCCACAGCAAACAAAATAACTTAAACAATTATACTCCGCTTTAGGGTTTGCAATTGTATATCCCTCATAAGATCCCAAATCTCCATGTTCCAATTGCATTTTCAGTACAACTTTCTAAGTCCGAAACTTTACCAACCAAACTAGCTTACCTCGGAAGCCCCTACTTTAGGTTTTAGAACTACACACTATCATTTCCATAATACACCACAAAGTCACAAATTTAGGTCATGAACAGTAAAATTGCAGCATGCAAACACCCAAAATAGCATGTCACACAAGAAATGTGAAATCAAAGTAAACTTTACCATCTTTACATACACAAGAAATTAAGTTTTCAGTACAAGGACCATACTTAATCAATCAAATTGATAACCCAATTCAATCCAAAACCTTGATCAACAAGTCAACAACAACACACATTCTTCCTTAACAAACAAAATAACTTAACAATTCTACCCTGCATTAGGGTTTGTGATTATATATATCCCTCATAAGATCCCAAATCTAATTTTTAATCCCTGAGTTCAACTACAAGTTTCAGTACAACTCTTTAGAAAGTTCGCAATTTTACCAACTAAACTAGCTACCATCTAATATCGCTACCTCAGAACTAGAATACATTCTCCAAATTAAAAAAACACACACACACGAATTAGGTCATCAGCAGTAAAAAAAAATGCAGCATGCAAACACCCAATATAACATGTCACACAAGAAATGTGAAACCAAAGTAAAAATGTACCATTTTACGAAAATTTTAACTGCCCATTGAAATAAAATTCACTCACATTATGATGAAACTATTCTTCAGTAAACAAGAACGGCAAACAAAAAACGCATAAATTAACCTACAATGTAAGCAAAAGAAAAAAAAAAAAAAAAGAGACAATTTTAGAAGAAAAAACCTTGTGAAATGCAATGCGTCCCAAAATCCAATAATTCGGGCTACTTGGAAGTTGGAACTACTCCTAGTAGTGTACTGAAAAAAGTGACAATGAAAAGACTGGACACTTGACGTAGACTTGGCTTGCTTTAGAAGCTAAAATAAAAAAAAACGCTCAGGTGTCAGACACGTTATTTCGTACATTTAGGATGATCTCCTTAAGAAAAAAGGATTTTAGGATGATCGCCAGTTTGCTTGATTAATAATTAATCGTATACTTTACGAAATCCTAATCCGCAAATAGACTTGGCCTCGATTGAGTGGGTTGGGTTGGGTTGGATTGTGTCGTGCAGTGCTATACTAGCCCACAAAATGTTTTCTTCGTGTTATTATTTGTCTTGGGCTAGGAGATCATATTTTGTGCCGTGAGTCGACTCGACTGGTCCTACAAATTGGTCAAGTTTTGTGCTACCAATAGGTCGTCCTAGTGTCGAACAATAATGGTGCGTGTTACGAGTAGATATTAGGGACACCGTATTTTGTAGATAACAACATGTGTCGTGGCAACACGAGCCTAACCCATGCTTGAACGAGAGTAGGGGTTACTTAAGGGGTATTCGTATTAATTAAGCCTTTTAAGGGTAATACCACCACCATTTTCATAAATTCTTGTACGTGCAAGGTTAAGATTCCGTGTAACGTGAATTGATTGACAATTCTTCTTGAATTGTGTTTTATAACCGGCACCCATCTCGACTTAGAATCCACCGTCAATCACACCCGTGAAAAAGATTGATCGTCCATTCGGGGAATAGAGGGTCACGAAAGTCTGAACATTTCCAATGTTGTTTTGACAAATGAGGAGTGACACAATACGCATTAATCCTAAACTCACAAAGTCACAAAGTTGAGTCATTAATGTGTTCTTCTACCCTTCTCTTTATATTAGCTTTCTAGTCAAGTTTAATGGTGTGTGTTGCTATTTGAGTCCTCCATTATCATAAAAGATACTCCCTTCTACCCACTAAGATCTCCCCCTTTCATTTTACTGTTTTGTCGGGGTATGTTGGGGGTTACTTCTAGATCAAACGACTCGTTCCCTTGTTGTAAATTTTAACATATATTTTATTCTGCATCGCATCCTACCAAACCAACTTGATTTTATAGCAATCGGGTTTTTTTATTTAGCCTTGAAATTGCCCCTAACTTGCCCAATTATAACGATAAAATGAAAGGGGGACATCATTTTAGATAGAACGGAGTACTCCGTATGATAGCTCCCCCGAATCTTCCAACGTTTGCCCAAAAGAAAGGAGTTCATGTGCATGTTCGACATTCTCTCCATTGTGGATTTGTGGGCCCAAGTCTTCGCCCTCAATTTTGCTTTCAACTACCCTTGTGTATATCTCCTTCTTGATGACTCTTGCCTAATCAAAATTTCAAATTAACAACTTTTTTATCCCTAGATTAATTTATTGGAATTCTCCGTTTTTCATATATTGGTTTTAGCAAGGAAGTATGAGGATTTGAATTCGATATCAATTCCTAGACAACCTCAAACATGTTGTTGTAGAAGTTGTCATCAGATTAGTCATTACGTACCATACTAGTTTATGGGACTTATGATTCATTTTGTAGTGTTAGTTATCTTATGATTGATGTGAACATACAATATTCTACTTCTGCGTAAAAGAATCATAGTAAGTGATGTCAGGTGTCAATTGTGCACTAAAAGTAAATATCATTACGTAAAGACTAAAACTTTATTGTTATTGTCGCGGATTATACTCGTCGCAATTACAACTTTTGCTCAAAATGTAACTACTCCATCAATCAAAGGGTAATGATAGTTAGTAGTATTATCATTGTCAAGTTATAGGATTGCCCACCATTTGATTTGAGTCTAAAAACGAAGGAATCTTCCTTGCATTTGTCAACAATACGCATTTACATAGCACATTTAGCCCAAGCATTAATTACGGTAGTTGTATATTTGGGCTTTATGTCATCTTCATAGTTTTTTTTTTTTTTTTTTTTTTTTTAGGAGATGTCATCTTCATTTTGACAACTACATCTTGAATTTGTGATACTGTATTACTCGTAATAAATTCAAAAAACTTTGCATTCAATTTATTGATAATTCAATTCAATCCTTTTATCTTGTTTATTAAATTCTTAGGGACCATCATCACATTATTTATTATTCACATATTTTCTTTAGACGAAATAATCAAATGGATTGTCAAATTACTAGTACTACTAATACTACAACTCCTCATGTGGTTATTGTACCACATCCTTTACATGGGCATGTAAATCCCATGCTATACTTGGCTGAAATATTTTGCCTAGCTAAGTTTAATGTAACGTTCGTAAGCTCAACCTACATCCACAATCGCCTCACCCGTTACACAAACTTATTAGAAACCCGTTTTTCACGCTACCCCGGGTTCACGTTCAAGGCCATTCCCGACGGGTTGCCTGATGACCACCTTCGCGCTGGTGATGATGGCGCGAAGGAGGTTTGTAGGAAGTTTGTGCCGAATTTGGAGTCCCATTTGAGAGAGTCGTTGTTGGTTGATGCTCAGTCAATTACGTGCCCTGTTACGTGTTTGATATTGGACGGGTGGCTTAGTGTTGCCCATTGTATTGCTAATGAAGCTGAGATACCAGTGATTTTGTTCAGATGTTTCAGTGCATCTTGTGTTTGGGTTTATCATTGTATTCCAAACCTTATTGAAGATGGAGAGATACCCTTTAAAGGTAAATTAGAGCAATTCTCACGTACATTCCCATTCTTATAGTCATCATAGTAGTATATACTTATACTCATATATAATGTCGATAGATCGTTACTAAGTGGTATTTTTTTTTATCGAATTTGAATATCATCTTCTCACAACATGATATGTGTCGGGCCTCTGAGTACATTGTCTGACAAAATAAATTTCGTTTCAAATAATTACATAGTATATATACGTGAGAGGTTGATACCGAAACTCGATACGACTTGATTGATGACACTCAATTGTGGATTGCAAGATTTAGAAAGAATTTTTTTTTTTTTTTTTTTTTTTTTTTTTTTTTTTTTTTTTGTTAACATAAGCTCCACAGTCTGACATTATTTACCCTGTTTTCTTCCACTGATTTTTTAAGACTGTCTTTATTATGTTTCTTCTAATATACTCTACATGAAATTACTAACAGATGATGAAGACACTATGAATAAATTAGTGAAGAATGCACAAGGGATGAACGAATTCCTGCGCTACCGCGATCTTCCTCGATTTTGCAGAGGAAAAGACATACAATTTTGCCGAGACATTCAACAGTCATTTGCAACAGAAATGCACAAAACTCAGCAAATTCATGCACTAATTCTTAACACATATGAAGATTTGGAAGGGCCAATTCTCGACCTGATTCGACAACACTGTGCCAAGACGTACTCGATTGGACCATTGCACGCCCACCTCAAAACCCGACTCAACCCGACTCAACCAGCATCGTCAAATAACTCGACCATTGGCCTGTGGGAAACTGATCAGGGTTGCATATCATGGCTAGACCGAAAACCCGAAAAATCTGTTCTGTACGTGAGTTTTGGTAGCATTACTATGTTAGAAAAAGAACAGTTGTCTGAAATTTGGGCAGGATTAGTTCACAGTCAGAAGTATTTTCTGTGGGCTGTAAGACCTAACCTGATCATTGGGAGCGAATCAGATTCGCCAACCTTAGAAGAACTTCTTGATGGGACTAAAGATCGAGGTTTCGTAGTGGGTTGGGTGCCACAGGAGGAGGTTTTAGCCCACCGAGCAATTGGTGGGTTTTTGACGCATAGTGGGTGGAACTCGACTTTAGAGAGCATAACAGCAGGTGTGCCAATGCTGTGTTGGCCTTACTTTGGCGATCAGCAAGTAAACAGCAGGTGTGTCAGTGAAGTTTGGCGAATTGGGTTAGATATGAAGGATACATGTGATAGGAATGTGGTGTCGGAGATGGTTAGGGAATTGATGGATGGCCGGAAAGATGAGCTGGAAAGATCAGTTGCGAAACTGGCTGAGTTGGCTGAGAAGAGTGTGAGTGAAGGTGGTTCGTCTTACTGTAATCTTGACGGTCTGATACATGACATACAAGAGATGGCCAAAATATACAATGACGCTCATTAGTCATTACTCCAATGCCTCAAAAGCCGATAATAGTGTTTACTCATAGTTTCATCATTTTAACTAACTAGGAAAATGTAACTAGTTTGAATAAGTATATTTTGCACAAGAACACAGAATTTCATTTGCTACAAGATTATAAATTAAAAAAAAAAAGTTGCAATTGCATCAAATCAAATCATTATGTTTCTCAAGTTTCAATTTTATTGATAACCCCCCTCATGAATTGAGGTTGATACAAGTCGAATACAATAACGATTTGGATGATAACCAAGTCGATACGATTATTGATTAAGAAGATGCAAGCAACTCTATGATTTCATCAATACGCTTATCAGAACTTCCACCTTCATCCGATGCCTCCTTAGCCAAGGCCTTCCACATTGCGGCCGTCTCTTTAATACCCCGCCCTTTTCGACCACTCATGAGGTAATTGAGCATCATGAGATCCTCGAGACAATGCTCAATTACCTCATGAGTGACCAGACCACCTTCATTGGTCATAGGAGCGACTATTCCCACACCCCAAACTTCCTCCACAATAAAATTGCGGCATTGCCAAAACTGGCACAACAAAGCTCAATGCCTCTATAGTCGAGTGCCAACCACAATGACTGAAAACACCCCACCGCGCCATGTGCCAAACTGCCAACACCTTTAACTGAGAACACCACGGCACCACCATTCCTTTGACCCGCCTCCTCATCCAACACACCATATGACCACTCGTGCCCATAATGGTATTTTTAAACCTAATTCCCGTTTCAATGGTCATGTCACCACTCTCTCTACTTGTAACAACCCTAAATTTTCGTTATCTTTAAATACAAAAATAAAGGATTGTTATGCCGCCATTGACTGCCAAGTCAACGACAAGGCTAATTTAAAACAAGAAGAACAAATGACAGCAGAAGACTTCTAGCTGAATCTACAAATTGGGAATTAAACCAAAAGATAAACTACAAATCGTCCCCAATGCAAATATGTGACGACTCATCAAAACGCCCAACATGCAATGACGCTTCAACCATACAATGCATCTCAATCTGCAAACCTGTCAACTGCGCCACCAAAAGGATGACACAGGCCCCAGAATAGGGTAGGGACACAACCCAAAACAAAGAACGTCAGCACAGGCTGAGTAAGACATTTAAGCGACACAAAAGAATTAAGATACGCGCCTTATTGGCGCGTAGCTAACAAAGAATAGACAAAGCTACGCAAAGGAGGCAAGAGCCTGAAACGGGGCAGGGCACGAGTCATGCTCAAGTCAGTGAGCTCGAAAATACAATGTAACAACGGACACGGCTCGTGTACCCAAGACACGAGTCCTGTAGAGCGCGCACGTGGTATTCATCACTACAATAATCTTTGTTTATCTTTCTTTAAGTAATTTATTTGCGCAAGGGTCCTACCCCAAGCCGATCCAACACTAGAGCATCGAGAATAAAACGATCCTAAAGACCCGAGTGTGCACACCCCTCCTAGGGGGACGGTAGGACGCACAGTCCCTAAGAGGAAGTCATTTAGGAGACCGGTAGCTGATCTCCGGCCTAGCTACATAAACCTTGATCAGAGGTTAATCGCTCTAGGTGGTTTAATCATCATAATACGCATACAATTACATATATATACATCTTTAATCCGTCTTAAGTACGTTATTCGCGCATAGTAGCTTTGATTTATAAACGGCCAAAGCCGGAACAAGATATGCAAGAGATGATCAACAACCATAGTCAATGTAGGAAATCAACATAGATGCTCAAAAGGTGATCACAATAGATAATTGATATCAATAGGCGATAGATAATCAAAATAGGGAATATGAGCAAAGAATCGAAAGGAAGATGAACGTGAAGGATTCTCATGATATGAAATGAAGCTCAAGCTTATGAGGGTCAACTTTCTTACCTTCAATTGGCAAGTTTCCTCTAGTTACACTTCTCAAAGTCCACAAAGGTCATCTCTTTGAATCCACAATCTAAGTTACACAATAACCAACAAGAATTACTTTTGTGTTGTATCAACTTGACCCAATACCCCCAATGCAATCTCATAACTCAAAATATAATCCCCTAACTCACAAGGTGAATCCATAAGTCATAATTCTCACAATTAACATCAATCTAACACGAATCCAAAAGGAGACAGTAGTAAATAAACATGAATAACATCTATCTCCGACATCGGATGACCACCACATTTGAGTATGTCATAAAAGGTTATGTCAGGAGCGTCCCCTCCAAATTTCGTCCACAAACTCCAAGCGGATCAACGGGAATCAACTTCAAACTGAACCATAGACACGAATTAGGGTTTACCCACGAATTATGATATAACTTTTGATATACAAAGACAGGGCTTACCAATTTTGGATATGTTGTTACAACTAGAGTTAGGAACATCTCCACAAAATATCGTCCCAAAATAATTTATTAGTCAATGGAAATCGTCAAGATACCGAGGGAGCTGAACAGTTCTCGGGTAAATAGACACAGCTCCACTAAAACACCTCTACAGGGAGCATCCGATGGAATATTGGCACGATCTATATGTCTATATATTCGTATCGAAAACAAGGTTCTAACGCCATAAACCACGTCTTAATCAAAGGTTGTATGTGAGAGTTGTGTGTATTTAAAGTTGACACAGTTGTGCTGAAATCTTATGCGGGTGGAGGTAAGAGAATGAGAGAGATGTAGAAGAGGGGGCCGAATGACTGTCAAGGGAAGCTAGGGTTTTCTTTATTTTTTTCATAAATGGGTATTAGGGTGGACTCGGGTTTGGACCTAGCTAATTTGATGGGTTGCGTGATCCACAAACCCGATCCAAATCCGAATGGCTAACAAATCCTCTTGTGTAATTCTATAATCAGAAATCCCATAATAACTCAATCGAATTCCAATTAAACCTTAATAAAACCCTCAATTACATTATAAAACGTAACACCCTTAATTATTTAACTTACCAAAAATACGGGGTGTTACACTACCATTCCCAAAACTTATCGTTTTGCGCTTAAAGACGTCCATCGGTACAATGCTATGTTAGATGAATATACTGCGTTAACTAAAAATAGAACGTGGGGCCTCGTGCCCCGTACTAATGTTGTGAGTGACAAATGGATTTTCAGGCATAAATTCCGATCTGATGGTGCACTTGAGCGCTACAAAGCGTGGTGGGTGGTTCGTGGTTTTACTCAAGAGCCTGGGATTGACTATGATGAGACTTTCAGCCCTGTTGTGAAACTTGCTACAGTTCGTACAATTCTCAGTCTTGCTCTCTCTAAGGATTGGCCAATACATCAACTAGACGTAAAAAATGCCTTTCTTCATGGACACCTCTTGGAGACCGTGTACTATGAGCAGCCTTCTAGTTTTAAGGACCCTACCCATCCAGACTATGTATGTCGTCTTAACCTCGCTCTCTACGGCCTGAAACAGGCCACTCGAGCCTGGTACCAGCGGTTTGTTGATTTTCTGTATTCATTGGGTTTCACTGGTAGTAAGTCTGATTCATCCTTGTTTATTTTCCGGTCTGGCCGTGATACCGTTTATCTCCTTCTTTATGTTGATGACATTGCCTTAACGACCTCTTCTTCCGTTCTTCTTCGTCGTATCATCTCCGCTCTTAGTGGTGAATTTGCCATGACCAACTTGGGCCCTCTTCACTACTTTCTTGGCATCTCAGTCACTCGCAACTCTACTGGTTTGTTAATTTGTTTCTCTCTCAATCAAAATATGCTACAAAAATTCTTGAGCGTGCTGATATGACGAATTGCAACTCGTCATCGACTCCTGTGGATGCTAAATCCAAACTCTTCGGCTCCTATGACCCACCTGTATCGGATCCCTCGTCTTATCGTAGCCTCGTCGCGGCCCTTCTATCTCACCTTCACCCGTCCTGATATTAGCTATGATGTTCAACAGATTTGCTTGTTCATGCACGATCCTCAGGACCCCCACTTCGCAGCTCTGAAACGGATTCTTCGGTGTCTCAAGGGTACTCTTCACTATGGGTTACAATTGCGTAAAGGTCCCACTTCCCAGCTCATCGCTTACTCTAAAGTCGATTGGGCTGATTGTCCCGATACTAGAAAATTCACTTCCGCGTTTTGCGTTTTTCTTGGGGATAATTTGCTTGCCTGGTCCTCTAAGCGTCAGGGTCCTACAGCTCGATCTAGTGCCGAAGCCGAGAATCGGGCCGTTGCTAATGCTGTTGCAGAAACTTGTTGGCTGCGTCAACTGTTGACAGAGTTACAATGTCCTCTCTCTACTGCTACCTTAGTGTACTGTGATAATGTGAGCGCTGTTTATCTTTCCTCGAACCTTGTTCAACATCAACGTACCAAACATATTGAGATCGACATACATTTTGTGTGTGATAAGGTAGCCGTTGGCCATGTTCGAGTTCTTCATGTTCCATCCGCTCAACAGTATGCAGACATTTTCACCAAGGGCCTCCATGTTCATCTTTTCCATGATTTTCGAACCAGCCTTTGCGTCCGCCCTTCTCCCACTTCGACTGCGGAGGTGTGTTAAGTATACCTTTATGTTCATTCTATCCCTAGTATTAATAGTATTCATTGTACCTATACCTAGACTCTTTGTATACTCTTATATGTGCATTTGTATGAACAACTATATATATATGTGTGTGTGTGCGCGCGCGCGTGCATGAATAGATACGTCCCACGGGGTAATTCATCCATTTTCAACACCTTTGTCCGACGACGAAAATTCGCCTACAAAACTGCTAGAAATCTTGGCTTGTTACAAAACCGAGCAATGCTACCGAATGCAACGTACACAACAGAGCCTATGGGTTTGGTGTCGAGCAACTTGATGCAATCTTCATCGTTAGAGAACTGGAGTGGTTGAAACCGTAAACGACGTCGTTCTCGATTCACTCGTCGAGATAAGTAGATGGAAGTGTAGGTCCAACGTTCTTCACACGCCATATTTTCGACATCCATTCGAGAGCCTACAACATTTAGTTAGGCAATTTATATAGATCAAACACCGTACCTCGTATTTGTAATTTTACGTACTAATAATCGACGGATGTTGAAGATAGTTGCTCAAAAGTAGTTAACTTGTTTATTGGTTTAATACTTTAATTAGTGGGCATAGTGGGTAATTATCATGTGGTTAGTCGTGGAATTGTTAACCATGTTTCTCTAGGTTTAGTTTTAGTTCTTTTGTAAAGCCTATTTAAAGGTGTTGAACTCCATGTAAGTTTTGATGATGGCAAGAGCTATGATTGTTTCTTCCCTAACCACTTATGATCGGTTTTAGTGAGCTTGTGTTTCAGGTGATAATGAAGGAAGAGATTGATCATTCGTGAGAAGACTAATTGGAAGAATTCATGTTCTAGTCTTTTGTAACAGTGAGTAACTTGGTGAGTCTGTATTGAAGGGCTTGTGTTATTACATGGAACAGACCTGGATACTGTTCTTGCTACTTGATAAGTTCAGAGCAGAGAACAGAACTATGGACTGTTCTATGTTTTGGTATTGGACGAATTTTGCTAGAATTTTCAAAAGAAATATCACGTTTGCTACGGTTAAGAAAATATATTCTTATCAATATTTCTTATTTTCTTCTAAGTGATTCTTGATAAAAATAAGCTGATGGTTTTGTTAAAAGATAATTCATTATATAGTTTCCTTTGACTAGGACTCTCAATTTCCATAATTAAGATAATTATCTTTTATTTTTGGTTAGCAAAAAAATTGATTTGGTCAAGATTTACTTGAAAACTTTTAGGCTTTATAACGTGATGTTTTACCCTAGAACATTTTAGACGTTTTACAAGAGAAAAATTCTTAATCATTGTTTTTGAGAAAAACATCCAGTACTTCGAGCGCTTATCAGATTCATTCTGTTACTCATTCCTAGGTTAAAGTTATCTCTATCCGCTTTTATTGAAGCATTTGTTGAGATACACTGTTGTAATCTTTCTCTTTTAGAGTGAGAATTTGGGGTACGGGGTTGTACTCGGACTTTGCACAATTGGGTTGATTGTGCAATTTCTCTACTTGTCTTGGGTTGAGAGTGTAGGGAAGAATTTCTAGTGAAGTTGTGTGGACGTAGACCTTGGGTTGAGGTCGAACCACCTGAAAATTTGTGTGTGTGATTCTTGCTTCCGCTTTACATTGCTTTGTTTTATTCATGGTGTTGTGTACTACTACAAGCTATAATCTCTAGCCTGTGGTACAGAACACCATATTGTTCTCTCAAATCACACAAAGTCGAAAAAGTAGTACTCAATTCACCCCCCCTCTCGAGTATTGTTGTCATTAGACTTTACAAAAGGCCTATGATTTATGAGTTTAATTGAGCAAGTTTTTAACAATAAACTTCTCCATGAACTTATTTTCATATTCCTCCCCTCTAAGATTCTACACGTATAATATATTATCTGATAAGTAAATTTACACAATTCTAAGAAAAGTACATCAATTGTACTAGAGTACATTAAATGAGAGTAAAATTACAACAATAATAATTGTCAAATTAAAATACACAAACATGAACAACTGTAGTGCATACTTGTGACCTGCGAGTGTATACAAGAATTCTCCTATTTTTATTTTTGGTAAAAACCCGTCATGGTGCACAATGGGTCTAGTCCGACCCAAAAAAAAAAAAAAAAGAAGCTGAAAAACCACCCTTTAACTTATTCATAAGATCAATACGTGCTACAATGTAGTGTGTTGTGGCTGACAAATCTCACATACTAATGTTTCAACGCGTCAAGTCTCGTATGATCTTTGGCGAGGGCCTCGACGCAGAGATCACCATACTCCTCGAAATCCATAGTCTTGTACCGTTGGGGTTGCTCATCGTTAACCAATTCACTGACGGGTCCTATGTCTTTTCCAACTTCCGGCATGCAAAATACAGCAAGCGACATTCTCTCCTTTGCAGGATTAGTGGCCACCCTATGAGTCGGACTCTTAAATATCCCGTTGGTCATTACCTGTAATCAAGTTGGAAACAATAATGCACGAGCAATTACCATGTAGTACGTATACAAAAAGCAAGCTGTTAGAGGTCCACAGTGTAGACACAATTAATTAATTTGTTTACAATGTAAAATCGATCATATTATAGGTATATATTTACCCATCAACATAGATAATACAGAGTATATATGATCAAGAGTTACATATATACCTCTCCTAAATCACCAATGTTGATAAGCAAGGCGCTCGGAATGGCCGGAACTTTATACCAGAGACCATCCTTTTGGATTTGGAGGCTGGGAACCTCCATATCTTGTAAGAGAATAGTTATAGTCGAGGCATCGTAATGGGGTTTGAGCCCGAGAACACGTTCAGGACACGGGCACCGTGGGTAAAAGTTGAACACACCCGTCATTGTTCTTCTTTCCTTCCCTTGAGTCTTTGAGAATACATCCTCTTCCAACTTCAGACACGTTGCCATAGCCTTATAAACACCATCCGCAAATGTCGTCAACTCCAAATTGTACTCATCTACCGTCTTGCTGCAAATAATATTTTTATTTTCCTTATTAGTTTTTTGTGAAATGTAAACCTCATGGGCCATCATCAAACCACACCACGCACATGAATACCAAAGAAACACTTGAGAGTCGGAAGCAACTGATCGATGTTGCGTGGCTGAGTAAATGATGATTTAAACCCAAAAAAAAAAATAACCTCATGTAATGCCCTTAAATTTTGACTGATTGTACATGATACTGGCAAGTTTGTGCACATGGTTACCCTGAGGTTACTACTTTGTGCTCATGGTACCCAAATAGTAACTTCCGTTAGATTTGTCGTTAAGTGATGGTGTGTCGGTTAGTTGTTAGATAATTAGTTAATTAAATTATAGAATTAATATTTTTGATAAAAAAAATTCAATTCTTACAAAAAAATTATAAAAAAAAACTTATTTTTCTGGGGTACCATGTGCAAATGTTATGATCTCAAAGGTATCATGTGCACGAAATGGTAACCTGAACCCCTGAAGGGTGCCCTGTGCACAAATTATGAATATTTTTTTAAGAAAAATAATATTTTTATGAAAAAAAAAACAAGTTTTTTGAAAAAATTTTGTTCATGAAAAATATTTTTTGGATTTGAATTTTTTTTATTGATTTCTTTATTTTTGATTTTATTAAAATGGAAAATCATCGCTAATTTTTAATTAGTCAGTTTAATTAACTAATTTACCTAACAACTATCAAAGGGCCTGTTTGATTTTTTTTTTTTTTTTAAACCACAGTCTCATTTTTGAAAACCAGAAAAAGTGATTTTCAGATCAGTTGTCACTTTTAATTTTCTGTATGACTATTATATAAACAAACAATTTAAAGTTAATTTTGTAACTTGTCTAACTAAAATTTTTACGTAAAAAAACCAAAAACTGAAAACAGCAATGATACCGAACACGCACATTATCACTTAACCGAAAAATCTAATGGAAGTTACTTTTTAAGTATTATGTATATAAATTGCCAAATTGGTTACCATGTGCAATTAGTTAAAGTTCGAGAGTACCACGCACGTGAATTTTCCGTAATATTAATCATCTGAACACTTGACTGGTTGTGGTCTTTTTTTATAGGTGAATTGACAAAGTTATCCCCAAATTCTAGTAGGAATAATTGTCTAATATGCACCCACTATCAAAAATTGTTGTACCGATAGCGGTTGTTGATTTCTCGGCCTTCCACTCCGATCCTATGAGGGGTTAATTACCTGAAATTTTCAGGACTTTTAGGCCAGACTGAGCGGCGAACGTCAGGTTGAAGACTAAGGAATAAGGAGTCGCTCCAAAATTTCGTTTGAGAGGTTGAACGCCCCACATTGGTTGCGTAACCTTCAACTTTCGTATCAGGTGTAGAGCACTTGATCTTTTCCTCTAATGGCAACGCAAAAAATTGCTTCCCAACTCTAGTCACTTCTTTTAGCAATGTGTTATTGATTCCATGATTAATTACCTAGCAAGTCGAAAATTAAACTATAAATTTAATAAATTGAACATCAACAAAAACATTTTTAAAAGTTACGACTATCAATTACTATATTTTTTCTTCAGGAATAAGTAAATAAATTGTAGTAGTCAATTTTTCCAACTCCCGCTAAAATTTAAAATACTATACTATATTTTTCATTTACCAATATGTCGGCTACGGTTTTTTATACCCCATCTGATGCGTTTGCCTTAAAATCTAGTGAAGTTGGTACAATATAATGCAATATTGGGGAGAGCCGCCAAGGAGGAGAACCGGCCCATGTCCATAAGTCTAGTGATGTTTCATTTTAAAACCAATTGACATACAATAGATCAAAAAGAGTAATCCACTACCTTATAAATATGTTCCACTCACTTTAATAGTAATACTATGATCTGGGACGTACAACAGTTCATGCATAAATTCCCAACATGCAATAACTTTTACGACAAGTAAACGATTGATAACTCCCAACCTGGCCAGTTAAAAGGAGCAAAGTAATAGAATATTAATGTATTAGTGAATTTGGTTATCTTGCTTAAACCGGAAGTAGAGGCATACAAAACCTGAATGCAACCCCAGCTGGAGAGAGCGGATGAGAGCTTGGCAAGTTCAAGTTCCCCGGCCAGCGTCGCCGAGAAAAGAAGAGAATAATCGATGAGCAGACTATGTCTCCACAAATCCGGGAGATCAATAGCTTCAGCGAGGCTCTCTTGGTAGAGGAAATCATCCGGCACTTGCCCACTTTTGGCTATGTCTTGAATTACTACTCTTTGTGACTGTTGGTACACATTTTGTAAATGGGCCACAGCCCTTAGGAAAGTGCTCCTTGAAAAAGGCCCATGTGATACTCTCAAGGCCCAAAGGGTACTAGCCATCAGATCTTGGTTGAATGAAGGGTCAAGATTAATTAGGGGTACCTTGGTTATTACTTGGACTCCCTATAAATACCCCCTCATTTGCCATAATCAGGGGACTTTTGGACAGATACAATACATACTTTCTCTACTCTACTACTATCTTATTTTGTGACTACCCCATCCTGACTTGAGCGTCGGAGGGGCGTCGCCTGGTGAAAGCCGGGCGCCCCCCTTGACCGTTTGTTTGTGCGCGCAGGGAACCAAAGTTGATCCCGATCTATCCCAAATCGAACTCACCCCAAACATTTGGTGCCGTCTGTTGATTGTGTTATACGAACATAGTGGTGCGAGATTTTGGGTGCCAATCAAGAATGGATCTCATATTTTTTGTGGACCAATTTCGACAAAATAAACTGTTTTATCAATTAGTGGGCCATACTTTTGGTTGCACAAAAAGGAAACACGGAGCTACATTTTTTATTTGCCAAAAAGCTGAGATGCTTTTGGAGAACGAAGCGCGAGGTGCACACTCGCATATAGAAGTTGCGACATGCGAAGTTCGAATGTGTGTTCTTTTCCTCTACATTTGGCGTGTGCAAAAGAAGACAGAGATATCAATGCTGTGATTTTCCGAGCGCGCAGTGCAAACCGCGAAGCATCGTGTTGTGCGAGAAGACGGAGTGCGCAGTGCGAGTGTGAGTTGGGATCCCAATGTTATCAGGGTGCGCACTCACCCTGGGTGCGAAGAAGTTGGACCTGACTCAACACCCCGAAACTGGATTGCGTGGTGCGGAGTGCGCGAGGTGCGGAGGTGCGAAGGTGACATCATCCGACCACCATGTGCGAATTGCGGAGGCCGAACCTAACCGCGGCTGCTCGAACACGACTTCACAGCTCGGATTCGCCCGTTGTTCGGAGCAGCATGTCAGATTCAGCCCGCGTTCCAAGTGGTCTGATTTGACCCGCGTTCAATGTGACAGTTCAATCGGAGCCGCACTCGAGGCGGCGAAAGCAGCGGCTCGGACTAGTGCGCGACATTGAAGCTCCTGTTCTCACTCTTTATTTGAGCAAACCGACAATCAAATATTGACTTTCATTTATTTGGCCTCAATCGTCTGATCTCGGCCTCAAGTGTCTACTCTGATTCGACCCCGCATTACAGGTGGTCAGATCGACCCGCACCCGAGGCAAAAGCTCGGACCCAGCACGCATTCGAGGCTGCGCGTTATTTCCGAAGTGGGGCATGCGAAATGAGGTATGCGCAATACGGAAAATGTGAAGTGACAAGCGCGCGAGTGCAGACGAAGCTCTGACCCAACCCATGAGCGAGGTGGCGTGGTATCTGGCTTACCAGGACCCGACCTTGGTTCGGGGTAGTGGTTCTGAATGTCTGACTCGAACGCCGCAACCAAGAGCTGGGTGGAGTTTAATGTTGGTCCTGTGATGGTGAAGTGTGGTTGCGGAGTAGAATGCGCGAGTGCGGACGAAGCTCTGACCCAACCCATGAGCGAGGTGGCGCGGTCTCTGGCTCACCAGGACTCGACCTTTGTTCGGCGTGGTGGTTCGGAACTTTGGACTCGATCGCGTAACTTTGCTGCGGCAGTGATTCTCGCAACAGTTGAAGCAGAAGAGGCGAATGGCATGTTCGAGTGCGGAGTACGTGGCTGCGGATGTGACACCGACCTTGAATTGAGGCAACAAGAGCGGAGCTCGGAGTGAGAAGTGCGTGAGTGCGGACGAAGCTCGCACAGTCTGACCCAACCCTTGAGCGAGGTGCGTGGTCTCTGGCTCGCCAAGACTCGACCTTGATTCGGGGTGGTGGTTCGAAACGTCTGACTCGACCGCCACAACCGAGAGCCGGGTGGAGTTTATTGTTAAGTGACGAGCAGCTAGTTCCCATATTCCAATAAATACGCATAGAAAAGGAATACGAAACGTCCTGTGATTGTGGAGTGCGAGGTGCCCAGTGGTATGTGCGTAGTGTGATGTGCGAAGTGCTTGAGCGCGATGCGCTCGATTGCGGAGATGTGTCTCGGACTCGCATCCAAGGTGGCACTTTGGACCCAATCCCTTCGGAGAGCGCGCTCGGACTCCACCCGAGTGCGAAGAAGTCGGATCCGACTTGACTCAAGCTCTAAGTGGTCGGACTAGACACAATCCAAAGCGGTAGCTCGGACCCAGGTTGGACACGACACTTCTGACCCCGTTCGGCGCGGTGGCTCGGACCCGTATTCGACACGCCGGCCCAACCCGCGGTGCGCGCAAGACTTGTGTGAAAGCTGACCCTACTTGATGTGCGCATTATCACAGTGCGAGGGCAAAATGATGTGTTAGAGCTCGGACTCAGCATATGTTGTTGGATTCCACACCGTTGGACGCGGCGGCTCGAACCCGTTGTTGTATGGTGGTTGCGCAGCTCGGCGCTCGCTCGAAACCCAACATTTGATCGAGGTAGTGGTTCATACCTGGCCTTTGATCGAAGAAGTTTCCGTTCGGTCCCGGCTTCCGCAGCCGAGAGCTAGTTCCAATTCGCGTGCGAGGTTCGCGGTACTCACTTGGACCCAACCTCGATTTGGCTGTCCGGAGTAGATGCCGGCTTGACCCCGACCCGAATCGGATTTGAAGCTGGACTCGATTACTCCTTGAAGAGGGAGCTCGAACACGACTTCCCATCAAGTGAGTGCTCAGATGGCCCTGGTACAAGGTGATCACTCGACTTCGACTTGGACCACCACTGGAATTGCAAAGCTGTCTGCGAATATGGTTCTTCAACAACAACTTATACGCGGGGAGACCCATTTTTTGACTCTTTATTTGAGCAAAATTGCAAGTTTGGAAGACCTGATAGGCTGATACATTATGTGTATGTGGCGGAGACGAATGGGTTTATCAGCTTTTTAACTACTCAAACTTTGACTCCTCGGTAAAGATAAGTACTCTGCGTTATAAATGCACAAGCATGATTTTTGATGACTAAATGCCAAAATGTTGACTATGTGTGGCCATTTTCCAACAACATACATTGAAATTGATGTTTGTTGTCCCCTCTAATGCATACTCCAAATACTAGATTATACGTAGCATAATATTGTCCCATGGTGAAAAAGTCTATATTGTTCACCTTTTCTCTATTCCATGTGCTGAATCGTGCAATGTTAAATTGTTAATTGGGATTGTTAGCCTAGTAAAATAATATTATATGTGGCTAGGTGGCCAAACCCATGTGAATGTGTTGCATATGTGCATATTGACTACTCGTATCGTACGCCGTATGTGCGGCTCCTTTCCAAGAGCTTGAATAGAAAATGATGATTGTTGACTAAATTTTTACGTTAGGCACGTATGATAATTTCATGCTAATTTACTTTATACAATTCACATATTATTTATATTAAGTGGGCTCATGTAGCCATGTTTTGATAAAACACGATCAAAAAGCTACTTTGTGATGATATCACATGAAATTCCTATGTTATGTTGGTTGATTTTACCGAAATTGCATCAATTTACACACTAAAACATATTACATGGTTATCCAAAATTATATTAACGTTCCCAACACATATTACTCCGTATATGTTTATGCTTAAATCGTGATCAATGATCATATATATTATGATTGTTAATGTGAGAAAAATATTTCTCAAAGTATTTATGCGTCCGCGTAAGGACTTGATTTGTATTACTCTCAATCCGAACCCCGATAAACTTAAAGCTTAATTTATGGGCTAACTAGCAAACATGTTAATTATTTGCATGACGAGATTATTTTTGGCATGTCTTAATCAAGTTGTTAGCCGAGAGGCTTATTGAATGCAAAGCATGAAATATGTGTATGTCAATTATTGAATTTTGTGAAATTGCATGCGTTCGTACTCTCGAGCTCGGTTGATTTACTCCAACTCAAACTCGAGAGTGGCGGCAAGGTGGTGTGATGCACGATTGACTAATGCTGAAAAATCCTATATTCTTTGCCAAAATTGTCATGGGTGAAACCCATATTGGTAGCGAAATTACGTCATTTGTGGATATTTGGAAAGACAAGCTCGACTTATTTATCTACGAGGCGGCAAATGATTATTTCTTATCAAATCACCAGCTCTTTATTTGAGCCAATATTATTATAATCAATCTATTCAACAAATGGTATAACCAAAGTTGCATCTCCGCGTTTCGAAGAATAACCAACCAAGGTTGGGCGAGTCGGCAAGCTTCACTCTACATTCATGCAAACTTTATTGTGCCCTATACCCTTTATTTGGGCAAGGATTATTCGAATTCGGCGAAAGAAGCTGAACCGAGCCCGGAACTTCACCGGTCTCGATGAATCATTTTTTATCAATTCAGTGACTAAAACCAAGCCGAGGTCGGATATTTCGCCGGACTCGGACGGTGAATACCCACTGCGGGGTGGGACCTCACCACCTCGGATGTCCAGCTGCGGATCACCAACATTTCTTAATTGGCACCTGAGTATCACTAATACTCGGGCGCGGTTGGGAAGAAGTCCAATTCCAAAAATATACCTGGTTCGGGTTAAGACACTATTCCCTAGAATTGGGTGCGTGTTGAATAGGGTTCTATGAGATCGCCCGGCCCGCAACCAGAGGCAGAGCTGAAGTTTTGGATCTCGGCGAACATGTCTCCAGCTTGGATTCGTTCGCCTTCGCTCTTGCACTCAGTAATCAGGGGACACCCTAATTCAAGGGTGTCGAACTGCGATGCTGTGTTTAAGTGGGACGTAGACCCCCAGATCTCCGGGCCCGGACAGTCGAGCCAAATTTTCATTGGTTAAATTCGATGTCTCGGGATCGACCCTCGTTGATATCCAAGTTCAATTCGAACGAAGGATGTGCTGTAATAACCCACAAAAAACGAGTTGAGCCATAATATCCCACCCTTGGGCTAATACCCCGAGGGGCGCACCTGGATAACGAGTTAGTGTTTGTTATTGTTTCGCAGGTACAAGATATATCATTATAAGGAAATTATTACAAGATAAGCCGACGTGAAATTCGGCTACCCAAGTTTAAGGGAATTTTGGCTGCGATTCCGCCTCCATTCAAGGGGCGAAGGTTTTTAGTCGGCACGAAATCTCACCCAACTCCAGGTGCGAATTTTGATTGCGACTTTGGCCTCCATTAGAGGGGCGAATGTTTTAAGTCAACACGAAATCGCACCCAACTCCAGGGGCGAATTTCGATTGCGACTTCGGTATCCATTCCAGGGGCGAATATTTTGGTTGACTCGAAATCGCACCCGGCTCTAGGGGCGAATTTTTAGTGCGACTTCGATATATGAAGAGAAAGAGAAACGAGAAAGACGCACACGGCCATGAAACTCGCAAGGGGCGAAGTTTTCGATTAAAATCGAAAATACGAGCCCCACGGCCTACGGAGGTGAAGACGATGCGACACAGTTATTGAGCACCACATGGCTTTACCAAGGTCCACTGTATGAACCATGGCAAAGGGCGGCCGGAGGATGCGCAGCCCGATCACCCTCTAGGAGCAGCGAGGTGCAGTGATTGACGAGTGCGATCCAACTCCGAGGGGCTCTGTTGGTACACATTTTGTAAATGGGCCACAACCCTTAGGAAAGTGCTCCTTGGAAAAGGCTCATGTGATACTCCCAAGACCCAAAGGGTACTAGCCATCAGATCTTGGTTGAATGAAGGGTCAAAATTGATTAGGGGTACCTTGGTTATTCCTTGGACTCCCCATAAATAACCCCTCATTTGCCATAATCAGGGGACTTTTGGACAGATACAATACATACTTTCTCTACTTTACTACTATCTTATTTTGTGACTACCCCATCCTTACTTGAGCGTCGGAGGGGCGTCGCCTGGCGAAAGCCGGGCGCCCCCCTTGACCGTTTGTTTGTGCGCGCAGGGAACCAAGGTTGATCCCGGTCTATCCCAAATCGAACTCACCCCAAACAGTGACGACGTTGCCTCGTCCGACATGTTGTTATATAAGTGTTAATAATAACGTCCTCAGTACTCGGAGAGTTTCTAATTTGATTTACTTAGGTAAGTTTATTATGTGATACTGGACATACACTTCAATTCCCTCGTGGCAATATTTATAACCCAAATTAATCAATCATCAATCAATCAATCAATTATCAATCAATATCATATAACATCAATACATACATACATACTAATGAAGGATGCTTTTTTTTTAGAGCCAATGTTAAAAGTTGATTTTCACGGAGCCACATTTGCATGATTATGAAGCAGCTGTGTTTTAAACCCTAGATTCAACCTGTTGTCATTCAACAGCTTAACAAAAAGCCAAAACTATTAGAAGCCTACTACAAGAATCAAATTAGGTCGAGCAAAGCCAAAAATACACTACAAATTCAAACCAATTACCTTAATCATCATTACCCAAAAACAAGCTTCCACAAATTAATTGATCGAAATACAACAACAAATTCAAACGAAAGTGTGAACAAAACCAATCAATCAAACGCACAACCTTATATTACTGAACAAACAATAAGCAAAATTAACAACACTTACCAACTCCCACAGAGGGGAAATACGGCCTTATAAATAGCACAATACACCAGCACGAATCAGCGTTCCGACTCCATAACAACCGTCATCATCATCATCGGCATATAAAAGGAGAAGTCGAACTGAGAAGGCAACCGTTTGAAACTGAAAGAGGAAGATGAAGTGGGAAGTTGGAGTTAACAGGCGGTGTGCGAGCAGCTATAAGCAAATTACTAGAATTAATTACAAAGAGGCAACAATTAATACAATTTGAAACACGTTAACAACTAGTAGTTGGAGTTGGTGTGGGAGCAGCCATGCACGCGACCCACGAGGGCATTATGGGACATGGGTATATAATTACATCGTAACTAGTTCGTTATAAGATGGCTTTGTATGCAGTAAAATTAGTTTGACGAGAACGCTGATGTGTATCAACTAGTAGCCTTCGGTGTGGAAGCATTTTGTTAGAGGTTTACAATATTGACAATGAAAAGTCATATACAATTGACGTAGCGTTGACGTATAATATGACATGTCATGTATGTGGGGTAACCTATATGAGGCCAGAGATTAGGTTAAGAATATGTGTTTTGGTTTAGAAATCACTAATCTAGAGGAAAAATCAATACTAATAAAAAAACTAATTGAGAAAATGGCTTAAATCAAGCAAATCAAATAAGGCTATGTTTGGTAATTGGTATGCACAATAAGCTAGTTTATTTGAACAAAATAGCTTATTTGACTAGTTTTTTAAGCTCTTTGACCAAATAAGTTGGTTTGGTAACACCACTAGCTTAAATAATAAGCTAGCTTATTTAATAAGTTGCCCCATATGTGACTTATTTAAAATAAGCTAGCTTATCATAGTTTTATTCCTAAAATACCCTCAAAGATTTATAAAATAAAATGAGATTAAAAATAAATAATGCATTTTTATGTAATTTTATATATATCAGCTAATTCTCCCAAACACTTCTTATACTATTCTCTAAAAACTTTCAACTATTATTTCAGCATTCAGCTACTATTTCAGCTAGTTTTATCAAACATAGCCAAATGATAGGTATGTTCATACTTGAATTATCTTGGGAAGAAGATAAAGTAGACAAAAAAAGAAAAAGAAAAAAAAATTAAGTGCAAGAATAAAATATACGTTTAGATTTGTTCTTTGGGTCAAAAAATTAGAAAAAGGTCACGTAGTCATTCTTTGGGCCTTTGGAGGAATAAGATAATCCCTTCGTCTCCCATTAAACATCACACTTTTTTTTTTAGGGTGTCTTTCTTTAAACACCCCATTTTAAAACTTTATAAATGGAGTAAGTTTTCATCGCACATCAACCCTCCACTATCTCCAAAGACAATAAACAAACCACTCATAAACTCCAAAAATAATAAACAAATTACCCCTATTTTCAACAATAATAAACAAACCACCCACTATCTTCAATAATAATAAATAAATCACTCATTATCTCAATAATAATAAACAAATCACACCACCTTAATTCACGAGAAGAAAAGGTATGAAGTGTTTAAAGGGGGACGGAGGGAGTACATTCCAATTTTCTAAGTAATTTAATTTGTATTTTGCTTTTTTTTTTTGGTCAAAGACGAGAAATTTGGTTTTGTTTTGTTTCGACCATATTAGGCAAGGTCATTTCACGCATGCATTTTTAGTTTAATTAGATTGATTTATTTTTTCATATTTGTGGTAATCTTCAATTTCGGAATACTGGATGTACAAAAATAGTAGTCTTTCTTATGTTGGGATCACACTTGAACGTCATATTTTTGTTAGGTTCTCCTAGTATACCCTAGTTCTGCAGGTATTGTACCCTCTTAATCCTGATACTTATCCCCTGCCGATCTCTTCTCTCGCGAACCCGCCAATCTTCTCCCTCACACCGGCGACTGTCGACGTCACTCCCATGTCGTCGCGATGTCCTTTCGCCAGCTCTTGTCTCCGATCTCCCTCGTCGGCGCTCTCTTCGACCCATTACACTACCATCAAGCATCGGATCTAATATGACCATAATAAATGTGGGCGGTGAGAGGAGAGAGAGAGAAAAGTGTCTAGTGGGAATGAAGCAAGACCCGGGAGGGGGGGGAGGGGAGATGGGTTGTCATGGTAAGGTCGCCGGTGTTATGCGCCTGAGATGGACTTGCCGGCGACGAGATTGGTGGTGGTGCGTCGTATCGGGGGTGGCAGGGGTGGGGTGCTCCGGTAGGGGGTTGGAAAGGATAGAGCAGTGAGTTTGTTGCCAATTAATAAAACTGGGTAGATTAGTATATAGGTTAGTGGGTTATTAGGTTGGTTAAACATTGGGTTAGTAAAGAAGTAAGGGTATAACAGTCAATATTTGGGGTCAAAACACAAAAAAAAATGAAAGTGTAAAGAATAAAATGAAACAAATAAAATAAGACTAAGTGTAAAGAATCATAAGGAACCGATGGAGTTTTTAGCTAGTTGTAGGTTACTTTTTTACAGTAATTAAGAAGACATTTTGATGTCTTAGTGATGTCTTAGTTTACTTTCAAACCTTGATAAAATTAATTTGCATGCTAGTGTGCCAATGCTGTGTTGGCCTTACTTTGGTGATCAGCAAGTGAACAGCAGGTGTGTAAGTGAAGTTTGGCGAATTGGTTTAGATATGAAGGATACATGTGATAGGAATGTGGTTTCGGAGATGGTTAGGGAATAATGGATGGATGGCCGGAAAGATGAGCTGGAAAGATCGGTTGCGAAAATGGCTGGCCGAAATATACAATGATGCTCATTAGTCATTACCCCAGTATCCCAAAAGCCGATAATAGTGTTTACTCATAGTTTCACCATTTTAACTAACTAGGAAAATGTTGCAATTACATCAAATTAAATCATTCTGTTTCTCAAATTTCAATTTTACGAGATAATATTGTGCTCATTTTTGCCCCCACCTCTCTTCGATTTCGGTGCAAAAATAAGTCTATCAATAATTGACTGTAAAGAAATAAAGCAGTATGTACTCAGGATCAAACTTACTAGAATTAATTACAAAGAGGCAACAATTAATATTTAAGTAGTTGGCAATCTTGGCATCGGTGTGGGAGCAGCCAAGCATGCGACCCGCGAGGGCATTACGGGTATATAACTAGTTCGTTATAAGATGACGACTTTGTAGTAAAGCAAGCAGCAATATAATAATTCAGCATTCCCTCAAAAAAAAAAAAAAAAAAAAATCAGCAAATTAAAAGAAGGGAAATATATATACTCCGATTTAAAGAGATACAATATAATATAATGGAAGTAGAAATAATATCAAGAGAAACCATAAAACCAAGCGTAGCAACACCTTCCGATAAAAAAAACATCAGATTCTGTTTTCTAGACCAGAAACACCCCCCTGTCATTGTGCCAACACTCTTGTTCTACACTGCTCCTCAGAAGGGTGTTGTTAGTAACAGCGTGAGGGTGACGCCTCTGGATATACCCTATCTCAAGACATGTCTCTCGCAAACACTGTCTTGTTTTTACCCATTAGCCGGGCGGTACGAGACGTGGGGGACTTGTCTGTGCAACGACCAAGGGATACCCTTTATCGAAGCACGGGTGAATCGCCCTCTTAGGGATGTTGTGGGTTCGTTGTCGTCGTCGGACATTGATTTGCGTAGTTTTTACCCGCCAAAGGAGGAGTTAATAACCTCGGGGATTCACCTAGCTATCCAGATTAACGTGTTTAGTTGCGGCGGGTTTGCAATTGGGTGGTACCATACCCATAAGGTGACCGATGCGGTCTCTGCCTCAACTTTCCTTAGGCACTGGGCTGGCCTCGTAACACAACAGGTACACGTGGCTCCCCCTGACTTCAAAGCGGGGGCCATTGTGTATCCTCCTGTACCAGAGGAGGACCGGTTGTTGGAGCGTGAACCACAAGCACATAAAGTCCTATCCAGGAAGCGGGTGGTGGTGAGGAGCTTTGTGTTCACTACTAGTGCCCTGGATAAGCTAAAAGCCGAGGCCGCCAACGACAAGTTTCCTAACCCTAGTCGGTTCACTGCGGTGGCGGGGTTCGTATGGCAACAAATTCTGATGGCTTCACCCACAAGTAAGTGTACAACGGGGGAATCAATAGTGTACTTATCCGTTGACCTACGGTCAAGGACTGACCCTGCCCTTCCTAAAGAAACCATGGGTAACCTTGTGGAAATGGCGCTCGCTCGTTGCAAAGACAAGGGAGCGCCAGTACTCTCCGAGCTGGTGGCGGAGCTGAATGACGCTATATCGGAAATGAAGGGTGTTGCTTCTGAATATCAAGGCGACAAGAGATCGGAAGCATTTGAGAAGCATAGGCAAATATTTGTCAAGGATGCGGTGATCAAGTACAAGTTGAGAGACGTATACATCATTACAGGATGGTGCAAGTCTGCCGGGTTTAGCGATATCGATTTCGGGTTTGGGAAGCCTCTTTGGGTCGTACCCACGGATGAAAGCGTGCTTGACAAGACGGATATGGTTATGATCCTTGATTCTACTGATTCTAATGGTCATGCATTATTTGAAGCATGGGTTTTCTTGGAAGACCAACATATGAAGATTCTTCAGTCTAACCCTCATTTTTTAGCCTTGGCTTCTCCTCGCTTCTAGTTCCATCCTCTTCGCAACTTGTTTCACTTGCATGCATGTTTATTACCAACACTAGTTTACTAATCGGGCTACGCCCGAAATAAATTTTATCATTTTTATTTCTTCGTGAATAAAATATTTTATCAATAAATTTTATCATTTATAAAACTTTCACTTTCAATATAGACGATGTGATTCCAGTTCAAATAAGTAATAAAGAAGGTATAAAATAATAAGGTAAAGATGAAATCAATTAATAGTAAATGCTGATTTTTTTTATAATAAAAAAATATTGTGAATTTTGCGATATGGAAAACGTCACTCATATATAACTATGGATGGAATGTCCATCTATATTATTATTTTTTTAAGTGAAAATTAAAGTAGAGATATGCCACGTGACATGACAGATGACCTAACTGAATCCGGTGAATACGGTCGTTGCATCTAATACATCTTTTAATATACAGTATAAAATTTTAGGGTATTACTTGCGATTTTTGGCCCAAAATATTACCGATGATGAACTAGTGGGTTGGGTTAATACTTTGGAATATTTGGCCCAAAATGTTACCGATGATGTCTTAGTGGGTTGGGTCTACCCCATACAATATTGTATCGTATCCACTATCTCTTTCAAATTGAAATCAGAATATCAGATGCATGTTTACAACTTAAGTCATCATATATTCATATGCATGCTTTTTTCTTTTTTTTTTTTCTTTTTTTTTTTTTTTTTAGTATTATGTGTTTTTTATTTATAATTTGTTTGTCTACAAACAAATAAGTTGTTACCAATAATAATTACCAATAATAATTCTGTTTCATTTAACTAATTTGACCAATTTAAATATGTGGGAAGGTGCTACTGTTCTGAATTACGATCTCGATCACCTAGTGACGCTCATTTTCGCAGAGTCGTAACTCTTAAAGATCGTACGATTAAGGATTGCAGGAGACCACAGAAAAGAATGACTAAAATTCCATAATCTGATATAGCATTTACCCAGCTTTCTTTCACTCATTTTATACTGTCATTTCTCTGCTCTGAATCTTCTCATATACATGCAATAACAACAGATGATGAAGACATGTACACCATGAATGAACTAGTGAAGAATGCACCAGATATGAACAATTTCCTGTGCTAACCACAATCTTTTCCCCGGTTCTGCAGTGGAAAAGACATAAACAAAACTCAGTAAACTCATACACTCATTCTCAAACACCTAAAAGGAACTGGAGGGTCCGATTCTCAACCTCATTCGACCACGTTGTGCCAATTGACGTACTCCAATGGACATCTGCGTTGGATTATCGGGTCCCTTCCTACGTGGTAAAATCTATAGTGTTCGGTCGTTTATGGTTAATAACCGAGTGTAATCATTTGTGGTAAGTTATTGGGGACTTATGGTCTATAACTTATCCTAGAATAAGGGTTTGATTAGTTGCTTCAATTACACAAGAAATTAGCCACAAAGTTGTGAGGACGAGAGAGAAAACGGAGCAACATTCCCGCGAAATTCAGTGACGATTGGAAGGTCAAACATGGTCCGATTTAGACGAAATTTGGTCTGCTTGTTTGGGACACTTGGGACTTCGATCTGAACAGTAAAGATCTATTTTTTGACGGCAGTATTGAGAGATATTAATGATTTACGAAACTCTGTTTTCTAGGTGACAAAATTCTCTCTTTTTATTGTTCTACTTTGTTGTTTAGTTTGACTCTTGTTGAGGGTTGTGTACTCATTGTTCTTGGTGGTGGAATTTGGTTTGTGTAAAATTTCCTTTGCCGTAGTGAAACTTTTGGGTGGACTTCAGATGTCCCGTGGGTTTTACTCTTCATCACATGCATTGAAAGAGTTTTCCACATACTAATTTGTGTGTCTTGTTTCATTGTTTTTTCTTTGTTATTATCTCTGCCCAATTTATTTGTTGTGTATTCTACTTGATTGGATTGCCTAGTCGTTCAACCATAGAATTTTAGAGGGGAGGAATTGAGAGTAAACAACATGGGAAGTTTACTGTGATAAAACTAACCTGTGCTAAAACAAAACAACTAAAACCATACTAATTGTTGTACCAATTCTACAATGGCTACAAATGTATGGTAGCTATTGTAAGCGAGTGAATATCAACCGTTGATTTTGTTAAATAGATCATGACCTTTCATTTGTTTGACCATGTGTAATAATTAAAATTAATTAATAAAATTAGTTACCAATATTACAAAACCCCCCATATTCTCTCTCATCCCTACCCGGCTTTCCTTCCCCACCCTGGCAACCACCTCCGTGCTAACCAACCACCACCAAAACGTCGCCCAAAACCACCATTGGGCCGCCGGACGTCCTTGCTTCACCGACACCCAAAGCCCCTACTCCTTGCTTCACCGACGCCCTCCACCTCCACCTCCATTTTCTATTTCTTTTCTCCATCTTCTTGGGTGGCGACGATTGTGAGGGACCGGCAACACTGGAGGCTACTAAGGGATTGGGGGAGAGTTGAGAAGGGGTTTTCGTGGGTTGGTTGCCGGGGAATCAATGGGGGTGAGAGTGGAAAGAGGAGTGTTGAGAAAAGAGAGAATCGGGGTGCACCGTGCACGACCAATAAGGACGTGACGATGGTGGTCGGCGTTGATCTAGGCGGGACCGACATCGTGGTGTTGCCGGCCGGTGTGATTTTCTCAGGTGAACTGGTGGTGTTGGGTATAGGTTAGTGGTGGTCCTAGGTGGTGGCATGGCTGGGGAAACGGAGAGGAGAGAGAAAATTATGGGGTTGGGGCCTTTTGGATTTAATCAATGCTATTATTATTTTTAATACTAGGTCAAAATAATGGAGGGCTATAATTCATTTTCGAAAATTAACGGTCCGATTTTCTTCTTTTACAATAGCTACCATACCTTAGTAGCCATTGTAGAATCCCTCCTAATTGCTAACATCCCACGTACTTCTCCAACTACAAACAATCAAACAATACATACCCACTAATTACGTTTGACATGCAACTACTCCACTAAGAGCATTAGCAATGGATGAACTCAATTTTGGGTTCTTATATTGCCACATCATATTGCACAAGAATCGAAATTTAAGAACTTCAATCAACAATGGAAGAACTTTGTACCCAAAATCCCACCAAAAAATTAAGAATAATAAAGTATTATAAATTCAATTTTATATGAAGGTAAAATAAATAGTGGGACACATGTAATTACAGCAGTGGTGCATTGACCCTACTCCCTCTAATTTTCCATGCTTAGCCCACGTGATTGCAGCTTTTTCTGCGCCTCTTCATGACGAACCGAGTTCGTTGTTGCACAAACGAACGAAGCAGTATAATGGACGAACTCAAGTTAATGAGTTATTATTTGACAAACTTAAGATTAAGAACTACCATTGTGTTTGCTCTAACAATAATTATCTTAGTTTATAGGAAATGCTAATTAATAACAACTTTGACTCAATTATCTTTGGATCACAATAATCCAACATTAACAACAACGTCCGCCTCAAAACCCGACTCAACCTGTCAACCTGACCCAACCAGCATTGTCCAATAAATCGTTGAGTGGCCTGTGGGAAACCCAAAAAATCTACGATTGAGAAGATGCAAGCCAGTCAATGATTTCATCAATATGCTTATCAGAACTTCCACCTTCATCAACAGCCTCCTTAGCCAAGGCCTTCCACGTCGCGGCCTTCTCTTTGAACTTCTTCCCTTTTTCACCACTCATGAGATCCTCGAGACAGTGCTCGATTACCTCACGAGCGACCAGACCATCTTTACTGGTCGTAGGAGCGACTATTCCCACACCCCAAAATTCCTCTACAAGCTGTGCATCGATAGGCTGGTCCAAAAACTGCGGCATTGCCAAAACCGGCACCCCAAAGCTCAATGCTTCTATAGTCGAGTTCCAACCACAATGACTCACGAAACACCCCACCGCACAATGTGCCAACACCTCCAGCTGTGGGGACCATGACACCACTAGACCTTTGTCAGACGACGACATGTCGCTCACAAAATCATTAGGGAGTTTGGCTCGGTCTTTCTCGCTAACCGCCCATAAGAAATGGCTACGACTTTGTTTCAATGCCTCAGCTATATCCACCATTTGCGCTTCGCTCAGATGAGCAATGCTGCCGAATGCAAGGTAGACAACCGAGCTAGCCGGTTTGGTGTCGAGCCACTTGATGCAGTCACCATCGTCGCGACTGCATGAGTTCAAACCATAGACCACGTCTTTTTCTAGTCGCTTGTCGAGATATGTGGATGGGAGAGTTGGTCCGACGGTCTTCAGTTTACATATCTTTGACATCCATTCGATAGCCTACATACAATTTTAGATGAACTCGTTTCACATGTAAAGATTTCTAAAAATGCATAGAATCAGCAATAATATCGATCAATGTTTCTGTAACTTAATTAGTATCGCTTTTTTGCTATCGGATTTTCTTGGTGCTTGGATTTGCTATAGATTGTAATCCACTAAAATTTTGAGCTTTTTGACTTAAAAGACTCAATTATACGTATGCAAACATTTTCAAATAAATGGCCATTCCAATTTGAAATTGGACAATGCTAACTAGAGGTCTACTCCGTATACATTATGCACAATAAGTTCGTCCAATGTATTAATGGTAGTAGTAAATTTGAGCTAGTAGATGTAAATTGGATCAGCAGTTGTACAGTACAACTAATTTTCAATGAAAAATAATAGTTTCGTTCTAAAACCAATTTATGATAATAAAGTTAATTGTATTGGAAGGAAAATTTTGCTAGCCGTCCATTAATATTAATTAGACAATTTTAAGTGTCGACACTTTAAACCTTTAAATTTACCAGATTGCTAGAGATCCTGAGTTAGCAGTAGTAAAACGACTAAGATCGTTGTAGTAAAATTAATTTGTAATGAAAAATTCAGGTAGTAAATAAAATTAACTGTGTTGGTAGTAAAATTATTTGTGTGGGTAGTAACATTTTGATAGTGCATTAAAATTATTGTTGATAGTAGGCAATTTTAAGTGTCTACACTGTCAGGACCGTGGCGGAGGGGTAGCGAGCAGAGGCGGCCGCCCTGAGCCCATCCTCGAAAAGGGCCCTATTTATTGAGTCACTTGGCAGGGTTATGTTATTATTAAAAAAGAGCTACTACGATGCATATAAGAAATACTATAGTAGTGGTTGTGTTCAAAACTTCAAACCTTTTACCAAGCAAAAGTGTCCCATTTTATCGACTTGTCTCCTTATGATTTAATTTTTAACCTAGTTTCACTTATTTTATTCTTTTACATTTTACTTCTTTTTAAATATGTCTAAACTAATTTATCGTTTTTTACCTTGGTCATTATTTTTGCAAATTTATGTAACATTACGACGTATGGAAAGTGGTTTATGTAGTTGGTTTGTCCCACATTGGAAAACTAAGGCTCATATGATCAGTTTATAATAGATTCCTACCATCATACTACCAACAAGGCATTCACCTTTTAGAGCCCACGAGTGGATATTCGGTCTTAAGGGGTGACTACCCATCTTATTGGGTTGTGTTGCGACGGACGGTGGATCGGGCTGTTACACTTTAATTTTCTTGCTTTATTTATTCTTTTGCATCATCATACAATTAGCACTTTTACATCATACAGTTGATGGTCTTCCTACTTGGTAAATTGATTTCTGACGCGATTTGAACCCATTAATATTTGATATCTACATTCCCTTAAATGAGATTAAACTACTAGAACAAATGCATAAAAAATTATTTGTAAATTCGATTTTTTTTCCAATATATACAAGCATATAGGGGGCCATTATTTTAACTTCGCCCTAGGGCCCTCAAAAGGTCATTACGGGCTTGTGCACTGTACACCTCTAACATTGTCCCTTAATTTAACTTTCAAATTGTTCGCATAAAGTTGTGCATGAAAAGATAATTAGTACACTAATTAACATCAATCACGTCTAATTTTTCTCAAATTATTATTTGTGAAATCATGCATAGTTTATATAAGGAAATATATATATTTCCAGTATATATCATCAATGTAATATTGGGATAATCTTTGTAATTTAGAATAATAATTATTTATTGTATTATCTTTATATTGTTACCTAGTTTGTAGGATGTAATCTAGCTAATATAGGTAGGTTGTTATTATGTTCACACTTTGTAGAGTTGTATTTATACTGAGCTCTCATAATATGAATAATATATATAAGCTTTTCCACCATCTCATACTCTCCTCCTCAACGGTTTAGACTTTCGTAAGATATGTGCTGTTTGATAAACACTGATTAAGCACAACTGCACAAGCTATAATAAACACTACTCACCTCTTTCTCAAGCTCATCAAAGGAATTAATAAGAATCATATCAGCATGAATAGTGTCAGCTATAAGATTTAATGTCCACTTGATGACCGGATGATATTGCTCACCCTTAGGAACCTCTGACCAATACGCAGCTAGAAGCTTTTCCAAGACCAATTCCGGCGGCGGCATAAACTCCGGCAACATTAGCTGCTCGTCTTTACCCTCGGATTTGAGGTACAAAGCATAGTAACTTAAGAACGTGACACTCCCTAAAGTGAAAAACACGGCACTATACACATTATTTTATTCCGCCACGCCCCGTGCCCAGAGCAGGCTATAGTGGTACACGAGTAGGCACCTGTTCGCAGGTGCCTATTCTTTCTTCACGGGTAGAAGCTGTGCTAGGTTCGAGGGTGCTTCAGCCTCAAACCCAGCTAAGAATTTGAAGTCGGTTGCAGCCGGCTTCCCTACATTGTCGTATATAGGCTCTACGGATATTGACTTCCAAGTGGAAATCGCACTAGGCATCATATTTTGTATGAGGCTTGTTGTTGTTGCAATCGTAACGTTTACGCCTCTCCATGCTAATCTTTTCCCGAATTGCAACATCGGATTCATGTGAGCTTTCCCGTGGAAAGGGACTAGTATTACTTGTAGTTCCTCAATTTTGTGGGCCATTTTGGACTGATTTAACCTTACGAAAAAATAGTTAAACCACTCAAGAATTGTTTATCTATGGGATTATATATCATATATTATATTCTTAATTTCGAATCATGTATACTATAAGGAATCATGTCAGCAATCATTTAACACATCAGTATGCTCAGGATTTGAACCCCTGACCTCTCTCTTACTTATTCATCACATTACCAATGGGCTAACTGTTAATTCATGCATATTTTTATATTCTCATACTATAAAAAGGAAAGAACCAGTCCAAATGAATGTTTAAACTAAAAAGAATGTTTAAACTAAAATGAATTTTTACCCATCAATGGTTCAGAAATATTTTAAACTTTATTTCATACCTAAAATGGCCGAAATTTTTGGCAAGAAATGATGTAAATCTAATTTCCTAGATAAAATTGGCATAAAATATCCTATAAGCTACCATCTAGGAAAAACCGTTCTTGAAAACGGAAACTGCAATAAAATAAATCAGCATATTTTAAAAAATTATTCCATATATTTACGAATACGGAAATAGGAATAAAAATAATTTAAACCTTAGAAAATCAACTTGTGCATTTAAAATATTTTAGTCTTTTAGGCAGAAAATCAGAAAGACAAACAAAAGAAAGAATTCCAATAGACAAAAATTAGATCAACCGAAAATATCTAAAAAAAAAAAATATGATAAGCCATCAAATCTTTTAAAAACTTATTTACGAGTAAACATATGAAGTAGGTCATATTACAAGAGTTATTCCCATGAATATAGGCTTCTATATTTGTGTGAACAAATTTATCAAGATAATAAGAACATGCATTCCCGTGTGATTTGCTATAAAATAGGATATTTTAAATTATTTTAATTGTAGCAATTTTTAGCATTTCTCTAGGATAAATAAGATCTTTTGCAGAAATTATTAAAAAATAAATTAAAAATAAAAATATAAACCGGTCTTTACAAGGATCTTTGGCTGAGATTATTATAAAAGAAAAAAGCATAAGATTTTTTTTTTTTTTTTTTACCAAAAATCTATTTAATATTTTCTGGTGACCTAAATTTGTCGTACTTTTAGTTTATTTTTTCTTTGTGTGCAAGACCGTAATTGGCACTGAGTTTTTCAGTGTATATTCGTTTTATTATTTGATCTTTTGATAGCATTGTAGATTAATTTTGCTTCATGCATGATAAAAATATTGACCACTACATTTTCAGTGGAATGATTTGCAGGGTACAATATTTTACCTGACATAACTTTTACGGAGTATTTTTAAGAACGACTAATCTCACTTCTTCATGAAACTCGGTTTCGATCGGAGTCATGTACTAGGATTTCCATTTATCTCACTTGGCTAGAAGATCCGCATCCATGTTCTTTCTTCAGCAAAATTATACGACATTCACATGTCTGCTCTCGCGCAACGTCCCTGCACATCAGATACTCAATCTGTGTAAGTACTTTAAAATTTTGATTTTCCGTTATTTATTTGGTGTTATGCAATTTGTTTTATACGAATGCCATAATTGCTGAAGTACTCTATCAGGTTTGTGCCAGTTTGAGTATTAATTTCAATCTAATTCTTAAAATTTCCGACTTACTCAATTGATATGAAGAAGGTTGTAAGTACAAATAACTTACCCACTCAAGGCCTCAAGCTATTGATTCGATCTTAGTGTCAAAGGTAACAATTGCCACCCATCTTTTATACAAAGTATTTTTTTTTTTTGAAGGGAAAAATCTTTTATACAAAGTATTATGTGCTTCATTATTTGGTTTATTTAAATGGTTTAGTGCAATATATGATTGATGCGGTATTTTATTAAGATGAACAATTGAACATTGTTAAATCTTTCACCGTTTTATGGTTTATTTGTCGGTTGCTATCATATTTTTAAATTATTTATTTGCCTTCCGTTTTTCAAGCGAAAATCAAAAGATGGGCGCAAGATTTCTATGGTTATTCCATTCCATAATGATCATATGTGTACTACTACCTCTAGCCATTCTAGGTTACTACATGAGTCATGTTTCTCTTTTGTGTAAAGATTGACTAAGTTATGATTCTTAAAAATGGGATAATTGTGAGATTTATTACCTTTAAATGATAGAGTTCTATACAAATTGGTTCAAAATTGTGCTAGACCGAAAAGGTGAAATAGAATTTGCAATAAGCTGGAGAATTTCTAATTAGTTTTTTTTTTGTTAAATTAAAAATAAATTCATCCCAAAAAAAGGAAAATGTCACATATTCCTATAATGAGAGTGTATATATAACACTATTAGAACTAATTCACATAAACATTTAAAAACCACGTATATAGCACGGGTTCATAAGCTAGTGTGTGTATATATAAAAAGTTTGTCTTCATCTTGAAGTTGGGCCATGTGGAACTCGAGGCCACAACAAAAGCTTTTTCGGCGAAGCTGTGTCTTCATTCCATGTGTACACCACTACTAGTGGGGACTAGGTGCAAATGGCAATCAAACTACTCTTTTGACTAAATTTTACTTCCGAACATAAAATTATTACAATTTTAATTTTATCACGTCGAATAAAGAATACTAACAGTACATATATAAACTGTATAAATGCATGGCATAAGTTTCCAAGCCGATTTCAATTTATTGCATAGCATCTAATTAAACAATTGTGAAAATTTCATACAGATCGAAAACGTATTCAATAAGAAATAAAAACTCAAATATTGGGACTGCGTATGGGAAACCAAACGAGCACTAGGAAGATGCTGCTAGCCATTCAATAATTTCGTTAGTATGTTTGTCGGAACTCCCACCTTCATCAACAGCCTTCTTAGCCAAGGCCTTCCACATCATGGCCTTTTCCTTGAACTTTTGCCCTTTTTCACCATGCATGAGGTGCTCGAGACAACGCTCGAGTACCTCATGCATGATTAGACCAGCCGCGTTGGCTTCAGGAGCGACTATTCCCAGATCCAAACAATGTTCCATAAAGTGCGCGTCAACAGGCTGGTCCAAAAACTGTGGCATTGCCAAAAGTGGCACACCGTTGACCAACGCCTCAATTGTAGAGTTCCAACCACAATGACTTACAAAACACCCCACTGCACTATGCGCCAAAACCTCCAACTGAGGAGCCCATGATATGACCAAACCCTTGTCCAATGCCGCCATGTCGCTAATAAAACTGCTAGGAAGCTCAGCATGATCCTTCTCTCTTACGGCTAACAAAAAACAATTAGGACTATTCTTCAATGCTTGCACTAGCTCCGCCATCTGAGCCGGACCTAAGACCGCAATGCTGCCGAATGCAAGGTATACTACGGAGCCGGCGGGTTTCGTGTCGAGCCACTTCATGCAATCGCCCTCGTCGGGTTTGCAGGTGTTGAAACCGTAGACAACATCTTTTTCTAGTCGTTTGTCAAGATATGTAGATGGAAGTGTTGGTCCAACGGTCTTCACGTTCCATAACTTTGACATCCAATCAAGAGCCTGTTGGATTTGTGATCCAAAAATAAGTAGTCAAATTAGTTTTTGGTAAATCCTAATTATTGGTTAATTATTTGTTAGTGGGATATGTTAGTTGGAGTTAGTTGCATGATAATAGGATACTTGTTTGTGTAGTGGTTTAGTGGGGTTCATACGTGGGAATTGATGGGTTAGTCAAGGGATTAGTTCCTAATTAATAGGTTTTTGTTATTGTTGTTATGCTTGTACTGCCTATATAAGGCTGAAGTTGTTACGAAAATAATTGAGAAGGTTTATGAGCAAGTTTAATATCAGTAAACTTCTTCATGATTTACTCTCATTTTCATCCCCTCTAAAAATCTACATTCTACGTGGTATCAGAGCTCTTGAGATGAAGACTTATCACCTCCACTCAAGTAGGCAAGTTTGATTCCAATTCAAATGGGGCGAATGAAGATTCCGCTGCTATCAAACAAGTTACAAAATTGAGGGTGAGTGAAATTCCGTATGCTACGCGGCATCTATCGTACGTCGGATGCTACGCGAGCGAGGATCAAGAAGGTAAGGCAATGCAGCTTTACGTGATTAATTGATGAAGCAGATTACACGTTTGAAGGGGTCTAAGCAATGGAGGCTCCTGGGTCTCGAAGGAGACGTTTGAAGGTTTGGGTGTGGAGCCCAAACAAGTCAGGTCATAGTACCGATGGCGATGAGGTTACGGAAATGCTGTATAACCTATCTTTAAAATGCACCATGGAAAGATAGAGAAACATACTCTATCGTATAGCAGAGGAGAGTGCTCCGGCAATTTGAGGTTGGTGGTTAATGCATCAACAAGTTGGTGGCGAAAATTGCGTCACTTGGTGAAGACAAGGACTTCACAAGATGGAGAAATGCTCCATGAAGAAGGCGGGTGCGCAAAACCCGATTAATCGAAATCCGATTCAAAGGCGAGATCGAAATTGAAGAAATGGTACGAGAACTACGATGTCTTATACGTTTGTTACGGCAAAGGACGTAACGGTGAAGTGTTCGGCTTAACGCGTGAACGCCGATGATTGCTCCTGAAATTTTGGATCAAGGGGGTGTGTTGGATTTGTGATCCAAAAATAAGTAGTCAAATTAGTTTTTGGTAAATCGTCCTAATTATTAGTTAATTATTTGTTAGTGGGATATGTTAGTTGGAGTTAGTTGCATGATAATAGGATACTTGTTTGTGTAGTGGTTTAGTGGGGTTCATACGTGGGAATTGATGGGTTAGTCAAGGGATTAGTTCCTAATTAATAGGTTTTTGTTATTGTTGTTATGCTTGTAATGCTAAGGCTGAAGCTGTTACGAAAATAATTGAGAAGGTTTATGAGCAAGTTTAATATTCTTCTCCATGGTCTACTCTCATTTTCATCCCCTCTAAAATTCTAGATGGTAAAAAATTTTAGACCGGAGGAATATGAGAGTAAACAAGGAGAAATTTATTGGGATAAAACTTACTCAATAAATTCTCATAAACATTAGCCCTTTTATAGGCCTTACAACAACTATGACTAAACAACTAATCCCAACTAAATAAGGAGCTCTACCCACGCACATAGGCCACAAGCTATCAATTAGCAACTAAATATCCCACGTACAACTACTTACGTACAAGCACAACACCCATTGACCATAACTAATTTTACTCTCTAATTATTAGAAATCGCAGCAACTAATTTTGACTACAATTTTTGGATCATAATAATCCAACAGAGCCTACATATACATATACATACGTACGTACAAGATTATTTACGTACTTAAATTAGACTAAAAACCACCATTACACCACACGCTACGTACGTACATTTCTCGATTTTTAAAAATGATCTCTGTTTCACAAAAACATTATATGCTCTAGCTAACTTCAAAGTTGTAAACTAGCGCTTTTGGTTATTGGGTTTTCATGTCATATGTGGACACAAATTTCGTCAACATTTTAGTAACCATATTAATTAGGTAGCATGCATTAGTTTATAATATGCTCTGACGTACACGTACAGTCCCCCTAACTTTTAAGCAAGTTGACGCTATATGATTGAACCATATGAGTATTTAACTAAACTTTCATATCTCAATCTTTCGTTCCACGCTAGCTTAGTATGAAAATCTCTGATCTAATCTAAATTCGATATTTACGTTCTAATATCTTTTATATTGGTAATTAAAAGCACTAGAAAAATATATCTATCTATATATTACTTGACACTACTTAGCTATATACTCGCAATGTTTATTAAATTTAATTTTTTCTCATGTAATCTAACCAAACGTTAAGAATTCAGAAAAAAGATCGCAGATTAAATTAAGCACGACTCACCTCATCCTCAAGCTTGTCAAATGAATTAAGAAGAAGCAAATCAGCCTTAAGTGTGTCAGCTACATGATTCAATATCCACAATACGACCGGATGAAAATCAGAACCTTCAGGAATGTCCAACCAATATGGAGCAGGAACCCTTTTCAGGATCAACTCCGGCGCCGCCATAAACTTCGGCAACACTAGCCCCTCAGCTTTACCCTGGGACTTGAGGTGCAAACCGTAGTAACTTAAGAATGACGCACTCCCTAAGGTGAAAAACACTGCAGTACGTACATTATGTTGCTCTGCCACGGGACGCGCCCATGGCAGGCTCCAGTGGTACATGAGCAGGCATCTGCCACCAGGTGCCTGCTCTTTCTTTGCGGCTAAAAGTCGCGCTAGGTTTGGGGGCGCTTCGGCCTCAAACTCAGCGAAAAAGCGGAAGTCGTTGACCGCGGGCTTATCCGCGTTCTCATATATGGACTCTACGCTTAATGACCCCCATGCAGAAATCGCATCGGGGGCCATTTTTTGCATGAGGGTTGTAGTAGTGGCAATCGTAACGTTTACGCCTCTAGACGCTAATCGTTTCCCGAATTGGAGCATCGGGTTCATGTGGGCTTTCCCGTGGAAAGGGACTAGTACTACTTGGAGTCCCTCATTATTGTGGGTCATTTTCACCAAAAACGTATAATCAGTAAAACCTTCAAAGTGTTTTTTATTGTTTTTTGGTAGTGTGGAGTAATTATGTCATATATATTCATGTGAAGTTTGTATGGTATATAAATGAAGAGAAGTTGGTCTACATCATCTTTGTTGTTTTGGAGTTGGTACGTAGCGTGGTTGGTGCACGAGCAACTCGTGGCACAACTAGATGTACAAACATAGGAGTATTAAGGATTCGCGATCAGTAAAACCTTCAAAGTGTTTTTATTATTTTTTGGTAGTGTGGAGTAATTATGTCATATATATTCATGTGAAGTTTATATGGTATATAAATGAAGAGAAGTTGGTCTACATCATCTTTGTCGTTTTGGAGTTGGTACGTAGCGTGGTTAGTGCACGAGCAACTCGTGGCACAAGTATATGTACAAACATAGGAGTATTAAGGATTCGCGATATATGATTCCACATGTTTTACGATGTCTCGTGCAATAGAATAATCTATGGTTGATGTGTTTGTTGATTGTTGTTGTATGTTCAGAGATGGCAAAACCGATCTTAATTAACTTATATATTCTATATTCAGCAAGGATGGTTCTACACTTCAGCAGAAAAGTTCGATTTGGTTTGCCTCGATTGAACCAAAACGAAATTAGATTGATCCATTCGAGTTAAACTTGAAATGACTAATTACATATATGAGCGTTTTTAATTTTGCCTGATTCGAATCTGATCTAAAATAATTGAATTGGTTTTGTAGGAGGCAAAAAATTCACAACCTATCAAAATGCGCCACGTGGAGGTTGAAAAGTCTACGTTGACAAGTTGACCGGCCAATTATAAAAGGCCACGTGTCATTTTTATATTAGATGATTGTTGAATAAAATACCGTCACATGTCACCTACGACTCACAGTTGGAAGCGAATTGCAAGAAGTTGATTCCAAATTAGACTGGAATTAATTAACTCAGAAGATGAAGTTTATCGGAAGACAATGACTTCCACCAGTCAACTTCCTCTTAAGATAGAGTCCTAGCTCAATCTTAACTCAATCTCTTGAGTTATCCTAACTTTTATCAAACTCTCACTTCCTCCACTATAAATAGAGGATGACCCCCACCTCACAACTATCTTCCAGATTCCTGGAGATCAAGTCTTCCACATTCCTGAAGTTCAAGTCTAGAAAGTCCCTGAATACCATCTTGGAGAAAGCTCTCAAGCACCAAGATCAAATCAAGCAACCCTCAAGATCCGGAGAAAGCTCACAAGCACCAGAAAATCGCTGACAACAATCAACCTACAACAATCAACTTACAAGATCTGGAGAAAGCTTCCAAGCACCAGAGATCCAAAGAAGTTCAACAATCATTCAGTTCAAGATCAAGCCTAGGCCATTGAACACGAAATTCGGAGTACCATCAAGGAGACTCTCAAATCAAGATTGTCAAAACCCTAAATTCAAATCCAAGTATAGTTCGAGATCAAGTCATCACGACCCTCGAATTGAAGATCAAAGTGGAGATTGAATCAGAGGATTTATTTCTATTTTAATAGAAATCACAGAGATTGTACACGAAATTCTGATAAATATTAAATTCATTTGAAACTCATATTTTGTTGTCTTATTCAGATCTATACAAAATTTGTGTCTACAGGTTTACAAATTGATCAATGAGACAATTGCCTTGTTTCAGGACATTTCGTCATCGCCGAATCTTTTTTAAGTTTGGACTTCGAGTCAGAGTAGTTGTAACACGGGCAACTCTTGGCCCCATCAAGCTACTATCCTAGATAACACGTCTCAACTCTTAATATTCTATGATGCCTCTCCTCACGTACTCCTCCATTTCATTCATTTGTTTACGTCGGGTCGGGTTTTGTGAGCAGAACCCAAGCCCAACGTAAACAAATGAATGAAATGGAGGGAGTGATAGAATATGATATGATAAATGCTTTGTTGATTGATAAGGTACGATTATAGCAAATGATAACGCCAAAGTACAAATATACTTTTTCTACGAGTACCTCTTTCAGACGCGTGTATGCATCACGTCATCACACACGCGTCAAAGAGTGGCATGTGTGAAAGAGCATATTTATTTGTACTCTGACAGTAGTGTTGCGAACTTGCGCATGATTGTGGTTAGAGAATTGGAGCTTGCAAAATCAATACTAGACTATGTGAGCACTTATTGCAAATGATCCGACTTGGAACAATCGGTTTGGACTCTAAATGGTTAAAACTTGGCTACCTGTATTTAATTCGACCTGGAATGCCACCATCTTTTCTAAGTATGTGAATAATTGTGCGACTCCCACAGCCTTCAAAAATGGGTCTCACATTTGGCAAGGGCTTGCTCTTGGCTGGGATCTTTTCATTGAGAACACTACTTGGAGTATGGGTACGGAGGACAATGTAAGATTTTGGGGTGATAACTGGAGTGCTGTGGGTGCTCTTCGAGCTTTGTTCACTGGCCCCCTCCCATCAAATGCTATTGATTGAATTGGTCTGTTAAGAATGTCTTGACAGATTTAGATGTGGACCTTTTTGTGTGTTTTGATAATAGGACTGTCAATGTTATCTATGTGATCACTCTTTCCTTTGTTGGGCAGGATACTTTGCGTTGTGGGGTTGCTTTGGGTAAATTTTTCGATTCAAAAACCATGTATAAGAAAATCTGGAGTAAGTCCTTTGGTTTTGCTTGTTGTGATGCTAATTGGAATATTATTTGGAAAACTCTTTGCCCTCCAAAAATAAAAAAATTTCTTTGGCTCGCAATGTGGGACATACTCCCTACAAGAGCGGGTTTGGGTCAAAGACACATTTGTCCTAATGATTTCTGCACTTTTTGCCCGAGTAAATCCGAGAATGCTATACATGTGCTTAAGAATTGTGTCAGAGCTGTTGAAATTTGGTCGGATATCCGTGTTGTTAAAAATATTTTTTTGAATACCGACGACGTTCAAGTCTGGATTCTCACTAATATCTCTCCCAAAAACGATCCAAACTGGCCTACTCTTTTTGCTTATCTTTGTTGGAACCTTTGGAAAAGACGTAACTCGTGGGTCTTTGAATTAGTTGATTTTCCGACTAATGCTACTGTCACTATCTCCCAAACACAAACTGCAGCCTTTTCCGCCTCTGTTTCTCAACAGAACCTCGCCCACCTAACCATCATGCCACCATATACCCCTCTTAAACCACCATTTGTCACCAATGTCATGTTGGTTGATGCTTCATTTGAACACACTGAAGTCATTGCTGGGTTGGCTTGTTGTATGCTAGATGTGGAAGGAAAATGGTTAGCTGGTAGATGTTCTTGTTTACCTTGTCCAGATGCAACTACGGCTGAAGTGGCAGGAATTCACCTAGCTTTGAGTTGGATCAAGGAAATGGATTTTAGCAGCTTATTGATTCTCTCGGACTGTCAGCTTGCGGTTCTTGGCGTGAACGACAACAATCAGCCGAAAGATAAACTCTCTAACTTTTATAGTCTTTGCAGGGAGTTGCTAAATGAGATCACACTTGGATTTCATTGGTCGCAAAGATAATGGTATGACTGATATTTTGGCAAGAAAGACGAAAAAGGCGTTGGACATTCACCAGGTTGTTCAATTGTGCGTCCCTGATGATGAAATCAAGGAATTTTTTGATGAAAACTACATTTCATGCCCTTTAGAGGACCAGCTGCTCGGAGCTCCTCTTTGTTGTAGTTGTTTGTTGTAACTCTTTATTTTGTTGTCTTGTTGGTCTGTATTAACTTTACATTATCTTTTATTTCTATCTATTGACGCCGAATTTCAAAAAAAAAAAAATGAAGTGAAATCTTTAATAAAGTTGTGTTCATTGATTATTTTGGACCCAGTTTCGAAACTGTCTCACTTCCTCATTTGTGTACGAAAGTCTTAATCGTTTTAATGTATATGGGTCCATGGAAAAGGACTCATCTACTCCAGGCAGGTAGCAATTTTACAAATCCATTTCTCTATACTGCATGTTTCCATGTAGAGGGTAGTATTAGCATTTTTAGCCCCAAAACCCGGGGTAAAAAAAAAATGAAACTATAAAGAACCTAACAGAGCTTGCGAAAACAGATACCGGGTTGGAATGGAGGCGGTAATTTCTACCGGGTTTTAATGCTTGATTCTAGTTTACTTAAGAGAAAAGTAGAGGGGGAGAGAAAAAATAGATACCACCTTAGAACTAGGGGTGTGCAAATGCGGGTTCGGTTAACCGTTTGTTGGCCGATCCTAAACCGTAACCGTTAGTTTGGTTAACCGCACATCGGTTAAACGGATTTGTCGGCTCGGTTTAATCGGGTAATGTTTTAGTACGGGAACACTATTTGACCTACCAAATTAAGTAAAATTGATGGATAAAATATTAAGATTCCACTATACGTCGATACTTCAATTAATTTATGTATTATTTCCCTCAAACAAGTGAATTTTAACAACATATTAAATTAATTATCTTATTTTAGACTTGTGAATTAGTTGACTTATAACCTAATTTATTGAAAATAAGCATTATGTCCACTTTCGGTTCGGGTTCGGTTAACCGCATACACACAAAGTTGCGACCCTAACCCGCATTTTATCGGTTCGGTTACCCGCTTTTTCGGTTCGGGTAAATCGATTTTCGGTTCGGGTTTCGGTTTGGCAGTTTTTTTGCACACCCCTACTTAGAACTACACATCTGATTACGACACTCTAAAATGGCGACAAAAGCAACAAACGACACCATAAAGATGCAAGGTTTCCCTCATCAGCCATCTAAACACTTGGTTCCAGACACCTCCGCATTAGTACCGGTTTCAGGACAACGTTGGCCATTCACGGCTATTTACATGCATTTCCTGCATTTCTTCATCGATTGTTCATCACCCTAAAGATAAAAAAAATTGGCATGTATGTGCCATGCGATGAAGTATCTGGGAGACTTGCTTTTCTACCTCACTACATGTTTATACATCAGTACTCCATACCTTCACTTGGTGCATTCACGGTATCAAGCACGGCCACCAGCAGCACTTCCTGCAATGGGCCGAGGAGCATACTTCTCCATCAGCTTGGTGAGTCCAGCATCAAAATCTTTCTCCAGTTGCAGCTGTTCCTCCCAGTGCCTCTTCTTCATCTCCAGTTTCTTGTCCTCATGGGCCCGTATCAGCTCCTCTCTCTCAGCCTCAAACTTCTCCATCTCTTGATCCTGGAACTGTTTAAACTTGCTAACTTTCTCGGCCCTGAAAGATAACAACAAATGTACGTGTTAAGTAAATGCACAAAATAGTTTGCCTTAATTTAGTCAACAGTACAGAGTCCTGGTTCCACTCGAGAATCTTACATATATTATTTACAGATATGCACCACAATACTATGCACCTGTGATGGTCGTCACTCATAATCATGACGATAATTATCTCAAGTTTAACCGACCAGCATGAAATCCTAACACTTGAGAGTAGTTAAGGACTACGGCATCATAAGAATAGTTACCTGTTCCTAAGATCATCCAGCTGGGAGGCATGTGCTTTTGAGTCTTCCACTTTTTTCCGCTCCTCCTGCTGCATTTTCTCGAAGTCATTCTCCTTTGCACTAGTTGCATCATGAATCTTCTGGATCTGATCATTGAAGAATTGCTCTTGGAAATCCATCTGCAAAGACAATGCATCATACAACACTCTCAGTTCAAATCAAAGACAACACTGCAAACAATTCAAACATTCAGCCAAATATTGATACACACAGCTGGCATATGACCGAGGATAATTGCAGCATGCAGACCACGTAAAGTCGTTAACCATCTATAGAAGATAAACAACCATATATCTCTTCAAAAGCACCAAAAAAAAAAAAAAAAAAAAAAAAAAAAAAAAAAAAAAACCATATCAGCACACCAAGCATATGTTACAAGCTTAAAACAAGTATACCTCTTCCTTGTTCTGTTCATGCTGCATTGTGGTTCTCTGGCGGACAATACGGTTTTCTTCCATTGTTTTACGGAGCTTCTCACTAACGACGTTAAATGACTCCTCAAGCACCTTAACACGACCTAGTTCTTTAGCAGCCTTGCTCTTGTACCAAGTCAGTTGTTGATTGTCCTCACTCATCTGTTTCATTTGAGTCACCACCTTCTCATTGTATGACCTCATCTCGTATTTCAGTCTTGCTTTACCTGACCATAGCACAGTGGAGGTGACAGGAAGAAGAGTCACCACAATAAAGAAGGCATTTCTGACCAAGAGAGTCCTATCAAGCATTAATTAACTCCTTTCATATAAGTTACCACTTTACTATCTTGAGACAAATATGCATGTGATAAATATGATTTACCAATTCACTATCAAGAAAAAGACTAATGCATGCGATAGAAGAACAGTGTATGTATCCCATCATTAGTGGGATCCAAAGTATCATAACTTATTAAGAATGCAGGGCACACCTTGAGAATGCCTGTTGAATTCTTCCAAATCGTCCTTCCTTGCCAGAAAGCCGTACAGCTGGCGCTTTCCTCCAGGATAAAAGAGCGCCCTCCTGTTGCTTTCCCATGCACTCCTCCCAGTTCCTTGCCCTAGAAAATGCTTGTGAAGCCGCTCAGCCTCCACATACCCCATAGCTGAACCATCAAAAATGAGGATACTAATTCCACGATGCCCCTTGGGACCATAGGCGTGTTTAGACCTTACTGCAGCATAGTCCTTGAAATAGACTAGAAGCTCTTGGTTTCCCATGCCAAGCCACTAAATAAGATCAAAAGCGAAAGCAAAAATAAATAGAGTTTTCAAAACAAAACAAAACAAAAAACATGTCACAAAACTGTAAAGCCTCGATGGATACATGGACCCATTAAAAAAGGATTAGAACAAGAAACTAAAATCAATACTAAGTGAGAATATAAACCTTGTCATTGTCATCTTTGTCAAGAGTTGTATTCATGATCATAACCATGGGAGGCCAAACAATTTCGCGGTCTTCAGTCTTCTGAAGACCCTCCCACTTTCCAAAAGATTCTCCAGCAGGCACAACAGAAGTTCCCTTTCTTCGAAGCTCCTCGTCTAAGAGGTCAGCAAACATGCGATGGAGCTTCACCCTGATCGTTCCTTTAGTCCTCGCATGAGTCATAAGTGGCTGAAGCCCTCTGTACCAATCAATAGCACCAGGCCCACCTTGACATGCAGGGCAATGCCACTGCCTGGCAGGTTCATTGACTTCCTCCACTGTCACCTTGTCCAGAATATCAAAAAAGGATTTCAGCATCCTGTGCTGCTTCTTTGATTCATGAGTTGGACTTTCATCTGAATCATAATCATCACTCAAGAGATCATCATCATCATATTCAGAGTAAACATCATCCTCTTCGTCCTCATCGGCATCCTTGTCCTGCTTATAATGAACAACCTTATCATCCTCAATTGCCTGCGAAGGCTCAGTTTTGGGAGTCCAATTCCTTCCATGCCCTGATGGACCAGTAACAGGACTGCCTTTATGTGGCCTCAATCCCCAGCCACCATCTGTCGTCCCATCACTGCTTGTGGTATTCCAAGCACTGCCAGAGACATTGCTGCTGGACATGCCAAGCCTCTTGGCGGTATCAGGTTGCCCCCAAGCTCTAGGTGCTGAATTTTGTTGCGGCCATGGAGTTCCAGCGTTTCTACCACCTCGGTTTTTTGGTTTTCTGGAGACTGCTTCCCAGCCCCCATCCTCTGAGGATCCCAAATTGAGATCATTAACACCCTTGTTCAGTTGATCAATGCCTTTACTTGAACTCATCTTCTCTGCCTTTCTGTACATGTATACTAAATCAGTTACCTTGCGCTAAAGTACATTTCCATGTTGTACTACTGCTACATGCAGATATGCCTATACATGCGAATTTGTCCTTCAAAGACTTAGCCATAGCTCAACACCACTTCACAAGGCACAGTAATTATGTGCAAGGAGCTATTACCAATTACCAAACAGCAAAAGACCATATTGTCATCACAGTAGGACTTTTAGAAAGAAAGCATGACTCTACAACTAACAGCAAAATCAACACTGTTATTGGTTTAAAAAGTTTACAAGAAACATTGACGAGGATAAATAAGCATGAATGCTTAACAGCTTCCTATCAAACAACTTAATCTAGAATACACGCAGTAAAAACTACTCGTACATGGTTCATGCATCCCATTCAACAATTCACCACAGCTAATCGTTATACTTGACACAAACAGGCACTCTACACATACACGTGCAACGAAGTTCAGGGCTTGCGCCTGGAAACACAGATATCACACTATCCACATATACCAGTCAATACAAGTAAACAACAGTCATGGGGAGACAGCGCAAGAAAACCTGAAACATACTACGAACATTTGCAGAAACTAAGATACTTCGGACAGAAAAATGTAGATGAACACCAACACACAAAAAAAGAGAAACTTGTCGAGAGCCATCGAGACTTGAGAGTTCCCGCAGAAGAACTGTGCTCAACAATCAACGGGCATCAATTATATGGACATTCTACATCAAGAATCCCACAGTATGGTGCTACAAGACTCAAATATAAAGCCTAACACCTAAAATGCCACAGCATTACATCCAAAACCCGACTTACAAGCAATCGAGAAGAACATACACGTTCAGCAACGAATTCCTACTCGAGGTCCGTCCAAGTAACATAGGCAACCACACAAAACACCCTCAATAAACCCAAAGAATCCATCGTATGTCAACTTACTCATATCCTAATATCAAACCCTAAATTCCTCTTTACATTCTGACAAATATGAATTCCAAATTTTTCTCCCCACAATTACCATTTTAACAGAGTTTCACATTATAAATATATCAACGCACAGATCATAAAACCCATTATCCCAATATCAACATGCATAGCTTTCGTGTGACGCAACCTAACACAAAACATCCAAATTAACTCGAAAGTTCACACCTTTTCACCACATATTACATGAAACAACATTAAACTACAACTACAGCGAATTAAAGCGGTAAATTACCAATTAAATTTCAAAAAAAGCACAATTTTGTGTAAAATTACTACTTATAGTAAAAAAAAAATACAGAAAAAAAAATGTAAATTGCAAGAAAAAATCGAAATGATTGAGAAATAATCATCTAATCACAATCGCCGTAACGAGAGATTAAAAAAATATAAAGAGACAAAAATAACGGCGGAAAATGAAGAGAAAGAGTATGAATCTGACGGAAAATGACGTCACCTTGGATATTTCCGACGATCGGAGGGGAATGTAGCGGTTGACGGAGGCGGAAACGGCGGCGAGAGAGGTGCACGCGCCGGCGAAGGAGGGAGTCAAGGGAGGTTTGACTGGGAGTGGACTGAGAGAGTGAAGTGGAGAAATGTAAATTAAAATTGGGGGAAGAATGAAATAAATAATAAAAACCCTAATTATATTGAGTATTGGTTCATTGGTTGTGTGTGTGTGTGTGTTTGGTGGGGGCCCGGATTTCAATGCACTATTCAATTCAATTTTTGTGATTACCAAATAAAAAATATTCTCTCATTTTAATTTGATTTGATTCTTTAATTGTTCTTCGTTATTTACATATTTATAACGTTACGATTACGTGGTAGTTTGACCGTACGGTGAGTAATAATGATGGATCGGTGGGTCGGGTTGAAGTTGCATTTGCGTTTGTCATTTGACGCAAATCAACGTGTGGGCGTATGTTGTTGAATGTGGACTCCCCAGTCCCGACTCATTCGACAAGTCTACTAGAAGGGCGGTCCGGGTGCACAAGGGTGTATAAGGGGCGAGCCTTCACTCCCGGACAGCTTTTCTTATTTGATGTGAACATTGTTTTCAGTGATTTGGGTTACAGTGACAGGGTATCAGACTCAGTAGCAAGGTTAAGCAAAATTTCAGATAATAAGGTAATTCCAGTGATGATGATAATCAGCTCTCAACAGACAATTTACACCTTTGTTGCATTGCATTGAAATTATGACAGTGTACATACACAGACGAGTACTCATAGCTTATTTCTACCGTTGAAGGAACGGGGGCGAGGGCAGGGATATGCATTTTGCTGGATGGCCATATCTTCTACTACAAAACAAAATGAGATAGCTGATCAAAATTGCCACATTCGCGCTTTTTGAGCAAATGTTTATCCCAGCCTTGCAAAAACAAAGTTCCCCCCTGCGGTTCACTTCAGGGTACATATGGTACAGAGTGTCAAGCATGGATAGAAGCTGAACCCTCAGAATAGTGAGCTGTGTACGTCTTTAGTAACATACCAAGAGCAGCATCAAATTCTTTCTCAATTTTCATTTTCGCTTCCTGGAATGCCCTCTCTGCTTCATTCATCTTGTCTTGACAGTCTTGACAGGTCTTCATTAGTTTCACCTTCTCAGCATCAGATGTCTGCACATCTTGCATCTTCAGATGTAAGGAGTGTATCATCTCATTAACCCTTCACCAAAAAATTGCACCATTTATCAAGCTATGGGGAGGATGGGATAGAGAAAGAGAGGTGCAAAAATATTATCAGGTGTCACAATTTTCTGATATATTGTTCTTACCTTTGTCTTCGATTCACCATGTCTGGACTAGGGATGGCAATGGATCAGGGTCGGATCGGATCGTACACAATCCAAATCCGATCCAGGTTCTTATTGGATCGCATACTGTAATCCAAATCCAACCCAAATCCAAACCCCCATGATCCAAACCCTATCCAAGCCATTTTTGCATGATCCAAATCCATAACCCGATCCAAACCCAATCCTTAACCCGACCCAAATTTGATCCATACCCTGATCCAAATTCCGACACGACCCGATCCGTAACCTAACTGATTCGTTTAAATTTAACATGTAGAATTCTGTCTAATTTTCTCTACTATAAATTTAAGTAAAATTAAAACCTATAATTGTTGTACATGTATAATATATTAATGACAAAATTTAATAAAAATAACACATATGCCTTGTCTTCCAAAAATAACGCAACCTTGCTTTTATTTGACGTTAATAAAAATAACCCGACATTTGAACTTGAATTACAAAAATATCCCAAAACCCATCCAGAGCAAGAATTTCCGGTTAACACAATCCCCTGTGGCTTTAAAAATAGCATAAAAATTTGAAGAATTCCTTATTCCTAGTAAGTTAGAAGATTAATTAAGATACCTACTTCATACCCTACAAAGCAGGCATGAAACGTTATTACTTCATCCTGCAACTCCTCTGATTTAAAAACTTTCTTCCTCATCCTTCGATCATGAACCATGTAAATGACAATCAAATAGTCGAAGCAAGAAATATTATAAACCTTCTAATCATCACAGAGTTGTCATCTCTGCTCTGCTCGCAATATTGTCGTGCAAGTTTCGGTCTCAATCTAGCATCTGGTGGGGAATTTTGCTTGGTTTTGTTTGTAATGGACATATGGGAAGAAGAAGAAGGGAAAGGTGAATAAGCCACGTTATATTATGTTCACCGGAGATTCTTCTTTCGGAGGGGTTTCGGGATAATTCTGTAACTTGAGGTCAAATGTTGAGTTATTTTTGTTAACATCAAAAGGTTGAGTTATTTTTATTAAATTTGCCTATATTAATATTCAAACGGGTACACAAATGTAAATTATATATTTATATATATACGGAGTATAAGGCATACAATAATAATACAAAAAAAAATTAAAATAAAAAAATATACAACTTTTTGACGTAATTTTAATTTTGGGTTAACTTTAGATCGGGTCACATTCGGGTCGGACATGGATCGGGTCGGGTTCGGGTACATTACGGATCGGTGTAGGGTTTGGATCGGGCCTTAGCGTTTCGGATTTGGGTTCGGGTTATGTGATATCGGGTTTGGATTCGGGTTCCATAACCTCGGGTTTGGATCGGTTTTTTTCCCTTCGGGTCGAGTCGGGTTCGGTTCGGATTTGCACTAAATTGCCATCCCTAGTCTGGACTTTGCAAAGTGAACAGGTTAGCTTTCTCCTTGTTTATCTCTTCCTGGATCTTGGCCAAGTCGCTCACCCTAGGGGCTGTCACCTCATGCATCTCCTTAAACCTCTCCCCGAAAAATTCTGCTTGGTAATCCATCTACAAGTAACTGTCACAAGTTAAAAGCGAAAAGCACAGAAGAAGAAGATTACTTCGGTAACGTTGAAACACAACAGAGAAGTTCTTTTTTTTTTCTTTGATTTGAAGGGACAACACATAGTCCTCTACCATTTATAAGGAACTTTTAAGCTATTTAGCCATATTATGCTGCTTATTATAATTTACTAGGCATAATTTGCACTGTGAAATACAAATGCAGATTCTTATGATTTCACGATCGTGTTTACAATAGGTTTGCAACTAAGATTCAGGTCATTTCCAGGACGCACAGAAGAATGCACCACAACTTGCTGATTACCAAGTACCAATACTATCCAAAGAAAACCAAAAGCACACGAGTATGCTTTAGTACCTCCTCTTTGTTCTCCTGAAGCTGCTCTTTGCTTCTCTCTGTGACTTTTATTGGTATCTTCCAAAGTTCTACGCAACTTCTGAGAGGCAACATTAAAAGACTCTTCATTCGCTTTTGCCAGCATTTCTGCTGTAGCAGCCCTTTTCTAGTACCCAATCAGCAGCTCATTATCCTCACTCATTTGAGCAATTTGTTTGACTACCACTTCTTCATATGATCTCATATCAAATTTCAATCTGGATTTTCCTAAACAACATGAAGGACATCAAACATCTGTTATAGCAAAAGCCTTTGGAACAGGGAGAAGTAATCGTCCAGTATATTGCCCTTGGCCCCTTACCAATGTGAAAACTAACTCTCTTCTTAAGTGTACGTTCTCAGAGACTCGAGGAAGAATGACTAATTCTTCTATACAGCATCTATATATCAGAATAAGAGATAAAGTACTGATGAGAACATAAAGAGGAGGGATACCATGACAGTGCTGATTGAATATATCGAGGTCTTCCTTGACTGCCATGAAGCCAAACAAACGCCGCTTTCCTCCTGGACCAAAAAGGACAGGCCCAAGTGCCCAGGCAGCCCTTCTGCGCCCTTGCTTCAGAAAATGCTCATCTAGTCTCTGAGCTTCAATGTAGCCCTTTGCCGAGCTCTCAAACACCAATAAACTCATGCCACGGTGCCCTTGAGGACCATAGGAAATCTTTGCCTTGTAAGCCCCATAGTCTCCAAAGCTCAAGAGAAGCTCCTCACTTCCCATGCCATACCACTGAACAAAGAGAATTGTTCGTAAGCAATTAAACATAAATACCAGCGAATTTCCTGTAGCTGTTGTCTTAAATGGTCTGTTGCCAAGCTAATAAAGAAAACGAGAAACAACAATCTAGTAGAATGTACAACTGCGGGAATGATTACTAGTATTATTAATTGGGAACACGTCACTCTTAAACGAAGAAAAAAGAAAGGTACGATGACAAATTACCTTATCATTATCATCTTTCTCAAGCCAAGTGTTCATAACAATCACCATAGGAGGCCACACTATAGTTTCATCTTTAACATTCTACTTTGGACCTTCCCATCGTCCAACTAGATCAGCTGGGGCAGGAGACATATTCCTCTTTTCTGGAACTCCTCAACAAGAACATTCGCAAATTTCCTATGCATTTTGACTCTCTTAGATCCTTTAGTTTTTGCATGAAGCAAAAGTGGCTGTAGGCCTCTATACCAATCTATGGCACCAGGTCCTCCTTGGCAAACAGGGCAGTGATAATTCCTGGCAGGATCATTAATTTCCTCTGTACTTAACTTGTCTACCATCTTGAAAAAAACCCTGAGCATCTTATGGTTCCTGGTTATACAGCTCATATTAGCTCCATCTAAATCAAAATCGTCATCATCATCGTTGAGAAGATCATCATCGTCATCATAACAAAGGTCTTCATCCTCGTCATCCTCGTCCCCATCCTTAACATGAACTCTCTCAGTATCCCCCATTTGAAGGGTGGCGGGAGGATTGGCACGCTCCAGCCCCAGCCTCTGAGCTTTATATGGTCGACCCCAAGCATTAGGAGTGGAACTTCCCAAGGCCAAAGGTCTTGAGTTACCACATCCAACCTCCTTACAGTTTTTCGTGTCCACCACCCAACCACCATGCTGAGAAGCTACCACACTTATACCGTTGAGCCCTTGGACCTCAGTAGCAATTGTTCTACCAGTCAGCTTTTCCTTGAATGAGCCCCCAGTATAAGAACCGAAAGTTTTTCCACACCCATTGCTTGAACTCATGTCCTGGTAAGATCACAGTAAAAGAAAGTTAATCATCAATGCTATGGTTACAAGCAATTAACAAATACTAAGAGGAGAAGCTTCTTTATTGGTGGATATTAGGCATTTTATGGTTCTCAAGATTAATAAGGGACAATATCTGAAAACATTGAAAGGCAGTAAATCATGTCCAGCATCAGGGTCATCAGGAGATGATGCCTCTGGCTACAATGATCACCAGGAGATAGATTGTTCAAAACAGATTTATCAAGGTTACTTGCTTCCTACCAAAAACCTCACGCCAGGACTTCTAGGAGTGTAAGATACTTGTTACCAAGTCCACTCCAACCCTTCAAGTGTATGTAAGTTTGTGAAATACTCTAACGTGCAGTTCAACTATGTTCAAAAATATGTTACTAGACAAACTTTACGGTGACTTTCTACCAATTGTGCAGGTCTGAAATCAGGTGTGAGTGCCAATGAAACAAGAGCGTAGGCAAAAACCCTCCACAGTAACAATTGTTAAGGGCTAACCAATTATAAGAGTCTACCCTACACCAAGAGCTAGCATAGTTTGAGAAGATAGAACAATGAGTGACACAAAGGACAATGAGACTAGTTCTTCAAAAAATTTGTAGTTTTTGGCATCTGATTTATTCTAAATCTTCATAGTATATGAGCAATTTACATGAAAAAACAAAGTTCATGTTCTCTTCTGCAAAAACAATGACAGTCAGGCATAGACCTGGTTTTCAAAGAGTCCACACCATGGACTAAAGCAATTAATCGGTCAAAGTGTGACATGGACACAAGGTGCGGTAAGACAGGCAGACAGGTTGATGATGTATTAATGCAACCATGCACCCAGACCAACAACGAACAATGTCATCGTTGAACACCATACTTAGTCAATGTTCAAAAATTAGCATCAAAACTCAGATATGGTCCCTGAGTGACATAATGAAAATTGAAAAACTGAACTCAGCGCATGAGAGAATCATTCCTAGACGAAACTCAACCTATTCATCACCATATTACCAACGAAATCTCATCTAATCCTTCTACACACGCATAGACCAAAATACACGACAATCAGGGCCAAAAAAAAAAAAAAAAAAAAAGATGGAAATGGAAGGAAATGATCCTTCGTTAAACTGTCATTTCCTTTTCTTTCTAAAACGGACGAAATCGGATGGAAAGCCAATTTACTTCATAAAAACACTTACTTTCCTTCCAATTCCTCCAAAATTATAATAAGTAAACCAAACAAAGGAAACTGTAGTTCCTTTCCTTTCTCTTCTTTTACTTTCCGTCTGTAATATCCCGAATTTTCGTGATATTTTATGATCATATTTAATGAAATAACTTACGATATGGTATCGGGTTTGTTTTATTCGAAAAATAAATTGAGTTTTGGATGCAATTTTAAATTTGGATGAGTTAGTTGGACACCTTATTTAAGTCTGATGTTATAGTTTCTATTAGCCCACATATTAGTCCAAACTCTACCCAAAACCTCAACCTAAAAATACAACAAAAAAAAAAAAAAAAAAAACCCTCAGCTTATTCTCTCTCTTTACTCACGCACACATCAATCCCGCACGCCTCCCCTGCTCTCCTCTGTTCTGCCGCGAGGACGAAAGCCGCCCACAACGCCCGATGAGCCACCAAACGCCGCCGTGATCCACTACCCTTCTTGCCCCTTACCTTCTACGACAACACTTGGGTAACGCGGCTTCTCTTTCCCTTCTTTTCCCTCTTCTCTGTTTTCGGTTTCTCCTTAAACCCAATTCGAATCTTGGTCCTTTTGATTAGTTTTTGTGTTGTTTATGCTTAATTAGTTCATATATAAGATGGGTAATTGATTGAGGTTGATTTTATATACAAAGATTAAGTTTTTAGGCATATTCTTTAATTATTGGGGTAAATTGTGAATTAGTGAAATTGGGGCTATGGTAATTCGATTTGATGATTGTTTTGTTATTGATTTGATATTGTTGATAGATCGATAAGAATTACGATACTAGAATTTTCGAGTCTTGGTTAGAAGTAGTAGGTTGGGTTTGTCCCTAATTTTGTTTAATTGAAATTGATAATAAAAATTAGTTTTGTAATTTAAATTTCTTTTGGAAACTCAAAATTAGTATGTTGTAATAATTTTTGACATTATCATAATTTGTAGAATTAGTTTCTGAATTTTCGGAATTTAATTGCTAATTTTCGGATTTAGGGTTAATTAGGTCAAAAATATGGGTTTTTGATGGTTTTTACATAAAGTATTTAGTAGAATTAATTTGGGATTAATATGGGTAAATAAAGTATAATTTTTGAAGGTTTAATTTCTGTTTTAACAAGATTATTTGAGTCTTTTGGAATTTTCATGTTATTAGTGTTTTAATTGTGTTTATGAGCTAATTAGAGTGATAGAATTACATTTGTGTTATGCAAAGTTCGTTTATGTGTTGGGGGAGGCCTATTCCTTAATATGTATATCATAAGACATTCATACATGGCATATAAAATTGCATATCTAGTTAAGAAGCTAGTTTGGTGGTTAGGCGAATTAGTGGCTTATCTAGATTCATATTTATATTATTGTAGACGAGGAGTTCGTGAACGAGGATTATTTCTGTGAGTAGTGCTACTTTTGCTTGGGTTTCTGAAGGTAAGCTAACATGCTCAACCCTTCTATGACTTATATAAAACCTTTCAAAATTTGGTGCTAAGTGTGATTTGGTTGTTGGTTGAAAACATAGATGCATGCTAGGTGGAGAACTGTTGAATATCATATTGGTTATTGTATTGGATGATTTTATTTGGATAATGATCGCATATTTCTTATGAAAGGGTTGATGGTTTGATTGAATGAAAGCTACTTTGGTTTATGATTGATGATTTATGCTTTATAATCAAAAGTTATTTAAGACAATGAGTTGGGAATATTGATCGCATATATTACTGACAGCAAATATTGATCGCATATATTATTGACCGCACATTATTGATCGCACATATTATTGATCGCATATATTATTTTTGCTCGCTTATATAATTGCCCCACCGCATAGGTCTTCAAGAGGGCTTGTAGGCGTCTAGTACTACTCTATTGGGTTGGCAATACTTGATAGGGGGTGTGCACACTTAAGGTCTAGATTGTCTTGGTTGGATTATGTAGGGCTGGTTATATCGCCTTAAATGATTGAATGATCGCACATTATGCAGGGCTGGTTATACCGCCTTAAATGATTCAGAACTCCCACTCATTGATCTTACCTGAATGCCACAATTGGGATGATGATAATATATTCGTTTGTGTTGAAATATCATTGAATTGTTTGTATGTGAATATGTGCTAAGTGTTGTTTTCAAATGAAAAGTAAAAACGTTTTCGAAAAGCAAGGTAAGTGTTTTTGGTTTTTACAAGTTGAGGTGTTAGTTTACTCAATTTCTGACTTTTTCAACTGTGGTTTTTGTGCTTTAAATCCACCACAGGTGATTGTGATGGATACGTCTTTTAGTGTGGCTTCTACCTGAAGAACTGTAAAGCTTCCGCTGTGCGTTATTGTATTGGAGTTTTGTTTAGACTTTGTATCGCCTTGTTCAATTGATAAACTGTGTAGAATGTATTTTGTCAGCTTTGTATATCGATTGTAATATTATCGGATTTTGGCGCATTTTTGTAGTAAAATAATGTTTTAAAATAGGCCGAAATTCGGGGGTGTTACACCGTCCCCTTCTTTTCCTTTTAATTCTTTCCGTTCAATTCCTCTCTCCTAAACAAGCTCTTAGAATCATAATTCTTTCTACCCTAAATTATCCGTAAAATATTGTCATACTAGAAAATGCACGAATTTTAGTATTTTCGACATCATTTCGCAAATACAACAACATTACCCCAATGCCTCAAAGGGAGGGTCAGATGTACGCAAGCCTTATTTCGCAAATCCGAAAGTTAAATCCTACATTCACCCCCAACAACAATGCGGCAAGCAATACCTTACATTTCACATTGACTGTACAAATTGTACACAATGTACATGATCTAACATACACAATATCATCTCGAACACGCTACCTTCATCTTCAACCACCAATATCTAAACATATAGAACCAAAAAAACGGTCACAAATAACATGACATACGTGAATTAACATGTCTTTTCCAAACATTGAATGTGAAACATAACATTAATTAACCAAAAACGGCAGAAAAATATGCTAAAGATTGAAACTTGTTATTGAAGATTCTAATCCCCATTTCTTTGAAGAACCCCAGAATCCAAAATGCCCAGAAACAGAGTTTTGCCCACCAACAAAAACTTGCTTAGAAATGTAAAGCAATCATCTTTACATATGAACAAAATATAAAGCAATCATCTTTTCTCAAAATTTCGAATTTACCAATTTTACAAATGAATATGAAGAACATCTTGCATGGCAGAAAAAAAAAAGAGGGTAAAATTCAGGAAATGAATAAATTGTAAAAAAATGAAGGGAAAGTAAAGAGTGAGCTACAAGTTTAGAATCCGATTACTGGAGAAATGCGGCGGCCGGAATGGCGCACCGGGATATACACGTGGCAATCGCCCCGGCAAAGAAAGAAATGGACCAAGTGGAGGTGGAGTGTGTTAACTGAGCAATCTGGACTCTGGAGGGAGGCGAATGGCAGTGTTTTAATACTCCACTATTGGTTTGTGTCACATTATTACCGGAATACGAGGATTAGGTACTACTATATAGTAGCTAGAACTTCAGTAGTTAGTGTTAGCTAAAACATAATAATTTCTAGCATTTGCTGGGGAAAGTGTGTATGTGTTGTAGATGGCTAGGTAGTCAATAATGCAAACGTCTTCTTACAACACTTTGGAGCCTCCTAAATGAAGCTATTTCTAGGTTTGGCTGAGTTATAGGCCTTCTAGCATTTTAATATGGATTAGTAATTGAGGGACTAGGGTGTGTGACAGGTTTTGATATAGAGACTTATATGTCTTGTCTTAAAATGAAAGTCGTGGTAATGACCGATATATCCAGATGGTGATAGTAATGGTTATAAAGTTTCTTCTTGCTTTTTTAGGCAAATTCTACCAAATAGAGTTGATTTGCAACTCTAGAGGATCCCAACACAATTTTATTATTGTAATTTAATAAAATTGTTTTTTTATGAGATCTATGTTTTTTTATTCTTTGATTATAATATTATTTCATTTTAAGTAAACATACATTATAACAAAATAAAAATACATTATAATACAATAAACATGAATTATAATAATATATGCTTATGCCCTAAGGCACAAATATGGCTAACCAAGACATCAGGTAATAAAAAATTTGTTTTTTGTAGTTTGGCCTAGGGCAAAGGGGGGCACTAATGTGGGTAGTGTAAGAAGGGCAGCAATGATATACAATTTATGATGTGACTCATTTTTACATAACTTATCACTACAGGCTGTTCTACTACCGCCACTGGGATCTAATGACATTTTACAATGGCTCCTCGCAATATCGCCGATGTGCTTCCAGAGCTCATGTAAAGGCCACAACAAACCTGTCAGGCTGTCACAATTTCAATCAGTAGTGTCTGTATAATACACTGTACATCATGGGTATCAAACCTGTCCAAACCGATCAAATGACGCCTGGTGCACCCAGAGTTCGTGTTAAAAAGACCGACAAAAGAACCAGCTACAATTATTAGTAACACTGTTGTCATTAGAATTGAAAATCCTTTCTGGAAGAGGAGTATTCTATTCTGTTACTATTTCTAGCTGTATAAGAAAATGAAAACCAAGAAAATGAAAACCAAGAAAAAAAACCCTAACAAAACTGAACCAAGAAAATGGGAAAAAAAACTGCAGGTGGTGAGGATCCAAGCTACCTGAGCACTTTACAGTTGAAAAAGAAAACAGTGTAATACAAATCTCCTATTTGAAACAAAACTGTGATCAGTTGGTTTTCTTGTCTTCTTCTTTTGTTGCTTCTATAGCCTCTGTAGGTTGAGGCTCATCCTCCCCGCCAAAACCGAATTCGTTCACCCGCTTTTTGTCTACCGGGTATATCCATCTTTGATAAATATATATCAAGAATATGACATCTGCAAGAACATGGCAAAATTAGGACAAGAATACGAAAGATCTATCACGTCTCATCATTATTAAGTGGCTTTGATCGCTGTCAAGCGGAGTACTAAGTAAATACAATGCAAACTTTGGTCATCTCATTTGCATTTTTATCAAGAAGCAAACTCAAAATGCGGTCTTCTGAAGAAAAAACATACTGCTACGTAGTTGAAAAGAAAACAGATTCTACTCAGACAAATTAGCCAAGTTGAATTGAATATCTAGCAGAGAGGAGTTTAAAAGCCGTTCTTACCATCACGGAAAACTGATAGGCGATGAAGCCAGGGCATCTTAATTACGAAGGCAAAGAGATCGTCAATTATTGTGTTTAGGAACTTGTATGTCATTTGCCTCCACGGTAAATGTGCCACAGACTTCAGCTTGTAATTTATAAATAGCTGAGGACACATCAAGATAAAACCTACAAGTAAAAGTTGAACAAGGTAAAAAAAACAGATTTGAGTGCGATGTACTCAATAAGAAAAAAGACTCAAACAAGATCGCCAAAGTAACATCAGTAATTCAGCATAAGAATCAATCATACAATCAGCCATACTCTGGCTAGTGAAGAACACGGCCAAATAGCTCTTCACCCGAATTTTTTATCAGTTTCAGTGGCTCTTGACAGTAGATCATTTATATGAAAAAAAAAAAAAAAAAAAAAAACCTTAAATATCGAGAGTGCCCTGCGATCTATTACTACTAATAGAAAGGGGCTTACAACTAGAGATGACTGTCCCATGAGCCAGAGTATAAAATTTTAGGCAAATTGATATTTGTTACACAAATTCCTATGATTTAAATTAGTAAGAAAGAAATAATTAACATGAAATTAGTTTTCGACATCACAAATTTGAAAGCAGGACACTTAGTTGCGGGGACGCAAGGAGGACAAATTTAGGAACGCTCAAAATTACAAATCTGAACATGTTCGCTCTCTCCATATTCCCCAATTTTAGCCGTTGTCAAATAACATATTAACAACTAAAGTGATGAGCAACAATCATAGTATAATTTCCCAGCTTGAGGTACACGATACAATAAGGCTTACCAAACATATAGACACACTGTGTCATTGAAGAAAGAATCCAGGAGTACCAACTCTTGTGGCGTTCATACTTCAGGGAGTAAATAGATGAGCAGCAAACAAGGAACAGCAGGACATATGACAAATACTTCATCGCCATGTCATCATACTCCTTTGTCTTGTTCATTTTATAAGAATCCCGATCCTTGAACCTCAGCTTAGGGATCGTACCAGATCGGTCAACCTGAAACAAGGGTGTCCAAAAATTATGGAAGCCAAAGACTCCATCATAAAAGTCTAATTCAATCATCCACCCAATCTCAAAGTCAGATCTAATAGCCTGCTTCAATGCAGAAATGGAATTAGAATTCCCCAATGACTTGGGCGAATAACTCAAAGTTTCTGCAAGTAATGACAAAATCACAAAACCCACCAGATATTACTGACAAATTATTAAAAAAAAAAAAAAAAGACCTTAAAAAAAGTTGACTCATATTTTTACAGAAAAATACAGACAAAAATCATAAACAAGTACATCTATTACTTGTAGGTATTTAGCACTGACAAGGTAATGTATACGCCTCAGGGTATTTCACTCTAACCAGGTTGAACTTTTCGCACGGCCCCCTCCGACTAATTTACGATTGCGGCTAAAATACTACAGCTGTTACTTGTGCTTCAACAAACAAAAACGTTAATAGGGTATAGCATCTTCGTAGATATAGATGCAAGCATTCCCACTGTCCCAAAAGGGTGTTCTGTAACCAATTTGCATCCTAACTAACAAAAATGCATCATAGAGCAAAACAGCACCTCAGATGGCCCTTTCCTTTACAAATAATCCTATCCTCTGACTAACGCCTCCAAACCATTAGACCTTTGGGGTATACATTTTATAATATAAAAAAGGGGATACAATCAAAATTCTCCACTTGAAATTTACGTTTTCAAAAATCTAGGTTGAGTCACCAAGGCTTTAGTAAACAAGATGAGAATATTACACAAGTTTGTAACACACTGGGCCTCAAGAACACCCTTTTAAATACAAGAAACTAATCATGAAGGTGTGAGTTTCACAATTTCCATTGATAAGAACTCTACAAGAGACAATAAAGCCTAAACTCATGTAAAACTAGAAAGCATACCTCTACATGCATTGCCTTCCCAATCTTCCAAAACTCGATGCAGCAACCAACTCCAGAACTCATAAGAATCATCCATGAGGTATCATTATCGAGGAGATATAAGAAGATAATCAGCTGGGAGATAAAGCTGACAACAACAGTCTTTGCAGATAACCCTTCCATGGACTTGTTCTTGTTCCAGAACTGAATATCTTATGTGCCAAAACAGAACAAAACAAAATACAAGTTGTCAGCTGACAAGCGGTGAATACCATGTAGGACGACAATAAGACTAACCCATTTTCTTACACCATAAACTAAAACTTACCATTCTTAAAGGCCAAAAAGTCAAAGACAGAATGAAGCATGGAGACGACCATTGTGATACCAAGGAGGACAGGATTTCCTTCCAAGAATACCCTCTGTCAAAAACATCATATGGACACACTGTCAAGACACCCAACAGGGACAGCACAGCAGTACAGAAAAACAATAGAGAGAAAAGGCGAGGGGTGTCATTGCCAGTTGCAACAGACAAACATCAACGAGAGAAACACAGAAACACAGTTGCATAAAACGAACGCCCATACACCCAGAAGTAAGATACATCGACACTAAACCACTTAGCACACACCCACACAGTCCCAGTTTAGAGAGCATTGCTATCTAATTGAAGGGAAATATGAAACAGAAAATCCTTCCAAGAGAAGAGATGAAGAGGATTTTTGGAATAGAGACTATAACCTCTGTGCACGAGGTTGATTACTCAACTCTCACATATGCAGATCAATGTTTCAGGAAAAGATGTCGCATGGCCCTATCGGCCCTCGTACCTGGCACTAGCCAAATTAGATAGGTAAACGTGTACTTTGGTCCCTCTATTGGTGGAGGAGGGGGTGAGTAGAAGAGAAATGATGCAGAAACTTTATCATAAGCCCCCAAACCCTCCCAAGTAAATATTGAACAAGATATGAAGCAATTCTCCACTATCTTTATTTCACATCAACCAATAGAAACCAGTTTGTACATCTCAATCTACTAAGCTGGTCAGGTCCACATCTCATACAATAGCTAAAGCAAATATGATTTAAAGTTTAAAATGTTCCTCAATTTATGAGTTCTTTATGGACTTATCGTTTCTTAGTCACTGCCAATCTCAAATCTCAATTGATCAACGAACACCACGCAGAAAATTTAAAAGGCAAACAAAATGCAATCTAATAATCAAACCTTAAGCTCGTCACCCTCGCCTTCAATCATACTTCCATAACTGCGATGAATCTGGAATGATTGATCAATCTGCATAAAAAGCTGCCACTTGGTCATGCTTATAGGGGCCACCTCCAAGTTCAACGGCAGTTCATTGACGGTCTCATTAACCGCTATCAGCTTATCTCTAAGTAACCAAAACTCATTGAAGTATATCGTCGGGAAATAGTCTCCAGTCTTGGGCTCCACATTCAGATCTGTGTCACTTTGTTAAAGAAACTCAAAGTATGTAGCAACCAAAGATTCATCAGCAATAATTTTCTCAAAGTAAAGCTCCTAGTCAATTTCAAAATACATTCAATAGCTCGCCAAGCATCCAGTCCACATTCCCACGTCAGATGCCTTTGCACATAGGCTTGGGAGCATAATTATCCAGCTCTGCTTTACACATAGGCTTAATCTTTTTGTACAGGGATTATATAGTCTTTCACATTTCAGAAATCATGAACAAATTGGACTTCCTGAAAAGGACAGTGATAAACCAGCAGGTATAAACTGGAACCCGACAAATCTAACAGCAAAAGTGAAAATAAAAGGATACAAGGAGCAATAGTTGGAGGCACAGCATTTCCAGAATACCTGTCAAGGAGAAAAAGAGGAGGATAAACAAATGTATCAATCAATGGATAGATTAAAAAAAACAGCGCTGTAATACAAGCTGAAGTCCAAAACAAGAGATAGTAAGTCAGTAACACGCAATACAATGTGTCTCAGAAATGACATAGTTCGATAATTGATTTAAAATACTTCAAGAAAGAGAAGTCAGAAGCCTGATCACACCACAGCATTGCATTAAATAGATTGCCAACAAATATCAATTTTCAGATTTTAATATTTATCACAGATATAATGGCTGCTTTTGCTTCTTTAACCGATACAGAACTTGGATATACTTGCACTAACTGCACGCAAACGTCCACCAGGTATAATACAAAATGTATTGTGTATCTAATATCATGAATTGATCCTATTACCACGAACAAGAATCAAAGCAGACAACATACATGTCCACATCTTTTGGTTCCCAAGTCTCAATACTAATCAAAATTAGAAGAGTATACAATTGACATGTGACTCCACCATGTATGTTTGCAGGCAGACTTGTAATCCATTTAAAAACAAAAAAAAGGAATCGACAAGAATATCAATTACTATCATTGAACTTTGAAAGAATACATACTTAATTAGATGTAGATCAAAATTACTTACCTAGTGAAATCATCCAACAGATTTATTGTGACATTAGGTTTCCAGTAAGAAATCCATTCAGCCGGGCTTTCTTCTTTAGGATTGTCCTTGGAATCTTCAGTGACCTGCTAACGCCATATGTAACTTCATCAGCTTATTATTATCTATGGAGGCGTTTGGCAACTAAGACACAATGCAAAAAAAAAAAATCGGCAAAAATTTGTAGAGATGCTATATAATGTATCATGCATGCTTAAGACTACCATATTTTTAGTGATAAGTCCAATGTGTATTACGTCAAAGGAAAAGTTTCACCAAGGGTCTATGTTAAGCTGGGAACAAACAATACCAAGGTTATGCCAGAAAGAATTACTATTCAATTACAATTTCAGTAAGAACGTGAAGATTTAGTTGGACACCAAGGGATTCAACTGAATGTTAGAAAGAGGCCAAAGCCTTGAAGTCTTAGAGAAGTCAACAGACGTGACTGAGGCTCATTTGCAACCTACAGAGAACTATAGCTGTATTCCAAAAGATAAGCATAGGCCAAAGCCAAGTCTTGGGCCACAGCAAAGTTAAATCTTTCGCCATGCAGTGTACTATGTATCTTACATCCACAACATACAGGTTTGGTTCTATAGTAACTACTATTACTCCCTCCGTCCGCGGTTGAACTTCCCACTTTCCTCTTTGGGGCATCCGGATTAAACTTTTCATCTACTTTTGGCAAACATTGTCTCTCTTCTCTACCTAAATTTGTGTCCCGCTTGTTTCGTTTTCACTCTTCACTCTCTTAACTTTATTATTCCTAGAGCTTAATCTAATCGGAAGGCTCAAGTGGGAAAGGAGGGGGTAGTACTGTAGGACCCAAAAGGTTGAGTAACTAACGATTAAAATTCAAACATGAGCACATTAAAGGATGTATGGAGCATGAGGGAACTTAAACACACCTCTGGTGTCGTATTTCCGTCAGATGTGGTTTCTGCATCTCCAAGTAGGGACCTTTTTTTGTTGGCTTTAGACTTAGGAGAGAACACCACCACAGCTGCATTAAAAAGAGATAAATGATAATATCAGAACTCTACTGATTGTGTTTCTATGACCACAAGATAGGTGAGGGATGGCAGCTTACGATGACTTCTACCAAAGGCGGCCAGTGGTTGATACTCAGGGTCATTTGGATCTGGTGAATAACCAGACCGCGCAAAGAACACATGAGCGTAGAGGGTCCCGTTATTTTTTAAAGCCTGAAGGCAAAAACAATAACAAACAATAGTCAAAACGATAAACATCATACTAGAACAAGACAACTCTGTCACATACAGTCAACTGTTCAAGATAGTTTCAGTTTGTCAGATGCCAAGTTCCGTTTCTCGCAAAACAAAGTATCTAGTTCAATAAGGAGAACGGTCACCTCCGAAGGTTCATACTTCAGAGAAAGTGTCCTCGTACTCTCTGGCTTCCAGACTGCGTAAGGAATGTTAGTCTCATGCCAAATGAGTGCCTTTTCGTCTCCAAAGTCGCTAAATTTATCGCTTTCGGAAAGGTAGACCCACATATCCTGAACATATAATAGAATTAGGATAGAACCCAGTTGAATAAAATTCGGAACTCTTCATCCAGATTCACTGAATTTGCTATGCATAAGAATTCAAACACAAAAAAGAAACAATACTCCACTAACTCTCAAGTTTATTACACAAATATCAGAAGATGAGAAACACGACCGAAAATGACCACTTCTGGCACCACCCCAAAACCTAGAAGACAATCCCAACTCCCAAGCATAAGATTGGAATAAAGCCTTCACAAACCATCAACATACACAGAAATCAGTACACAGACCCCAAGAGATGAGGAATATTGTACTTTGTCAAAGACAGCGGAGTGATGAAATGAAACCATCCTTTCCTCATTAATGAACTAATCATTTGTCCAAAAGAAAAAAGAAAAAAAATAACTTTTTTTTTGGATAAGCAACACCATAAACCAATATGTATCTCCCCTCCACAAAAAATCAGGAAAAAAGATCAAATTTTGACTACCCATAACCATGTTCGGTTTCATGGAGCGCATAAATACTCAGGGACTCACACACAGCTATCACTCAAATATAGTGAGATGAATTACAGGCTGAATGCCTACCCAAAATCCTAGCAAAGTCATCCTCATTGAAAATTCAAACCCCAGGAATCTTCCAAGTAAGAACCCCTAATGAGTACAATTCAAAAGGTCAATCACCTCTCACTATCCAAAAAATATTGCAATCATATGAAAAACAGTCTATATTATAGACATAATTTATCAGCTGACTGTCTTAAAAACCCCAAATAAAAACACACCCTTACTTCTTTTACCTTAAACCCCAAATACACCATTACTACAATAGTCAATTGCAGTTGAAGTCAATCCAAATTAAGAAACCACAATAAACCCATCAAAAAGACCCAAAAAACATCAACAGATTCAACACACTGCAACTAACAAATTAGTAGATTGCAGAAAAGCAACAAAATCAATCAGTCAGACTGGTAAAATTAACAAACCTCCAATACAAACCCAGTGATCAAAACACCAATCATACATGTTTTTTTCCGTACGTAGGAGCCACTAATGCTGCAGGGGGTAGGGATATGCGAATTTAAACCCGGGACAATCCCTAGGCAGTTTGACTTCCTAACCAGTAGACCAACATTAATCCTCTACGCAAATATACATTAAAAAGTAGTACCCTACAAAACTTGCATCGATTTACGCTACTTCACAATACAAGAAGCCAAACAGCAAATACATAATAACGAATAATAATTCAATCAAACTGGTCAAATCAACAAAAAAACCCAGTACAACCCCTACAAAACCCAGATGCAGAAAAACAATCAAACATCAAATTAAATAAAATTAAACAAAATCAACAAAAAAATACCCATTCAAATCAAATCACACCCTAAAATCCCAGATCAAAAAAAAAAAAAAAAAAAAAAACTTACCAAAGGTTCAGACTTTTGGAACATATTAGACATAAGAATAGATGGGTCAGCAGGTTTTTTAGGAGAAGAGAAGAACTTTGATGCAAAATACCAAAAAACCATCATTCTTATTATCCCTGATATTGACTTCCCAAACCCACCACCCTGCTGCGGTGGTTGTCCTCCACCACCACCACCTTCTCCGGTGGTCACTGCCGGCGGTGCCATCTTTTCCAGCGACTTTTTCTCCCTTCTTTACTCAGATGCTGGGTTCTGATTGATTGTGCTCCCCCACTAGTACTAGTTTGAGGAGAGAGAGAGACGGGGAGATATTTTCAGGGGAGTGAGACTTAAAGTTATTCGGGGATATATATGTTGTGTTGCGTGTTAAAGAAAGGTGATCAAGTTGTGGGAGGGTGACGTTGGTAGTTTGCACTAGTAGTTGTAGTTTGGCTAGGACTTTTTGGCCTACGCGTTTTATAGGCGAAAGGAGGGAGTATATTTTAGTAGGCTTATTGGCCCTTTTTGTAGAGGATTAGAGGTCGAAAAACTGTTTACTAGAGTTCGCCTATAGCACACATAATGACATAATGGACATCCATTACAATCCGTGTATCTAATATTGCACCTTTTAACGTTTAAAACCCGAATCAATGAAATACATCTCCCATGAGGTTAAAATTCACGTGGTGTCCTTGAGGTTTACCATTTTGCGCGTGGTGTTCCTATGTTTGAAACTTGTACATTGTGGTGTCCCTAAGATTTGCAAAACGAGGTACGTGGTGCCCCTCAACCTAACGGTGTTAACTTTTTTCCGTTAAGCGATGACGTGGCGGCCATTTATAAATTTAATTTGAGATTAATTCATTTTCGCAATTTCTGAAAATATTAAAAAAAAAAGTTCCCAAATCAATTTTAATAATTACCGTAAAAAAAATTGGCCAAAAAAATCAATTTATATAATTTTAAACGTAATTTTAGTGGAATTTTTCCGAAAATTCTGTAATACCTATAAACTTCGGTGCACATGGTATCCCTGAACTATACACACTAGTGAATATAGTGTCCCTCAAGTTTGCATTAAACTGCACATGGTGACCCCCTGTTTCTGTTTTTTTATTGAACGACTAGTTACAAAAGTAGCCGTTTTAGCTGCATATATGTAAAAATGGACATCAATTCTCCAATAATAATTCTCTCCTTCTTTCCCAAGCATACATTAATATCAAATCAAATCAAATTCATGGATTCCATTTCATCCCATGGATCTTCATTTTCTTCATTTTCAAATTCATGGATTCTATTTCATCCCATGTTTTCTCAATTTTTACATATATATGCAGCTACAACGGTTACCTTTGTAACTAGCCGTTGCAATAAAAAAAACAGAAATAGGGGGTCACCATGTGCAGTTTAATGCAAACCTGAGGGACACTATGTACAGTAGTGTGTATAGTTTAGGGACACCATGTGCACCGAAGTTTTTAAGTATTGGAGAATTTTCGGAAAAATTCCACTAAAATTACGTTTAAAATTATATAAATTGATTTTTTTGGCAATTTTTTTTTTTACAGTAATTATTAAAATTGATTTTGGAACTTTTTTTTTAATTTTTTTTTAATATTTTCAAAAATTACGAAAATGAATTAATCTCAAATTAAATTTATAAATGACCGCCACGTCATCGCTTAACGGAAAAAAGTTAACACCGTTAGGTTGAGGGGCACCACGTACCGCGTTTTGCAAATCTTAGGGACACCACAATGTACAAGTTTCAAACATAGGGATACCACTCGCAAAATGGTAAACCTCAGGGACACCACGTGAATTTTAACCTCATTGGAGATGTATTTCATTGATTCGGGTTTTAACCGTTAAAAGGTGCAATATTAGATACACGGATTGTAATGGATGTCCATTATGTCATTATGTGTGCTATAGGCGAACTCTAGTAAACAGTTTTTCGACCTCTAGTCCTTTACAAAAAAAAAACAAGACGCTAAACGCAGCAAAAAAACCGCCTAAATGCAGCATAAAATAATAAATAAGTAATAAATAATATTATCATAACCATTGCAACTTACAAAATTACCCTTCATTCGCAAAATGAAATACAGAAACCAAACCCAGTAACCCCCATCATACGAGTTAACTACAGTATGAAACTGGGGAGTGGGGACTGACGAAATATTTCCTTTTGCTTTTCCTCCGCCATTTCTACCAGGCGACAGGCACCACCATCATCACAATCCATACTACTCGTATCCCCATCTCTATCATACCACAAATTATAATCGACAAAAATTTCTTGCAAAGATTTAAACAATTCTAATCAAAAGAACATGCAAGTTGAGAACTTCTCCGGCGATTTAGAAGACACCGCCACCCTGACACGCGTGTAGCGAGAGAAGGAAGACTCTGTGAAGTGTGAACAACAATAATCAACTAATAAGTATAAATTTTGGTATTAAGAATTTTTGTTTTTATCATCAAATTAGTAAACTGGGAACTTGTGTTATCGAATCAAAATTGGGGTTTTTTTTGTTATCAATAGTCCTTCCGAATTGTCGATTTATAAGCTTGAAAGTGACGACAATAATAATGGTAGCATTAGCAAGACTAGCAACAACAGGAGATGGGAGAAAGATGTGGCGGCAGAAGTGAAACATAAGAGATCAGATTATGTTCATTTTGGTGCGGATGTAAGCGTCGATACCCCTTATAAGGTGTCGACCAGCATAGTCGATACCCCTATAAGGTGCCGACCACGACGGTCGATACCCCCTTATAAGGTGTGGACAAGCACGGTCCATACCCCCTTGTCGACCAGTACAGTCGATACCCCCTTAAAAGGTGTCGACCAGCACAGTCGATAGCCCCTTATAAGGTGTCGACCACGACGGTCGATACCCCCTTGTAAGGTGTCGAGCAGGCTGGCCAACAGTCTCTCTTAGTGTCAATTGCGACGATTGACACTTCTAAAAAATTCATTCTTACCTCAAAAAAATCGTTAAGAATCTCGTCCGTCATAATAATCACTATAAATTACTATGGAACTATGGAACAAATTATTTGATTAGTATTTATTGGGTTTTTATATAGCTTTGGTTTACCTAATTAAAATTGGAAAAGGGTATTTTAGGAAAGTTAAAAAGGTACATTGATTTAGGCTATTATTTTATGCTGTGTTTAGGCGGTTTTTTGCTGCGTTTAGCGTCACCCAAAAAAAAAAGGGCCAATAAGCCAAGTAAGGTATACTCTTTCCGTTCGCCTATAAAACGCGTATGGTCGGAACACAGTTTTTAAGAAAAATAGAATAAAAAATGAGTTTTAGGGTGCACTTGGTGTAAAATTACACATAAAGGTATGTCCTACTTGCATTTTTAATACAAAAGGTAAGAGTGTTTTGGTTTTATATGTACAAATAAGGAAAGATTAGAGCGATAATTGCTTTATAATATTCGGAACACTTCCATATACTCCGTATGTTAGAATAAGCTTGTGATCACTTGATCAAAGTGCTTAGGAAGTACTTCAGCACATTTTTCCTTTTTTTGTTAGGGGACTTGGTAGAAGGGTAAAGTTAGCCTTCCGTAACTCTGAACCATTTTCACTGCCCTAAGTTTTTGTCCCCCTGAAGTTAGCTGTCCTTCATGTACAAGTTGCCCGGCAGGTGTTTGTCGAAAATCCTGACTGAAAAAACCTCCCAAAATTCTCATGAAGGATGCCTTTCCTTTGCCATTACACTTCAATTACGAACTGGGTTAGTTTGATCACGTCTGAAAATCCTGTTTTTGGGTCAGAATTTTGGTAGCAACCTGAAAAGAACCGATTTTTAAAAGGACAGTAATGCAAATACGTTACTAGTTGAGCTAGTTGACATCCGGGAGAAAAATTGCGAGTAACATCAAAATGTCAGACTATAAGACATGGAGTGACATTATAAGAGATCAGTCTATCCATGGCAGACATGAAGATGTCCTGTCACTTTTCCTTTCGAAGGTGCGTCCCCCATTTGGGTTTAAACCTGATCATCTTGTTCTACAAGCTGCTTTAAAGTCGTGTGCTTTGATTTCAGCTCTTAGTTTAGGCAGAGGAATTCATAGTCTTGTGATTAAGCTTGGACATATATCCTGTCTTTCTGTATCTAAGGGAATGCTTAATGTGTACGCCAAAGCTAAGGCCTTTGAGGATTGCAAGAAAATGTTTAACTTGATGCCGAAATCTGACGCTGTTGTATGGAACATTGTGATGGCCGGGTTGTCTGGCTCACGTGTTCATGATTCCGAAGTAATGGATTTGGTGTATGATATGCATAGAAGTGAGGAAGCTGAATTGAGCCCTGTTACTGCTGCAATTGTTCTACCTGTTTGTGCGCGATTGGGGCGTTTGAGTGCTGGTAAGAGCATGCATTGTTATGCCATAAAATCTGGCTGTGCAGCTGAGACACTAGTAGGAAATGCACTGATTTCCATGTATGCAAAATGTGGACGGATTCATGATGGTGCATATCCGTCCTTTTGCGAGATTGTTGACAAAGATGTTGTTTCATGGAATGCAGTAATTGCTGGGTTTGCAGAGAATGGGTTTCACAATGATGCGTATGTATTGTTTAGAAACATGTTGATGGAGCCTGCTTTGCCAAACTATGCTACCCTTGCAAGTATTTTACCCGTATGTGCTAATCTAGACCGAGATATTGCTTATAGTTCAGGAAGAGAGTTGCATGCTTATGTTGTTAGACAGAGGGAGTTACAAAATAATGTTTTTGTTGCTAATGCGCTTATGAGTTTTTACTTGAGGATGGGTCTTTTCAAAAGAGCGGAAGCCTTGTTCAATGGGATGATGTCTAGGGATCTTGTTTCGTGGAATGCCATCATTAGTGGCTATGTCTCGCACAATGAGTATTCTCGAGCAATCCACTTGTTTCACAAATTAGTGTCAGGACAGATGCTAGAGCCGGATTCAGTCACTCTTCTTTCTGTCCTTTCTGCTTGCACTTATCTGCACAATCTGAAAATGGTTCAGCAGATTCATGGATATACGATTCAGCATCCAATTTTATGTAATGATACAGCACTTAGTAATGCCCTGATAAATTCCTATGCCAAATGTGGTGATTTAAATTCATCCTTTAGGACATTCATGATGATGTCTTGGAGAGACTTAATCTCCTGGAACTCGATGCTTGACACCTTTGCGGACAATGGATGTGAGTTACAAGCGGCCATTCTTTTAAATCAGATGGCAGAGGAGAGAGTTAGACCGGATTCCATCACCATGTTAACTTTGATTCGACTCTATGGAGTTTCCTGTAAATCATTGAAGTTGAAAGAAGCCCACGGCTATTCATTGAGGGTTTGTCACTGGCAAGGTATCTTGGGTTCAGCTCTAATTGATGCATATGGTAGATGTGGTAATTTGGATTATGCGCACAAGATTTTTAGGTTACTGTTGCGTGAAAAGGTGTTGTTACTGGATTCAGTGAATCCGGGATATAGGACTCTTAATAAACAAGTTGGAGTTGGTAGAATATTTAAAAATGTACTGCCAATCGATCTCATGACTTGGAATTTGATGATCAGAGCATATATGTCTAACAATCATCATGAAGGTGCTGCTTCATTATTGCTTGAGTTGCAAGTTGAAGGCCTAAGGCCTGATGCAACAACTATTATGAGCATTCTTCCCACATGTGCTAAAATGGCTTCAGCCGATTTGCTGAGCCAGTGCCATGGATATGTGATCCGGGCTTGTATTGGGGATGTTCAACTGAACGGAACCCTGATAGACGTATACGCAAAATGTGGCTGTGTAAGCTCAGCCGCCAAGCTTTTTTGGTCAAACAGCCTCAAAGACCTGGTCATGTTCACAGCTTTAATTGGTGGTTATGCCATGCATGGTATGGGGAAAGAAGCACTTGCCCTCTATAATCATATGCTTGAGTTGGGTGTCAGGCCAGATCACGTAGTCATCACAGCTGTCTTATCTGCCTGCAGTCATGCCGGTCTTGTGAATGAGGGGTTGAGGATTTTTCACTTCATAGAGAAAGTTCATGGAATGACACCTACCATGGAGCAGTATGGTTGTGTAGTGGATCTTCTTGCTCGACAAGGCAAGGTTAAGGATGCATATACGTTTGTCACTAAGATGCCTGTCAAACCCAATGCAAACATATGGAGCACATTGTTAGGTGCTTGTAAGACATATCATGAGGTGGAACTGAGTCAGATTGTGGCTGATCACCTTCTGAGTTATGAAGAAAAGGATATTGGGACTTATGTCACAATGTCGAATCTTCACGCATTAGATGCAAACTGGAATGGGGTTTTGGAGATCAGGAGACTTATCCACACGATTGATAAGAGGCATGCAGGATGCAGTTGGATGTAGATGAAAGGCAAAGAACATTTCCTCTGGTGATTCTTCTCATTCAGATCGTACTGCAGCTTCTGTAGAATGTTGGTTGGCTGGATTGAAAATTTTCAGTGTCCATTCATATATTAAAAAAGGGTACAACTGAATTTGAACTTAAGCACTGACTTTTCATCATCATCCCTTAATCTGTTTTTGTCTTTCATGGGTTAACTTGGGCTGTCATGTTCTTGTCTTTGTAGTGCTCACATTGGACCGTCATTGTTACTTGCTCGACTTTCAGAAGTTGAGAATTTTGCAGGATTGAATTGAAGGAAGGAGGAGCTACATCACTCATGTCTCAATGGTAATACTGTAACCAAATGAATTTTCATGCCTTTATTAATTAATCAGATGTAATACTAGGGTGTACCTGGAAGGCTGGAACTTTTGCAGTTTGCATGTAACGTCTGCTTTGTGACCTACGAATCTGCATGACTGTACTGCATTTGATACGATGAACACAAATAGGTAAACGGTCTGTTTGTGATGCGCAAGTCTTTTCCATGATGAATTGATGGAGAGGGATATACGTGTATGGAACACTCCCTCCTGTGTATTACGTTGTCTCTCTTTTCAGGAAAGATATCTCTCTTGTGGAATACTGCATATGTTGTTCCAAGTCAGAAATAGCTTCTGCTCCATTAAAAGTTTTTCTAGTCTATTCACCCTAGGAACAAAAGTAGTCGTAGGATGATTTTCATTTACAACTGAAGGCATTAAAAGGACCAAGAACGACATTCACAACGCTGCTATGGAATCGTTCGTTCTTTGTTATTGTTCAAGGCTGTAAGTCTTTTTGTTTTGCAGAATGACTGTAAGACACAATTGCATTTTTGTATATCAAGGATATTTGTATCTTTTACATGCTAAGGTGGTCACCTGGTGCAGCTAGTTACAAAATTAGTACTGCTATCACCCATCTGCCCTAATCAGTAAGCTAACCTCCAGGAAATTTCTAGGTCCTGTGTGTCGGTTAAACGCATGAAAGAGTCTCTTCATCAAAAGGAGGGAAAAATCTACGAGGACAAAAGAGCAGATCTGGTTTTGCATGCACAACTGTATCAAGGTTACTCAAATACTCGTTATCAGGTAGCTGATCGAAACCTATCTCCTTATCAAGCTTATGACTCCCTTCCTTTTCCTGGAGATGTTAGAGGGAACAAGCTGAGCAACTCCGGCTCTGCAAACCCAGGTTTTGACCTTGGTGAAGGATGCAGGTAAAATCGCCTCTCTTTTATGGCTTTCTCTTCTTCTTGAGTGTTCAAGTCAGGGATTGCTGATTCTCCTTTGGTATCTCTTTCCACTAAAGACAGGCTTGAGAAACATTTGGTCGGGGTGGTCACAGGGCTTGACTGAAGAACTCTACTCGCTGATGTAGATGGAGAAAATCTCTGTCTTTCTGGTGATCGAAGCTGCTGCTCCTGAAAATGTTGATGCATAATTCCGGCTCCTTGCTTCAAATTCAGAGGAGGTTTGATTATTTCCAGCTTGGCTTTATATTGTCTCCTTTCATGAAGCTTGAACTCCGGTTTTTTTACACCAATATTACCTCTACCAGTTGTCAGGTCATGCCCTGAGTCTGCTGATGCTTCCGATGACCCTGTTAATCGTTGGACAACATCTTTAAAAGTCTTGGTATCTACCTGCACGAATGTTGTTAGCGGCTTTGAATCCATCAGGACCTGTTTGTGAGGCGTCTCCATGTTTAATGTATTGCTTCGCAGTTCTCACCAGTCCTTAATCTAGCAGTAGAGGTCCTGACCTGCAAGCAATACAATTTTACAGGACAGGTTAGCTTTGCTTATGCAACAGTGTTTTTCATATGCATTTACAGCCTAAGTTGCTTCTGATTCATAAAAAATCCACACTTATATATTCTTTAGTTGGCATTTGCTTTAAGCTATTGTATTTGAATAACTTGCCTAACTCAACCCACTAAAACCCAATCTTTCCAAACTCTTAACAATGTTTTGCTTAAAGAAATGACTTCTGATATTCTTTGTTTCACTGGCCGTAAAGCGTGTTTTCATCAATTGGTAAGCCCCTCGTGTGGACGGGCGAGGTAAAGGGTTCCTCCAGTATCAGTTCATAAGGCTCAAACCCGTGATCCCCGAGTTATAAGGTCGTATTCCTCCCACCAGGCTCCCATCCAAGTCTCAATTAATCGCGACATTTTAATCCGAAATTTAGTCATGTCTGCTGTACCCTGTCACGGCATTAGACTCTGATAGAGGAATAATTGTATAGCAAGTCGTCATAGATATGTTCAGGGAGAAAAGCAACCTGTGGGGTATTTAGAAAGATAGGCATAAAATTATCAAACCTTTTTGACTCTTTTTAGATAAAACACTCTGACCATATCTTTCAAACTACACGTTACTTATTACTCACTCTACATAAACTCAACTTCACACTATATCTTTTCTCCATGCATACATACATGATACATCAAAGACATTAAACCAGTCCTAAATCTAAGCATACCTCAACAAATTCTCGAGTTTTCGATAATCCAAGGCGACTAGAGAAGCCGAATCCAGCCTTCACTCATTCATTTCCCTAGGCATGCACAACGAGAAGGCGGTCAAGAGGGCGAAACCTACGACGATTTTGAGAGAGTTAGAGAGAGAGAGAGATGGGGAGAGCAAGTGTTTGGAGGAGGAGAGAGACGTTAAGAATTCATATTTACAACTAAGAAACAGGTGAGAACAAAGGAAATGCAACCGCAAAGCAACAGAACCATTTGCTGTGCCCACATCACATGTTGAAAGAGAAGAGCAAAGCTTTTTTGGACCTTTTTGGTTATAAACTTTGGTTGGTTAGTTCCTTTTTTTTTTTTCTTGGGTTGTTTCTTTGATTAGTTGGAACACTTGCCCATAATGATCGTCAACCTCAAAATAATAACTGCCCAAAAATGTGATATTTGCCACCTTATAGTAAGATTAGCATGGTTGTCAAATGGGTTAGTTACTTGCTTATGGTGGTTACGGTGGATGGGCATGACATGGGTTTGGGCGTTTTAGCTTGTAGTGTTAGGTGACGTTCGGACTTGATATTCGGGATTGCTAAATTAGAGATTTAAAAATGATAAATTTACCTCATTTTGAGCAAAAAGTGGTCTTTTAAGGCGTGGCTGGAATTGTGTGCGCATCTAGTATTGTCGACTTATGTTTTGGCCCCCCTATATTAGGTGTGTCAAAATAAGAGACATTGACGAGATTTGCATAGCACCTGAAATTTTTACCCTAAACTACTGAGATTTGTGAATGTTTTAACCCAAATTCGGAAATTCAAAATGAGTATGGGGCTAGATTGTGTACTATTTATAGATTTTGACAGATTTCTTTATGGGCTCTGTAATTCTTGCTGCTGCATCAGAAACTCGTACGAAAATGTCAAATGCTAACAACTTTGACCATCATATGCTAGAGCTAGACTCATTGTTTTAAGACAAATATAGAAAGTCAAAATGGTTACGCTGAATAGATTATTTACTATTATTGGATTATGCTTACTATGGAGCTGTTGAGCTCTTTTCTGTTTTTGACAAAGGTGCATTGTGTACTTGTGTAGCATTTTACAAAGATGACATTTCACCGAATATGTTTGAGTGCAGTAACAAGTAACAACTAACAAGACAAAGAAACCATGATATGAGTAACAAGTTTTACGAAACGAAAATCGCGTTAATTAATGTGGAAAGGTCATGGAACAGTTTCCTTGCTACCTTCAATCTTATCGTTTGGTAAGGTCGAAAGGATATTCATCTTATTCAAATTACTATGAATTGATGCCAAGACCGTCTTTATGAATTATGATCAAGCTAGGTGAAAATATAACAGCTTCCTTGTTAGACAGTATAATACTATGAACGTGAGTGTCATGTACATCTCATACTTATACTTGTTACATAATCTAATCAAAATGGCACATAATTATAACCACAAAAGAAAGATGAGCAATAATAAGTGAAGCAACCAACATTTATGAAGTATTGATGTTTTATTGACTAGTTTAGTCAAATCCATATTGTTGTTACTCATTTGTGTATGCTCCACTGATCTTCCCAAGCCAGGTGGTCTAGGACTTTTGCAATACCCAATATCCCAATCCATCAACAAATCTGGGTCACCTTCAATGTCAACATCATTTGCATGTTTGAAGCATAGCCCTGAATTATTGTATACCCTAAGTTTTCTTCCCATTTTCCACATTATATCCTTATCGAGGGGAAGCGGCCCACTCAATTGGTTATCGTTTAATCTTAGCTCGCTAAGAGATTTCATGCCCCAGAAATTATCTGGTATCGACCCATTTAGTTTGTTTCCGTCTATGTGGATGGCGCGAATCTTCGGTAGTTCGCCCAAGGAAGATGGAATTGGTCCTTGTAGATTCATGTCAGATAGGACCAAAATGACTAGGTTCTTCATGCCTTCTAGTGCATGGTTAGGGATGGTTGTGCCCATCATTGGGTTGCCCTTGAGGAGTAAGGCTTGAAGGGACACAAGGTTTTTGAGTGAACTTGGGAACGGGCCGGTGAGACGGTTGTAGCTGAGGTCCATGAGAATGAGCTCTTGGAGGCCCACGATCGAGTCGGGTAATGGACCCGAGAAGCGGTTGTAACTAAGATCCATCTTAGCTAGAGATGTACAAAGCCCAATACTCGATGGTAGTGGGCCGGATAATAAATTTCGACTAAGGTCCAAGACATTCAATGATGGTAAACGGATACCGGGTACTTGACCCGTTAACCGATTTCCACTCAAGTCTAAGGATCTTAGCTGGTATGCTCCGCCCAGTGACAAAGGTACTGACCCGTTAAGGTTGTTTCCGCTCAAATCAAGTACCCTTAGCCCAGCCAAGTTGCCTATTTCACTTGGTATTGGGCCTACATGCCCGTTTTCTCTCAAGACCAAAGTTTGAAGCGATGGGCCCAAATGGCCCAAAAAGGATGGGATGGGCTGGGGAGTGTTGGTTAAGCAACGGTAGAAAAACAAGGTCCGTAGGTAAGGTAGTTTGGTAATCGATTTGGAGATATATGATCGGTTGGGGTCACATGTGGGGAATGCAGTATCATCCGATAACGCCCCGAAAGATAAAGAAACAACATGATAGATATTGTCTTTATCGGGAATACACTCAATACCGTGCCACCTGCCTCTACACACATCAGGTATTTCGGTCGCCCACGAGTTACCGGTGGCTCTCATTATGTCATAGACAGCATCTTGTTCTTGAATATCAGTCCGTGCCCCACTTCCGCCCATGGCGAACCCCGTTTGTGGCGCATCAACTAGGGTTTTCGGAGTAGTAGAAGGCGATATAACGTTAAATGGCATAATGCCTAAGGGTAAGTGTACAAGACATGATATTAGGAGTGTGACATATAGTGATATAAAAAGTGCCATTTTTTAAGGTAGTGATAATAAAAAAATATAAAGGGGACAATGTAGAAGTTTAGCAGAAATTGAGGTTGAGAGTGTGCTCATAAAATGTGTGCGTATATATATGGGTAGAAATTAATATGGAGTGGAGAAGTGGGTGCATGCAACTATGTAAGGAAGTGTAACAATTACGAGTTCACGAGGATGAGATGAAAATGAAATAAATTGGGAGGAATTTTGTTTTGGTGCATTTATTTCCTTCACGAGATATAAGCTTCGGGTTCTTATTTACTTCTGCCACAGTCCGGTCTAGTAGAATGACTAGAATCCCTCTGCCGGTCTGCCCTTCAGGAAATCAGCTGTACATCGCACTTACATTTAGTCGAATATGTAAGAACTTGAGAGAAATCACTCAAATTGTAAGAATTCAAGGTTACGGATCGGAGAAAGTAAGAGTTAGAGATTTTCTACGTGTATTGGTACGTACACTATGAATGTATATATGATTCGATATTGACATATTGTGGTTATGTATAAACATTACGCATTTTATGATGTCCGGATATTTTCTTATACGGATGGAGTATCATATTCATGGTTGAATGTGATATATGTTGGAAAGTGGTCACCAGAGGGGAGATGCATTATTAGAGCCTCGCCTTGTTATGTTGGTCTAACGTGGGTGTTGGTGATAAAAAGGTTTCACTGAAACCCTCATTATCGTCGCTATGAATTGTTTTCAGTTTGTTTTTTCAGGAAACAACTTTACAAATCGGATTGTTTTTTGCATGTATTAACCACAACAAAAGTGCAAGTACTCTCTGGTCTCTGTCAAGTTTCAACAAAACTAAAAGAGAACCAAAAAAAAAAAACAAAAAAAAAAAAGAGAACAAAAAATTGTGGCTGCTGGGATTCGAGCCCAGGTCTCCACGGCCACAACGTGGAATTCTTACCACTAAACTACAGCCACTCTGGTGATCATTTCTGCTATCTAATCCTATTTAAAGTAAGACTCCTTGGAAATAATTCAGGGAATGTGTTGCGTGACGTTGAGTCACACTCACTTGTCCCCAATTCAATCAATCCTTACCTTTAAACATCAACTAAGCAACCTAACTATACTTATTATTAACTTATACCACACCCTTCATTCCACATAAAATTTCTAATTGTACACTTTGAAACATACAATTAATCTCGGCAACACTCGAACATTTTGCGCATAAGTAGATCAGTGCGTATTACAACGACTTAAGGCCAGGCCAAGAGGTCATCAATTTTTGAAAGTCATTCCTTCACCAATAATTCGAAATACGTCACTGGTTTTTTTTATCATCGTTATATAATATGAAAATTCAAATATGCAATTTGAAAGTATACATGTATAAACAAAATAAATTAAAGTTCCGACCATGTCTTGATTGGGATCCCAAGAATAATATCGTAGCCTACACATTTTCTTTGGTGCATTCACATTGTTTAGCTACTTAATTATCTGCAACCTCGGTGTGCAATGTACAGGTACAGCACAGCACTACATGCAGGCATTAAATCTTCAAGACCGACTAGAAGTTGTGTGTTGCTTTCACAATTTATGGCTCTCACCCACTAATTCTAGCTCACTTTCCTGCGGTTATCTCTAATAACTTCTCTAATCAACCTCTATTGATTTCATCATCAAATCTCCCGTTTAGTCCGGCGTCAACTGGATCCGTTTTTGTCATCTCGTTATATTATTTAAATGTTTAGAATATGTGACAGAAGTCACATAACAAAACTCTATATCATCAAACGAAAATATTCGCATTAATTAAGTTCATAAATGATGAGGATTGAACACGCGTATGCAACTTCGACCTTTATCAAATCAAATCGAGTAATTCCGTCCATACTCATTTCATTATTATCTCGAACGAGACGTAGCCCCGAAATATATGAGAACCTTCTTTATATCATTAATTGGATCATCTTATTATATAAATGCCGTGGTGTACACACTAGCCAGTGACAACCAGGCCAATAACAGTGTTAGTACGTAGTAGTAATATCATTAGAAATTCATACCATGTTTTCTTACACAAAAGACACCAAAAAAATGGTGAATTGTAACAATAACGCTACAGAAGATTTCAGCTTTCCTGTTATATCAAACAACCCATTAACAAACTTCATGGTATCTTCAACGACATCTTCTTCATCATCTTCATCTCTTTGGAGAATCACCTCCAAAGTATACCACCATTATTCCGAAGACGAATATGAAGATGAACAAGAAGAAGAGGAAGAACATCGAATGGAAATTCGTAGTATGTGCGACGAGATTTTGCCTAGTAGGAGGGATAATGATTTGTTAGAGGGTTTGAGTTTTCGACGCGAAAATTCGAGGAATATGGAGGAAAGTATGGATTTTCTGTGGCAGAATTTCAATGAAGAAGAAGAAGAAGAAGAAGAGATGAGTACAGATTTGAGGAATTCTAAGCAAATATCATGTGTTATGCAACGGTCCAAAATGACTAGAAAACCAACCAGTTTGTTTGTGATAGGGAAGATGTTGAAGGGTCTTGTTTCTATCAGCAGGAAATCAGCAAATAATCTCAAGGCTTCTAAACCAAGATTTTGAATTTTAGATTTGCATCTCCGATCTGGGATATGAAAATTTGAACCCGAGAAAATTTCCGTCAGGTGGAACTCCTAATCGTTGGTCGACAATCTCAAGGCTTCTAAACCAAGATTTTGAGGTGCATCTCCGATCCGAGATATGAAAATTCGAACCCAAGACCATTTATCGTCAGATGGAACTCCTAATCGACATTGCTTCTCAGATATTGAAAGGTTATGAGGCTACATGTACGATTATATAGCTCTGTTCTTCACTGAAAATTCTGGTGTATTCTGCTGAATTTTTAGTTATAGTTGTAGTAAATCTTTTTTAATTTTTATACACTTACCAAGTTACCAGTTACCAGTTTGAAACTATAGGAAAACATGATCAGTCAATCAGTTGGTCTTGTATCAGTAACACATGGTCTCATACAATTGCTCTGTTCAATACTATAAATTTTCAATGTGATAATTTTGTAAGTCGCTATACTCTATGAGTTCTTTTCATTGTTAATGTTTGGTTGAAATTTAATAACGGAAATAGAAATAATAAAAGTAAGTTAGTAACTTACGGATTATTTAACTAACTTTTTTTTCACTGCTTAAAGCTTATTCGTATGGTAATGCCCCTAACATTATAACCTAATGCAAAATGAACTTACTCAATGTAACATAGTATCTCGAGGTAGCGTTTATTCTTCATCTCGTCGAGTATAACCTGATTGAAAGAAAAATTTTATCTATTTTGACAAATAATCTTTAGACATTATACCCGTACAAATCACCCCATACCAACGATCAAATGACTAATAACACTACTAGCTAAAGTATACTCCGTAAAAAAGGAAGCCTATAACACCACACTATAATCAACTGATCCACACTCCTTTTACGTCGTAGTTCAATTAATTTAGCGTGACGTTATCATAACTCATAAAAGAAAATGTAACGACAGAGTACTTACATTGCATAGTTAAATAGAGGATCATGGGGGTGGTCCCAGGTTGGCCTACTGGATAGAAGCACAACCTGCATGGGATTGTCCCGGATTCGACTCCTCATATATCCACCCCCGTAGTATTATTGGCTCCTTTATACCATAGTCATAGTCGTGTTCAAACTAAAGTACCTAAAGAACTACCGTAGTCATCAACATAGGAAATTAAGATCTGCATTACATGGTTAAACTCGAAGTAACAACTACCTGTTTTCAATGTGGGGCACATAGATAATTATATTGACCTCAAATGTGGAGATTAGGTGGCAGTAACTTCAGTTAAACTGCAAAATGTACACTTATATTCAGATCGATCGAAGAGAGAAACACTGAAGAACAAAAAAAAATGGAGTTTGAGACCGTCAAAAATTACTTGGATTAATTTGGTAAAGAAGATGAACCCACAAAAATCGACGAATTACCCAATAGATTTTTCGACCCGTTTATAATCCATGGTATAAAAGTGGATCTAATTGAACCGGGTCGGGTCCTATGCACCTTCAAAGTCCCTGCTCGCCTCCTGGTACAGTTCAATTTTGAATTTCCCCCCTTTTTTTCTTATTCAATTTCATGTAATTGTGAAAACTAGGATTTCTAATTTGACGTTGGAATTTTGGTGGAAGTGTGTAGAACACGGCAAATACTTTACATGGAGGAGCTATAGCTTCGCTTGTTGATTTGATTGGATCAGCTGTTATTTACTCTGTTGAAGCTCCTTCTACTGGTGTTTCTGTTGAGATTAATGTCTCTTACCTTGATGCTGGTTTACTCAATGTAATCTCTCTCTTTCTCTCTTTTAATTTTGAGCTAATTGATTGGTTTTGGAGGTGGGAATTTGAAGAATTTTGGGATTTTTGTGGAATTTTGCCGATTTTTATGATGGGTTTTTGTTGAAGTTGTCAACATGTGAAGTTGTGATCATATGAATGTGTGGTTCAAGTTTTAGTTCATTAGTGTGGCAATGAAGCAGGATAATTTGATGGTTGGTATGTGATGAGTCTTTGTTGAAGTTGTAAACTTGTGATCATGATTATGTGTGTGATTCAAGTTTTGATTTCATTAGTGTGGAAATGAGGCAGAATAATTTGATAGTTGATGTATGTGATGGGTTTTAATTGAAGTTGTGATCATGGTCGTGTAGGTTGAGATTAATGTCTATACCCATCTAACCTAATTGATTGATTTTTGGGGGGAATGGGCTGGGAATTTGAGGAAATGTGGAATTCTGCGGATTTTTGTGATGGTTTTTTGTTAAAGTTGTAAACTTGTGATCATGATTATGTGTGTGATTCAAGTTTTTATTTCATTAGTGTGAAAATGAAGCAGAATAATTTGATGGTTGGTGTATGTAATGGGTTTTGATCAAAGTTGTGATCATGATCATGTGTGGGTTGAGACTAATGTCTGTACCTTGAGGCGGACATACTCAATCATCTAACCTAATAGATTGAGATTATGGGCGAATGGGGTGGGAACTTGAGGAAATTGGGAATTTTGAAGATTTATGCGATGAGTTTTTGTTAAAGTTGTTATCTTGATTATGTGTGATACGAAATGAAGCAGGATTGTTTGCTGGTTGAGTCATGCGATGGGTTTTATCAAAGTTTTGATCATGGTCACGTGTGTAATTTTGGGGAAATTGGGTAGGATTGTTTCAATGTTGAATTCTGAAACATGTGGATGATCTTCTTAGTGATGAAAGAGTTAAAAGGAAGAGTTCATGCATTGTAATCTAAGCCTGATATCTATGTTTTGATCAGTGCACATTTAGAATGTCATGTGCTGAGTTTTTCAGCAAGTACACAGCTTTCGAAGAAACTGTGCTTAAAAAGCTTATGCTAAACTGCATGATGATCATTTATAATGCGCCAATTGCCGAGCAACTTAGTCAAATAGTCTTGAGGTAAAAAAATCTTCTACAAAGATATGGTTCTGAGGGTTAGATGTAAAACTTTCAAAGAGTCTCGTATTCTACTTAAATCGAAACAAAAGGTTCCCACTGATATGTTTCATCTACGGCATCTAAGCTTCCTTAGGCCCCCTAGCTTTTTGGGCTCTGTACTCAAGTACCTGTCTGGCACTTTTCAACAACAACATCTTTACCCCAGTGCCTTAAAGGCTCCCGCCATAAAAAAAAAAAGAAAAAAAAAAAAAGTAAAGTAGATGCCTGCAGTGGACACTGAATTTACAGAGACTTAACACTTCCTCTTAGGCCTGTAACTTCAAATGTTTTGATCATGATCATGTATTCAATGTGTGCAATTTTGGGGAAATTGGAAATTGGGTAGGATTGTTTAATTGTTGAATTCTGAAACATGTGGACGATCTTAGTGCTGAAAGAGTTGATCAGTGAGACTATTTTGTAGCAGTGCACATTTAGAATTGGCATGTTCTGAGTTTGTCGCATAGCTTTTGATGGTGCTGTGCTGTAGAAGCTTAAGACAAACTGCATGACGATCATTTATTTGCACTAATTGCCGAGCGAATTAGTCTTGAGGGAAAACAAAACGTTCGACAAAGATGTGGTTCCGACTTCTGAGGGTTAGATGTAAAACTTTTATACTGTCCCCGTATACTACTAAAAACAAAGCAAAAGGTGTCCCAATGATGTGTTATTATTTAGGTCCCCTGGAATGTTGGGCTCTGTATGTTTGCTCAAGTACCAGTCTGGCACGTTTAAAAACAAAAAAAGAAAACAAACCTGTCTGGCAGTGGACACTTGAATTAGGTACATAGATTTCATACTTCCTCCCAGGCCTGCACCATGAAATGTTTTCGGAAACAACCAGATTTTGACATCCAAACATGTACCTGTGTTTGGAACTTGGCGAGTATGACCAAGGTAGCTAGGCACTTTGGTTGGAATGTATAGTGTGAGAGCCATAGTCGCATTACTTTCCGGTTACATGTCCATGATCTTAGACACACTTTTATTTCTGTTAGTTTGGGTTTACAGGTTTTATTTTGTGTTCACCAGTTATTCAAAGTATCAAACTCTTTACATTGTGTCCTATAGAGTTTAAGACTTTTTGGTGATACTGTACTGATAATCAACCTTGACTTGTGCTACAGGAAGACATTGAAATAGAAGCTAAAGCTCTGCGTGTTGGGAAATCAATCGGTGTTGTTAGCGTAGAGCTGAGGAAGAAAGAAAGTGGGAAGATCATTGCTCAAGGACGGCACACCAAGTATCTTCCAATAACAAGCAAACTATAGTGTGATCTGATGTTATTTATCAAGTGTTTTTGAAATGCATGAATTCTTTCCGAAATGAATAATGGTTTTTTCACATCGTGATTATTTGGATGTAAGTGATTACTCCTCAGTCATGATGCATATGTATGGATGTATAGTTTCATGATCATATTAATGATAGACAAGATATTCTGAAGTTACTAATGTCTCAAACTTGTGATGTGATTATACATGTCTCTTGTTCTTTGAGAAGCATGTGGGATTGGTGATGAAGGCCTCTAGGACAGATTGTTACATATAGTACCCTAATCGTCTGGTTATCATATAGGCCTCTTCTTCTTTTTTATTCTCTAATTTTGGTGTAGAAAAATGTTGATCATTAAGTTGGTCAAACTTCATCCCACCATAATCCACTATGTATAGTGGTATATTTTATATGGTACTAAAATTACCATATTAACCTTATACTAATTGTACACTTAACAGTTTCATGTCACAATTAGATATAATTTATACACTTAACTCTTTAAGTGAAATTAACTATTATGATAATATATAATAGATGTTAATTATCATCACTTTATCTAAAATTACAACTCTTTGTAATTTAATTAACTAATTGTCATTTTAGACACTTTACATCAAAACCCCACAATTTTTAATCAACTATGAGTAATTATGTACTAAATAGCGAACTACTAATTAGTTACTAACAAAATCTTCATTTTGTCACATAAGAGAAAGTATGAACTTAATTACTATTAATCATCACATAATCAATAATAACATAATTCACTAAACCCGAGTTCTAAACTCGTCACTAACACCAGATACAATTTGTTAACTCTTAATTATCTCTTAAGGTTTGACTATATTGTATCTTATACAAATATAATTTACTTTGGAGTAACTATCTTTATCGGTGTGACAGAGAGGGATCAGTTGATTACCGCTGTCTAGGGGTGTAAACAAGCCAAGCTTAATTACTCGCCAAGCCCTCGGGTTCGGTTCGGTCAAAGCTCGGCTCGTGCTCGGATTGACCGAGCTTGAACCCGAGCCCGAGCCGAGCTCGCGTCCAAACGAGCCGAGCCCGAGCCCCATGGTGCTCGGCTTGTTAAAGCTCGCAAGCTCGTTTTTCATTAAAAAAAAAAAAAAGATTTTGTATTTTCTATTGTTATAGGAATATAAGATTATAGGTTGATAGTAAATGAAATTCCGAACATTTAAGATTAACATTGAAATGTCTTAGGAAAGCAAGCGACTAAGTGCACCATAACACATATCCGATGTGAGATTAGGCTTCTTCTCTCTTTGTGAAACCAATAGTAAAATGAATTCTAATTTATGATCTCTTGACATTTCATCTTTTTTTTTTTTTTTTTTTTTTTTTTTGTGATCCCTAAACTGCATAATAAATATCGTTGATTTCTTACGAGTAAATGTTTTGATGATTCCGAAACCAAAGAAAAAACGAGCTTGGGGACCGAGCCTGAACCGAGCCCGAGCTTTAACGAGCCCAAACCCGAGCTTGGGTCTAGCGAGCTCGCCGAGCTCCGAGCCGAGCCTGAGCTCGGATATAGTAATATCGAGCCGAGCCCGAACACCCAAAGCTCGGGCTAGGTTCGGCTCGTTTACACCCCTACCGTTGTCATACGACAATAACGTTAAACTCTAGCTAGCCAACCGTTATCGATTTATGTTAATCAACTGACTTAGTATATTCAATATATCCCAGGTTTATTCCTAATTAGATTTAATTAGTCAACGCATTATTGTCGGAGGACACTTACTCCAACAATCTATCACTTATCCGAGACAAGTTATGCGCTACCGATTCTCTTGTCCGTTATATCTCCCACTCAATGCAAAGTATCTTTCAGGTCGAACATGCATTGGATCTTTATCAAAAGTGGTTTTATCGATCGAGAATATGACTGTCTGATCGGAAAAACTACCATAGATATCTTTCGAGCGTGGCCACGCATTTCCAGTCATAATTCCTCGAGTGGCCTAAAGATATTATACCCTGACGTGGGTGGACAATCCCTTCTTGACTTATTTTCTTTGTTCCATAAAGCTAGTTATGACCCAATGGATGCCCTTTTAGCCTCCTTTTAGGGCATGACTTAGGACATATATCAAAGTCATCGCCTGCAGTACAAACTTAGACAAATAATCTCAAGTCGAAAGAATCTACTAATAGGAATAATATAGATGACCTTGCCTCGACCAGGCACATAAGGTTCTATAAATTGGTCAAATGTCTAACAGAGTGTCAACTACAGTTTGTTTATGTAATCGGTTTTTTATCTCTTATGAATCTATGACTATTGAACTAGCCATCAACTGCCTTACAATCTAGTCAATTAAGACGTCACCTCATTTTAAGACTAGAGACAAATACTCTGTAATTCCCGTTCACATATGGGCGTATGGCCCTAGCCCCTTTTGTGACTTACGTCATCTATCAAGTGATAAAATGATCGAACATCAAATTTACTCATGTCTCTCTTTTTTTTTTTTTTCCATAAATCAATTTTTGACCACTTATACCTACAAAAAAATTCTTTGGAAATTTCGTTACAGCCTAATTTTAAGACTTTTTTTTCCTTATCGTAGATAGTATCATTTTACAATGGCTAACAAATTTTGGTAAGTGTTGTAAAAGGATGTAATCCAACCGGCCATTTTATAAAACAAAATCTTAGCCCTCCAAATTTTGAATATGAAAAAAGAAGATTAAAAAATTAAAATAAACTCATCCCCAACCCCTTCCTTCTTTCCCCGATTTCATCTCCCCCGTCCCTCTTCCCCACCCTTTAACTGTATAAATCTTTCCTTTGAAAGCTTAATAATCTATACTGTTACGTCGAAAAAAGAAAGAAAAATCTATACGGAGTATTAAGATATAGAATATCAATAGCAAATCAAACAAGTTTGTGATCTTTTAATTACTCCATATTTTTAAATTTTAGGCATATTATCAAATCATGTAGTAACTAGTAGACGATCTTTGGAATAATGTTAAGATTAGATATGTTATTGGTTATTGGTCATTTACTCCGTCACTCGGGATTTTTGCCATCATTATTGAAAATATTTAATTGTGTATATTTATCATTACTATCATATCTTGTAGATTAAAATCTTTATTATTCTTTACCATATCATATTATATCCTTCCATATTCACATGATAATTTCTGAACCAAAAATCTTCCACAGTCCGAGTATGTACTTTGTTATATATATATAAAACCATAGCACATTGACAAAACAAAAGGAAACAAAAAAAAAAAAGGCTTAGGAAGCATGAAATATCCGGTTGTTACACCTCTCTTGACAATTCTCGTAATTGTAGTATGTACCGTGACCATAGTGACGGCTACTAGCGAATCGTTGGAGGAAATATGCTCCAAAATTCATAAGAAACTTCCACCGACAGATTACAAGAAATGCGTCACAGTCCTTAAATCAGTACCCGAAAGCCGCGGGGCAAACCTAACGACATTGGGTTTCATCTCGATAAACGTGACACGAAACTATTCAAGCGGAGTAGTATTGCCTTTAATTAAAAGCATGTTGAACGAGGCGAAGGTGGATCGAAGCACATTGATGGCGTTGAAGGTTTGCTTGGAATTTTATTCGCTTATGGATAATGAGTATAAGCAAATAGAAGCACAATTCAAGGCTCAAGAATATCGTGAAGCTGAATCAACGTTTGGCGGAATAGGTACGGGGGCCAGCATCTGTGAGATGGGTTTCGAAGACGGTAAGGTTCCTTCACCCTTGACCAAACAGAATGACAATATGTTTCAGTTGTCCAGCATTGGTGTTGGTATCCTCTATCTAATCTCTCCTTAATTCCAAAGGTATGCAATAATGAACACATGATAGTGCATCACAGTCCCATTGGGTCATTGGTCCATTTATTTCACTCACTACAATTGACCCCTTTTAGATATTTGGGCCTCTGTTTTTTTTTTCTTGATCCAAACATACTGTGCCATTTTTCTTACTGGATCATGACAAATGAAAATTAAGAAAGCCATACCAATATTTGTAATTTCTAACAAGTTCAAATTCATTAAAATTAACCAGGATCATGGTTATAATGTATACAATTGACCACCATACATATCAAAGCGTAAATACATCAAATTACATGTTATTTGGACTTATATACATGTAAATCTAATTAAACAGCCCAACTTGGTAGGGTACACCTGTTGGTCCAATCCACCTTTGATTGATGAATTGGCCCAACATGAATCCCTCTAATCAACAGTCCCCGAGATATCGCAATCTCGGTAAAACTGTTGGCCTCGGGCAGCCCAAACGGTGTCCTGAAAACCTTTGATTTCGCAGTTGTAGACGACGTTATCGGCAAAAACAAGCAGGGCCACGGCTTGCCCTCCAATTGGGCCATCTCTGTTCTCAATCGTCATATTTTGTAGCAGGAGCCCGTTACCTAAAGCAGCTGGGCCCATAAAATCACAACGAAGTTCAGCCCATTTTTAACAATGAATTTGGCCCATATTTATTGAGGAGTTGTGTCCATATTTTATTCAGATTGGCCCATTCATATAGCTCTGTTCTTCACTGAAAATCTAATATATATATATAAAAGAGGGATTTTTGAAGAGCCGAGAGAGAGTCCAACAAAAAATAAATACTGAGAGAGTTTAAAAAATGAGAAACACCCCCCATTTTATTATTAACAACTCAAATGGAAATCCACATAGAGAATCCTTATTTTCGTGAGACTCTTTAATAAATGTATTGCGACATAATCACTTATAACATTACTTATGTGTATCGGAAAATTTCAAAACATATATCATTAGATTTGTTTCGAAATGTATCTCAATTTGAGATCCTTTTACACATTTTTACGATATGCAAAACAATTAAGTTACTCCGTATACATTTAGTAGAGATTTGTTTTTTGAAAAAAATAAAAAAGCTTAAAGAGAGTCCAAAATAAGAGAAATGGTGAGAGTGTCCAAAGAATGAAAGATTCTCCCAACATTTATTAGCCAGACTCCATACTTTCATAAAATTGCAATTTGAAAGATATTTAAATGTGACGTGACATAATTAGTCGTAACTTTCATTTTATATATAAAAAAAATTAATACATATAACTCATTAAACCTGTTTTGAAATTTAATCTAAAATGAGTTTCATTATACATATGTTTGATAGAAATGCATTAATCAGCAGTCATGTAGCGAAAATTGCAAAAATGACTATTCCTAAACTAAACTCAACAAACAAAATATAAACACTACATCTGACTATCGAGGAAACATGTTCAACGTGGAACTTTTGTATAATAAGAATTATCATACACAATATAATATGTGTACCGTGCAACGCACTCATGAAAGATTAAAATGGAATTTAAACATCTGTTCTTTTTTTGTATAAAAGAGGGATTTTTGAAGAGCATAGAGAGAGTCCATCATTTGAGAAATACTCAAAGAGTTTAGTGTATGGTGAAAGAGCGCAAAAGAAGAGTCAATCATTTAAGAACTAATCAAAGAGTTTAGTGTACGGTGAAAGAGCAAAATGAAGAGTCCATCATTTAAGAATTACTCAAAGAGTTTAGTGTATGGTAAAGGAGCAAAACATGAGATGATAGATTACACAGTTAATTATTAATCATTTACACTATATTATAGAAATACGGTATGATTGATCATACAATTGGTTAGTGTATCAGAAACTTTTGAAACATATATCATTTTATTTGATTTGAAATGAATTTCAATTTGAGATCCATTTATACATTTTCCGATAAGCAATGCATAATGATTACAATCGACTTTATATACTATATCTATTAAAAAAAGGTGTTTTTCAAGAGTATAGATAAAAAATGTTGTTTGTATAATTTAAGCATGAACAATCTAGACAACTTTGTATTTTTTTTTTAATTGATCAAGATTTTAAAATACATGTAAGCAGCATCACAACAATTGTTATGAATTATTTTTATTGAAATGATAGCATAATTTGTTATAAACAAAAAAATTATTAAGAATGATATAATATTTGAACCGTGCAACGCACGGGCTTAAAACTAGTTCTGGTGTATTCTGCTGAATTTTTAGTTATAGTTGTAGTAAATCTTTTTTATTTTTATACACTTACCAAGTTACCAGTTACCAGTTTGAAACTATAGGAAAACATGATCAGTCAATCAGTTGGGCTTGTATCAGTAACACATGGTCTCATACAATTGCTTTGTTCAATACTATAAACTTTCAATGTGATAATTTTGTAAGTCGCTATACTCTATGAGTTGTTTTCATTGGCTAATGTTTGGTTAAAATTTAATAATGGAAATAGAATTAGTAAAAGTAAGTAACTTACGGAATATTTAACTAACTGTTTTTCCACTCCTTGACCAAAATAAGCTCATTCGTATGGTAATGCCCCTAACGTTATAACCTAATGCAAAATTAACTTACTCAATGTAACGTAGTATCTCGAGGTAGCGTTTATTCTTCATCTCGTCGAGTATAACCTGATTGAAAGAAAAAAATTATCTATTTTGACAAATAATCTTAAGACATTACACCCGTACAAATCACCGCATACCAACGATTAAATGACTAATAACACTACTAGCTAAAGTATACTCCGTAAAAGAGGAAGTCTATAACGCCACGCTATAATCAACTGATCCACACTCCTTTTATGTCGTAGTTCGATTGATTTAGCGTGGCGTTATCATAACTCGTAAAAGAAAATGTAACGACAGAGTACTTACATTGCATAGTTAAATAGAGGATCATGGGGGTTGTCTCGAGTTTGCCTAGTGGTTAGAAGCACAACCTGCATGGGGTTGTCCCGGATTCGAATCCTCATATCCCCACCCCCGTAGTATTATTTGCTCCTTTATACCATAGTCACAGTCATGTTCAAACTACTTTTAAGTACCTTAAGAACTACCGTATGTTGGAAATATAGAGAATTAATCTGACTTATCTGACAATCTGATCGAATTGTGCAAATTATTGCGGCGAGGTTTTTAGGCCTCTGACCTTAAAGACAATTTCGCCGAGCCACGGTGCTAGATGTGAATGGTGTGATTGGATGGAAACATAGTTTCATGATAGGTGGAGAACGATTCAGTTTATACGATTGTTGTATTTTGATTTGGTTGGATTTATTGTATTGATATTGGTATATGAAATGACTTGTGACAAATATGTTATTTTGAAAGGTAAGATTAAATGTATATTGAATTGGTTGATTTGATTTGATTTGGTTTGGTTTGTGGGCGCATAGCCAATTTATATTATGATGTTGGTTTGGTATTGTTGTATATGATTATGTGATCATCAACTCTCTCTCAATAAGATATTGGTTACTTAGACGGAGCAAAAGAACTTCTAATTATTTATTCGAGCCAAAAGAGCTCCTATTTATTTGCTTGAGTCAAAAGAACTCCTATTCAAATGTTTGAGTCGCATCGACTCCTATTAATTTCCCCACCGCATCGGTTTTTAAGAGGGTTAGGCTCTAGTCTACTCTACTTGGGTTAAAAACACCCAGTAGGGGGTGTGCACACTTAAGGTCTAGTTGTCTTGGATTATGGATTATGGATTATGGTTGATAGGGTGAACTGGCAAAAGATTCAGTTCATTTCTAAATAATAAGGATTATGGATTATGGATTATGGATTATGGATTATGGATTGTGGACTATGAATTGTGACTTATAACTTCTTACTCATTATCAAATTAATGTTCGATGGATTGTGGATTGTTAACTATGAATTGTGGATTATGGATCATGGCTTATGACATATGAATTTCTTATCGTTAATCTTTGATATGGATTATGGAATGTTTCTTATGCTATTAGTAAATTATGAATTGGATGTTGAATTGTGGAATATGACTCTTAACTACTGGTTTGGAATTATTATTGGATGATTATATGTTTATGTGCTAAGTGTGTTTTCGAAAATAAAACTAAAAACGTTTTCAAAATTCAGGTAAGACTTTTGGTTTTCTACACGTTGAGGTGTTAGCTTACTCAATTTCACTGACTTTTTCAACTGTGGTTTTTGTGCTTTAAATCCACCATAGGTTTGGAGTGATTGATGCATACGGGAACGACGACTCACTAGAAATTAGTTGGATTCAATAATTAGACTAGTAGTTATTAGACATAGACTATTTCATATTTCATATTCCGAATTGTTGTAATTTTAATTAATGGATTGTAATAGTTATTTAGATCATTAGACATTTGTAGTTCGGCTTTTGAAATCTCCTTGCATTCGGGTCTTTGACTCGAGTGCGGAGTGACACCTCTGAATTTCCTTATTTGTGTTTTGATTCTCGATAAAATGTTTTTGAAAAGGAAAGGAAATTTGGGGGTGTTACAGTACTAGTTTCACTAATATCTACCATTGGTCAAACATTACACTTGGTCATACCAACATACGGGGGCTACACCGAATCAAAAACTGCTTAAGCTTATAACAACACACATGTAACTATAACATGCAGGGTTTCTCTTGCCTCCACTGAGCAAGTAACCCAACAGCTCACTAATCAGTTAAGCACACAATCAGCACACAGTCGACATAAATCAACTTATACAAGCAGACAACCCCCACAGTTACCAAGTTCACCAAACAGGAAAAAAACAAACCTCAAACTTACAAAAGTTTTTTCACTGACCAAACGATATCAAAAGGGCACTCTAACCACATTAAGAGGTTATAAGCATTACCCCTACATTAGAACTCGAAGAAGCCAAAAAAACGCACATAGATTTTGCATACCAGCAAGAACAGGACTATGTTACCTCGTGTTCCGTCTATCTCAGATAGAGCACGCAAAGAGTGAATTTAAACACTCACAAAGCACATGTGAAAACCGTTTTAACTAGAATTTAAAACAATCCTAGTAATCACACAACAACATAGAAGAGTTTACAACTTTGTGTTCAACTCTCTAATCCCATTCACATGTACTTCTAGCATACATTAATCATGAGATTTACACTGAACACAACAAACATACAGCTCTAAGAGTAATCAGAACAACAAACAAGATATCCGGCACAACCACTACAAGTTCGTCGCAATACAGGACAACTTTAGACTAGCTACTCACAGTACCCTAACCATTACAGGCTCATAACCTTAGGTTTATTTATAGTAAACATGCTTTAGACAACAACAAACGAGTAATTAAGTAACCGGAAAAACAAGTTTTCATTCTTACTCTTACTCTTACCTACCTCGTATTATATGTAAAACAATAACACCAAGAACATACAATTATACGCACCATGTCATTTATTACAATCCATTACGTCAATAACGTTAATCATGGATTAAACGGTAAAACAAGATAGAAGTGGACTTATTTGTTAATCAAGCGAGGCCTTTCATCCGTTTGATGACCAGGAGTTACCCTCACAATCTAGCTTTATCTCGGACTTTCCAACATCACCCGAAACTCCGATTTAAGAATTTACCTCGATCAACAATAAGATACAAATCATTAGACAATCCACTTCCTCATTATAAATCTTGTACGACAATTGGCACAATTATTAAATTGACTTGACAAGAAATCCGCGACTTAGCACTAAACACACAATTAGCGCTTATAATATGTCTCCGCTATTATGCACGAACGTAAATCACACAACAAAGAAAGTCGCTACACATAAACATGATACCTGGAAATACCATGCCACTTAAATCCGAACAAATCTTATCATCCAATAACATCGGATTAAACACAACAACAAGGCATACGATTATCACGGGTTGTACATGATCAAGTAACACAACCAGTAGCAGCTTTCATGCTTTACATATTGCCTTAATTAACATTCTAGATAATTGAAATGCATTAACTAATTAAACTACGTACAACATCCAACAAATTTTGCTAGGATTCGAAACGGCAGCCGCATGTACAACATAACTTAAACTGGGGTAGACAACCCCACGTGGTTCCATGATGCACAAGATGAACAAAGACCACATAGAGTTTGATCAAGATCATATCAAATATGATTTTATCACACTAATTCGATCACAGCCACTAAAGCCCAAATCAGTCAACCAGATAGCTTAACAATGAGTACTATAACAACGAATAAACAAAACCTTTCGCTAATTTAATGAAACGGTTGATACAAATTAATGAAGCACAAGCGACTCCTTAGTACGAGAAATCAAGTAAACAATCGAGCAAGAGTATCATCGACACAGTCAAGAATAACAACAAAATCGTCTTTAAGATTGTTGGAAATATAGAGAATTAATCTGACTTATCTGACAATCTGATCGAATTGTGCAAATTGTTGCGGCGAGGTTTTTAGGCCTCTGACCTTAAAGACAATTTCGCCGAGCCACGGTGCAAGCCCCTCATGGCGGTCGCCCTCCAGGTTACACAACACCGATCTTCGTCTGCACTGACGGAAACCAGATGATAAAACAGGTCCCGTATGCCAATGCTATGCTCAATCAAGGAACCCCAAACTCCATTGTATTTGTATGTGTTTTTGGTTTTTTGTATATGGGTATATTTTTGTGTATATGTCGAATGAAACAAAAGGCGCATTATGTAGGTTGAACCAGGATAACCAACGGACAAAGGGGTTTAAGGAAAATAATGAAGTAACAGCTCCTTTCGACTTCCGTGGAACACCAAAGGTGTTAGCGATCCACCTTCCCCTCATAATATCCGGTTATAGCTTGGAGATTACAATCAAAACTCCAACAATCCCCCACTAATCGACAAGCATCAAAAGACAAATGAGCATAGGAAAGGCATACTGTAACACCCCGGCTCATCGCCTGAGCCGAGAGTAGTCACCTATGGCAGCTTGCCAGGCTGTGGGCTGACCTCACAGACCAACAAGGGTCCTTCCGGCGCACTTTGACCTCACTCGTGAGCACCCTGGGAAACTTCCCAGGAGGTCACCCATCCTGAAATTACTCCCAGTCAAGCACGCTTAACTTTGGAGTTCTTATCACATGGGCTTCCTAAAAGGAAAGTCGACTTTGTTGGAATGAGTAGCACTTTCAATCCTTTTAAGCACCTCATATGAGCCCTTAATTTCTCAGGAACCTCCTCTGAGGAGAATTTGGGGTATTACATTCACCCCCTCTTAAGAAAGCAACATCCTCGTTGCGACTGGCAGCCAACCATAGTCTAGCTCCAGGATCTTTCCCCCGCTAGGCTGCTGACCTGGGCTCTCCTGACCACAAGATCAACACGCGGTCGCAGGGTTGCTCTGATACCATTTGTAACAGCCCGATCCATCATACGTCGCAACACAACCCAATAAGATGGGTAGTCACCCTTTAGGTCCATATATCATCTCCGGGCTCCAAAAGGTGAAGGCCTTGTTGGTAGTATGATGGTAGGAATCTATTATAAACTGATCATATGAGCCTTAATTTTCCAATGTGGGACAAACCAACTCCATAATCCACTTTCCATATTGCGTAGTGTTACAAACTCCCCCACTTAAAGAACGCAACGTCCCCGTTGCGCCTCGGCCAAACCATACCAACATCAACACAGGTCCAAGATCCCCCCGCTAGACGGCTGGTCTGGGCCTCGCCCCAGCACCCAGCACGCGGTCGCAAGATTGCTCTGATATGTAACAACCCAATCCACCGTCCGTCGCAACACAACCCAATAAGATGGGAAGTCACCCCTTAGGCCCATATATCCTCTCTGGGCTCTAAAAGGTGAAGAAATTCAAGCATATGTGTAGATGTCTCGCGACTTGAATCAACACACTATGGAATTTAAGGCTCGCAGTCATGCCCCAAATGGTAAATGTAAGTTTTTGAACCAAGAGAGGTGAAATGAAAGCACCACCCAACCCACGACTATCAGTTCTACAAGGGATAATGTTATATCGCGATCACGTGACTATCTCACGAGTGAACTCTGACGCATAGTTGATGAGACCCTACGTCTTACCTGGATTTCGTTGGAAGCTCTAGGGAGTTATCACTATCCCTCCCATAGGAATCGGTCACGCAAGGAGACTCGGTCTTCATTGCCATATGTAAGAGGAATCCGTCCTTCACTACATATGTTCCACAACCAACTAGGTGGATCCCATCAAGTGTGCTACCCTCACACCACCAAAACCCGGAGAGGAGGAATCTGTCCTCCACCACCTTGGCTATGGGTCCATTAAGAGCTCAAAGCTCAACCTCAACATAAGGTAGCATGCACGTTATTATCTTTGATACACCAAACCTATCGAAGCAAATAAAGAAATGGAGATAACTTTATTTCTCATTAGTGCCATGACAATAACAGTGTATCCTTTGAACTGTACAATGTAGAGTAGGAATTCAAAGTTACTTATCATTCTGGTGATCTAAAATTCCATTTTTTCAGCAGTTTTCCTCTGCTTGTTACAATCAGGCCTTTCTTATTTATTTTAACGTTAACGCATTTTTCATTCTTTTACAACTTCACTGAGTTTAAAGAATTATTATAGTGGTGACCAAACCTGTCACTGCACTTAAGCTCATTCTTGGCATCTTGGCTAGCTCCAGCTGTTAGCTGCCTAAGAATTGCAAACATAGTAGTTTATGTACCCCCACATTGGGTACCTACTAATCAGATTGCATAATTATTCAATCTTGCAATCTTACATATAGAATGTCCAGTCCACTTGACTTACAATCTACATATCATATTGCTCAGTCGTTAGACTTACAATCTGTCTCTTGTAACAACCAGCATTTGCTTCATATACGTATCAGTATTGCGGTGAATCTATCAAGTCCCTCAACTATGACCACCCAACAATTAGGGATATAGACTCATTAAGAAAATTCATTCAACCTTAGAATACTTATGCCATGTCTAGAACTCACAAGTGAGCCCTTTCAGACTTTAGGTCACTTTTCTTCAGGAATTCAGAACTGTTACACATATACTCTATATTAGACTATTCAATACACATAGTTTAGATCAACACAAAGATTTCATTTTTACCAAGGAATCACCCAATGGTAAGGTTAATCTTTAAATACTACCACTTTAGTAACAGCTCTTTTCGACTTCCGCGGACAAAGGGGTTTAAGGAAAATAATGAAGTAACAGCTCCTTTCGACTTCCGCGGAACACCAAAGGTGTTAGTGATCTTTTTCCCCCTCATAATATCCGGTTATAGCTTGGAGATTACAATCAAAGCTCCAACACCGTAGTCATCAACATAGGAAATTAAGATCTACATTACATGGTTAAACTCGAACTAACAACTACCTCAACAACTAGTCGTACTCGGTCCGTAATACAAACGTTATCAATGTGGGGCATACGGATAATTATATTGACCTGAAATGTGGAGATTAGGTGGCAGTAACTTCAGTTAAACTGCAAAATGTACACTTATATTCAGATCGATCGAAGAGAGAAACACTGAAGAACAAAAAAAAAATGGAGTTTGAGACCATAAAAAATTACTTGGAAAAATTTGGTAAAGAAGATGAACCCACAAAAATCGACGAATTACCCAATAGATTTTTCGACCCGTTTATAATCCATGGTATAAAAGTGGATCTAATTGAACCGGGTCGGGTCCTATGCACCTTCAAAGTCCCTGCTCGCCTCCTGGTACAGTTCAATTTTGAATTTCCCCCCTTTTTTTCTTATTCAGTTTCATGTAATTATGAAAACTAAGATTTCTAATTTGATGTTGGAATTTTGGTGGAAGTGTGTAGAACACGGCAAATACTTTACATGGAGGAGCTATAGCTTCGCTTGTTGATTTGATTGGATCAGCTGTTATTTACTCTGTTGGAGCTCCTTCTACTGGTGTTTCTGTTGAGATTAATGTCTCTTACCTTGATGCTGGTTTACTCAATGTAATCTCTCTCTCTCTTAATTTTGAGCTAATTGATTGGTTTTGGAGGTGTGAATTTGTGAAATTTTGCCGAATTTTATGATGGGTTTTTGTTAAAGTTGTCAACTTGTGAAGTTGTGATCATGTGAATGTGTGGTTCAAGTTTTTAGTTCATTAGTGTGGCAATGAAGCCAGGATAATTTGATGGTTGGTATGTGATGGGTCTTTGTTGAAGTTGTAAACTTGTGATCATGATTATGTGTGTGGTTCAAGTTTTGATTTCATTAGTGTGGAAATGAGGCAGAATTATTTGATAGTTGATGTATGTGATGGGTTTTAATTGAAGTTGTGATCATGCTCGTGTGGGTTGAGATTAATGTCTATACCCATCTAACCTAATTGATTGATTTTTTGGGGGGAATGGGCTGGGAATTTGAGGAAATGTGGAATTCTGCGGATCTTTGTGATGGTTTTTGTTAAAGTTGTAAACTTGTGATCATGATTATGTGTGTGATTCAAGTTTTTATTTCATTAGTGTGAAAATGAAGCAGAATAATTTGATGGTTGGTGTATGTAATGGGTTTTGATCAAAGTTGTGATCATGATCATGTGTAGGTTGAGATTAATGGCTGTACCTTGAGGCGGACATACTCGATCATCTGACCTAATCGATTGAGATTTTGAGCGAATGGGGTGGGAATTTGAGGAAATTGGGATTTTTGAAGATTTATGTGATGGGTTTTTGTTAAAGTTGTTATCTTGATTATGTGATACGAAATGAAGCAGGATTGTTTGCTGGTTGATTCATGTGATGGGTTTTATCAAAGTTTTGATCATGGTCACGTGTGTAATTTTGGGGAAATTGGGTAGGATTGTTTCAATGTTGAATTCTGAAACATGTGGATGATCTTCTTAGTGATGAAAGAGTTGAAAGGAAGAGTTCATGCATTGTAATCTAAGCCTGATATCTATGCATTTATGTGCTGAGTTTTTCAGCAAGTACACAGCTTTCGAAGAAACTGTGCTTTAAAAGCTTATGCTAAACTGCATGATGATCATTTATAATGCGCCAATTGCCGAGCAACTTAGTCAAATAGTCTTGAGGTAAAAAAATCTTCTACAAATATATGGTTCTGAGGGTTAGATGTAAAACTTTCAAAGAGTCTCGTATTCTACTTAAATCGAAACAAAAGGTTCCCACTGATATGTTTCATCTACGGCATCTAAGCTTCCTTAGGCCCCCTAGGTTTTTGGGCTCTGTACTCAAGTACCTGTCTGGCACTTTTCAACAACATCTTTACCCCAGTGCCTTAAAGGCTCCCGCCATAAAAAAAAAAAGAAAAAAAAAGAGTAAAGTAGATGCCTGCAGTGGACACTGAATTTACAGAGACTTAACACTTCCTCTTAGGCCTGTAACATGAAATGTTTTGATCATGATCATGTATTCAATGTGTGCAATTTTGGAGAAATTGGAAATTGGGTAGGATTGTTTAATTGTTGAATTCTGAAACATGTGGACGATCTTAGTGCTGAAAGAGTTGATCAGTGAGACTATTTTGTAGCAGTGCACATTTAGAATTGGCATGTTCTGAGTTTGTCGCATAGCTTTTGATGGTGCTGTGCTGTAGAAGCTTAGGACAAACTGCATGACGATCATTTATTTGCACTAATTGCTGAGCGAATTAGTCTTGAGGGAAAACAAAACGTTCGACAAAGATGTGGTTCCGACTTCTGAGGGTTAGATGTAAAACTTTTATACTGTCCCCGTATACTACTAAAAACAAAGCAAAAGGTGTCCCAATGATGTGTTATTATTTAGGTCCCCTGGAATGTTGGGCTCTGTATGTTTGCTCAAGTACCAGTCTGGCACGTTTAAAAACAAAAAAAGAAAACAAACCTGTCTGGCAGTGGACACTTGAATTAGGTACATAGATTTCATACTTCCTCCCAGGCCTGCACCATGAAATGTTTTCGGAAACAACCAGATTTTGACATCCAAACATGTACCTGTGTTTGGAACTTGGCGAGTATGACCAACGTAGCTAGGCACTTTGGTTGAAATGTATAGTGTGAGTGCCATATCGCATTACTTTCCGGTTACATGTCCATGATCTTAGACACACTTTTGTTTCTGTTAGTTTGGGTTTACAGGTTTTATTTTGTGTTCACCATTTATTCAAAGTATCAAACTCTTTACATTGTGTCCTATAGAGTTTAAGACTTTTTGGTGATACTGTACTGATAATCAACCTTGACTTGTGCTACAGGAAGACATTGAAATAGAAGCTAAAGCTCTGCGTGTTGGGAAATCAATCGGTGTTGTTAGTGTAGAGCTGAGGAAGAAAGCAAGTGGGAAGATCATTGCTCAAGGACGGCACACCAAGTATCTTCCAATAACAAGCAAACTATAGTGTGATCTGATGTTATTTATCAAGTGTTTTTGAAATGCATGAATTCTTTCCGAAATGAATAATGGTCTTTTGACATTGTGATTATCTGGGGAGAACAAGGCCCTTGTAAGTGATTACTCCTCAGTCCTCATGTTACTCTCTGTTGTGCGAAATTCATGATGCATATATATAGATGTATAGTTTCATGATCATATTAATGATAGACAAGATATTCTGAAGTTACTAAAGTCTCTAACTTGTGATGTGATTATACCTGTCTCTTCTTCTTTGAGAAGCATGTGGGATTGGTGATGAAGGCCTCTAGGACAGATTGTTACATATAGTACCGATGAAGGCCTCTAGGACAGATTGTTACATATAGTACCCTAATCATCTGGTTATCATTGTCATAGACTTACAGTTAACAAAGCAAAACACTCGGAGATGGGACTAGGAAAATCAGATATCTCTTGGAGACAGTAAAAAATTCATGGTTAGTTTCTTTTGTCATTAAAGAGAATACTCTCTATATATGGTGCTTGTTTTAGGTCTGTGAAACCTCTAGAATGCCAATAGCATCTTCCCAATTAATTCCACCTCTAATTGTTCTCCTCCCGCCTCCTCCATTGCCTTTCCTCATCATAGCGACAAACTCCCCGTAGTCTATTTGGCCATCCTGAAACACAGCATTTACTTATTAGAAAACGGAGCTGCTCTGGTAAGTAACTCGCCGATCTTATGTTTGGTATACACTATACACCTCACAGAATATGCGAAAATGAGTCTGAACTGTATAATTTTAGGTACAAGCTTCAGTCATTGTGTCTACATGTCTAAGTGGCATCAGAGAGGAAACTTACATTGTCTTGATCAATCTCTTTGATCATGTCTTCTAGGTTAAGGTCACTGAGCCCAAGTTCTTTGCAGGCTTGTTGAAGCTCCTCCATGGTTATATAACCACTGCCATCTTTGTCGAAGTAGGCGAATGCTGATGCTAGGTTCTCCTCTCTATCCAGTTTGTTCAGGTGTAGGGTAGCAGCAAGAAATTCTCCATAGTCTAGGGTTCCATTTTCATCGACATCTGCCTGCCATTAGGAAGTTGACATTGGATTCAGAAACCAGTAGTTAGGGCCCGTTCGGTATCACTGCCGTTTTCAGTTTTTGGTTTTTTTGTGTAAAAAATTTAGTTAAATAAGTTACAAAATTAACTTTAAATTGTTTGGTTCTATAATAGTCATATAGAAAATGAAAACTGACAACTGAAAACTGAAAACCACTTTTTCTGGTTTTAAAAAACGGGACTTTGTTTTTCCAAAAAACAGAAAACGATACCAAACAGGCTTTTTTTTTTTTTTTTTGAAGGCAAAATCAAGAGAAAAACAAACATAGGAAAACTAAGAGACGCAAGACTTAACATATGGGCCAACAAAACCCATATGTAAATCTTTCAACACTATACTAGAACAAGAAATGTTTTTATTCAGTCATGCTTTTGTATCAGGATGATTTTTCTTACTGCTTGCATGAGATCCATAATTTCTGACTCTCTTATCTTGGAGTCGACCCGCTGTAACCCGTCTCTCAGCTCTTCGAATGTTATAGAACCACTTTGATCTTTGTCTATTCTTTTAAATAGCTCTTTCAATCCACCAATTTCTTCTTCTGACAGTCTCTCTGCGATGACCTGTGGAAGACTTGTGGTCAGCTTCTCTAGAATAGAATCATATGCTTAATGATGGAAGACATTAACTTGTCACCCTATGTTTTCTGGTCTCTCCTGCACTCATGGTTCCTATCAAAAGTTCGAGGTCAATTGGCAAATTTGAGGTATGTTTATGCTGAAGACTTTCAACTTAAGCTGTAAAAAGTTTTAGAAAGCACACTTATAGTCTTTCCTTGCCCTCGAGACCTAGAAACAGTGCCTTCTTATATGGTTAAGAATGCAGAATATGTTTTACCCGGCAAGCCATCTTCTTTAGCTTGTTCATGGCCGAAAATTGCTTGAGGCGTGATAAAACAGCTGAATCAAGTGGTTTGTCCGGGACACTTGTGTCATCAACAATCCATGGATGACCTGATAGAAACACAGCTACTATTAGTGATCGGCCCTTAAGATATGCAAATATCTGTTCAATGGGAGAGGTTATAAGACGAGAGGAAAGCAGCAGGGTGGTCTGAGGATCTTACTGAGCACTTGATATGCTGTGAGCCTCTTCTTGGGATTCCTTTCAAGCATCTTTCTAATCAGATCTTTCGCTCCATCTGAGATAGTTGGCCATGGCTGACTTACAAAATCGATCCTCCCTTTTAGTACTTGCTTGAAGATTCCAGCGTCAGTTTCTGAAATTAATTTTGCAAGGTTGCTTATCAGGAGTTTTCCCCAGGTTACGCTGGTTTAGTACCAGCAGAAAACAGTGAGGATTGCACCACTGAAATCATGACTGTTAGGACAGTCAAGACTTCGGCATTCATCTGTAACTGTTAATTCCGCTAAACAAAATTCTGATTGCTGTTGACAACATTTTTCTTTCGACTTACCTGCCCAGAAAGGTGGGACGCCGCTGAGTAATATGTATAATATGACCCCTGCACTCCAAACGTCTGCTTCTGGCCCATAAATCTTGCACAGCACTTCTGGTGCGACATAGAATGGACTCCCAACCACATCAGAGAAAGTATCACCTGCAAAATAGGAAACAGCAGGAAAGGGCAACTCTCAGAACCTTTTTCGTTTCTTGGCGTGGTGATTTACAATGTTGAAGATTGAAGAGTGTGCACATTTAATCGAATCTGTGATGCTTTTTCTTATTTGGTTCGCACCATCCTGTTTAGTCCGGATTAGATTTGAGTCAGGTGTAAAATATGATATCTAATCCTTTGCTTTTGGCAAAACTTCTTCAATATTCAGTGTTTAGTGCCAGATATCTTGGGCAAAAACCTAGGTAAGACGGTCTTACTAGAGAATGACCTGGTGATTTCTCGGGCTTGTTTGGTATCGTTTTCTGTTTTTTGAAAACCAAAGTCCCGTTTTTGAAAACCAGACTAAGTGGTTTTCAGTTGTCAGTTTTCATTTTTAGTATGACTATTATAGAAACATACGCTTTAAATTAATTTTTGCAACTTATTTAGCTAAACTTTTTACGCAAAAAAAAACCAAAAACTGAAAATGGCAGTGATACCAAACGGACAAGTTTCTGAAAACTCCCCCAAAATCATGCTAAAATGCAAGGAAAACCAATGAAGGAGATTAAAGTTACAGCAGATTTACTATACCTGGCTGATAAAACACAGAGAGGCCAAAATCAGTAGTTTGGAGGGGAGAATCCTCAGCAGAACTCTCAAACAAGAAATTCTCAGGCTTGAGATCTCTATGCATAACCCCAAAAGAATGACAAGCTTCAACAACACCAACAATGGTCTTCGTCAACCTCGCCGCTTCTCGCTCACTGTACTGCCCTTTAGCGACAATCCGATCAAACAGCTCCCCACCTTCACACAGCTCCATAACCAGATGAACACTGCAGGAATCCTCATATGCCCCCTTAATGGTCACCACATTTGGGCACTCAGCTAGGTGGTGCATTATCTGAATCTCACGCCAAACATCGTCGCAATCTTCCCTGCACAAGAGCTTCCTTTTGGGTATTGTCTTACAGGCATATTTTTCACCTGTGGAATTCTCTGTGCACAGGTATGTAGTTCCATATTGACCCTGGCCTAGTTTTTTACCTAGGGTGTACAGATCAGTAAGGTTTGGTGTCTCATAGGGGAGCACTGATGTGGGTTTTGAGAATTTTACTGAGGTAGTTTTTGTGATTGTCATGGTTGGCTATGGAAGTCTGAGATTTGGGCAGAAATTTTCTCAGGGAAGAACCAGGAAATGTAGTACACAGGTTACAGGAAAATCATAATAATACAGCAAGTAGTGGTATGATTGTTGGAACTTTGTCAGAATGTTTGAAAGTGGGGTTTTTGTCTTTAGAATATTTTAGAGTAAACAAACCCATTTGGTATGATTCTTAGGCAAATTAAAAACTATTAGTCCTCAAATCGCATTATACTCTATCTTAACTTAATAGGAAGGGTTGTTGTCATGATTTCATGGACCATGGGATGGGACTTGTCCTTCCAATGTCAAGTTCCGACACACACGTGCGGAATAATCATACTATCATAGCGTCGTTACAAATATCAAGATGTCAATTAGCTGAATTGGTAAAATCGTTAGAAAATAGTATGAATGAGAATGTTCAAAACTCGTTTGTATCAATATTGTTACTTTGCGGTTATGTGTTAGAAAGTTGTTTATTTGTTTTATAGTGTTCTAAAAGAATGTCAAATTGTCTACTTTTGCACGTTTTAAACAATAGAAATAGTCGTGGTTCTCCTTATCTGCGCCTACCTCAGTTGAATATTCAAAGCACCATGGTATTGTGCAGGGTGGATAATCACTTAATAACATGGCATTGAAAAAAAAATTGTGGGATGTTAATAACATTCTTCTGCCCATCCTCTTAAATAATCAACGTTTGATTTGAATTAATCGCATATATTAAAATGAGCGGATTATCACTAAAGAAAAAACGGAAGAATTATCGATGTCAAGTTGTCAACTTCCATTAACAAAGTCTCTAGTCTTCGAGTTGATTCATTCTTTTAGAATTGTTCCCAAGAATGAATCGTTGGTCGTTTTGAGCCTTGGCTCTTACAAATTGATGTTTTATTCAAGCTCAGTTTCATTCATATGCTTGTCCAACGATTGTCGTTATCCTTCTTGAGTTTTCCTCAACAAAATGCCACAAGTTCAAATTAGAATAGAGATGTAAAGATAGTTTCTCGTATGAAACGTGTTATTCCCGTTTCAGTTTTCTAGTCCTTCTTGACCGAAATAATACTCCGTATTGTATTTGTGGGATCGATTGCAGTATCTAAAGATTTATTACCGATACCAAGGTGGTATATTTTAAAGTTGATACTTGTATGTGGACTGGCTTTATACACTGGATGAATTACATGGGCCTTGAGGCCTTTTTCCACCCATGGACCGACTTTATTGGTTTATTTACTTTAGAATTGGACCGGACACATGACATTTGTTGGCTCATCGTATGAGACTTTGGGGTGACATGCAAATTAATTAGCTACCGCGTTTAATGTCACAGTCTAACTCGAGAAGTTGTGTAACAGCAGGGAGACGACTCTGGCAATAATACGAAGGATGTTGCATGCATTGTGCTATCTCAAATACCGATCAGGCACTGTACTTTGATATACTTCATCGATATCGTAAAGAAAAAACTAAGAGGTTTTGTCGAGATGAATGGAGAGGATTACCCTTTCGGATTGGGGTATGTCATATGTGTTTTATAACCGTATGTTATACATGCATGTTTGGAGGTAGGATGATGCGTACTTGTTACAATAAGGTTGGGTGCAACACTGCGTACGTACTTGATCTCTCTGATGTATCTAAGTCACTTGACGTTTGTAATGATAAAAAGGAACCGTTGCCGATTGAGTTGGTAAAAGAGTTGTCTGGTATGATCGAACTCGGGAAAGTATAATCCTTCTGCCGTGGTCTTGGGAAATAAGATATGCGTGTTTGAGAAGCTTCTTGGTTATAGACCACCTGACTGCAGCTTTGAAATTTTTGATCCTAGGGAAAAGACTTGGGTTACGATCCCGGACCCGTTGCTTTTTGAGCCGGGACACTTTGTGGAAGAATCGTTTGTCGAGGACGACAACAAGCTGTTTGTGTCATTCAAGGAGAAAAGCATCTATGTGCTCAATGTAGGTGGTACCTCCCCATTTTGGGTTCGTCATAAATTATTTCGTGGGGTTAAGTGGGAAGCAAATAGATGTTGATTGATTTCTAGTGCTTTCAACGTTTATTAGTTAATCCTTTCAAAAAAAAAAAAAAAAAAAAACTAAAATTTGACCTGAAAAAGAAAAACCGACTACTTCAGTGGGAAATCATACCACTAATTAATCAACCAAAACTTGATAAAGAGTACATACACTTGGGACAAGCTGTGCACAAAGTCTTTTGGAATACCGCTTGCAATGAATCAAACTTCAATGGTACCACGTAAATTATCATAACGAGTTATAAGTGATGATTGTTGGATGAAAAAACAAATCACATAAATATGATCAGATAACACATTCTTTCCAATTAATATTAAAAAAAAAAAAGAGGGATTTCAGAGTACTAAAGTAATGAAAACATAGATAAATAAGGCTAAAATCCAAACTAAAAGAGACTTGGCATACAAGAGAAACGGATATTAATCATACAAACTCAATAAAACACATAGTTAAAGCCCTAAACAACTCTCTAGTCTCTACCCATGGCCTATACCAGGAGGGCACAATCTAAATTGGAAGGGTGTTAGATAACCAACTGAGCCAAAAGTTTAGACTGATGGTTAGGGCACCCACAATGGTTTTATACTTCAACACGCCCCCTCACGCAAAGGCACACTTGGGCTTGAAGCGTGGGTAATTCACTGACCCATAAACACAACACTTTAATTGAGCTCTTTTTATTAAGGCTCCAACACAACAAAGGAGGGGGCTACCAGGATTCGAACTCGAGACCTCATGATCGCTAAGGTTCTGATACCATGTTAGATAACCAACTGAGCCAAAAGTCTAGACTGATGGTTAGCGCACCCACAATGGTTTTATACTTCAACAAAGGGCTAAGTTGAGAATGGTGTAGCATGCAGGAGACGTTGGCCAGTGCGGGGATCTGGAAGTCCTAAGGGTCGCAACATCCATACCCCTGAAAATACCCATTTGAAAATCCAAAATCAATCGGCACTCGAACCGTAAAAGATTGATCCACCGTCATTTCGATGGGTCGGGCAGCAGCATCCACATTGTATATATTGACCAACAACCTCAAGCCCTTGTATTTCTTTATACTCTCACATTTCCGCAGTATCAGAGAATTTTTGAAACCTGAAGCACCCTTGGACTTGGTGCGCCTGCGGCTGCGCTTGCGTCCAAACACACCCTCAACTGTGCAAACTTTAGTAGGACCGACAACAAAGATTGGCCCCCCAAATTTAAAGTCTACATCATAGCGCTTCTCTGCTGTGTCACCAGACTGTATGGTATCTATAGGGCGAGCAAAAGCACGGTCATCGTCAAGATCATGAGCCATAAAACGCGGCAACACTACGCTACCAAGCTTCGCCCCATAAGCACTAGGCGGGAGAAGGCAAACCCCACGAAATTCTTTATGACGAACCCAAAACGGGGAGGTTCCACCTAAATTGAGCTCATAGATGCCTTTATTCTTGAATGACATAAACAGCTTGTCGTCCTCGACAAACGATTCTTTCACAAAGTGATGTCCCGGCTTAAAATGAAACGGGTCCGGGATCGTAACCCAAGTCTTTTCCCTAGGATCGAAAATCTCAAAGCTGCAGTCAGGTGGTCTATAACCAAGAAGCTTATCAAACACGCATATCTTGTCTCCCAAGACCACAGCAGATGGATCATACTTTCCAGAGTTCATACTAGGCAACTCTTATACTAACTCAATTGGTAATGGTTTCTTTTTATCATTACTGACGTCAAGTGACTTAGCTACCTCAGAGAGATCGAGTACGTACGCAGTGTTGCACCCAACCCTAACTTCACAAGTACGCATCATCCTACCTCCAAACACATATAACATACGGTTATAAAACACATACCCCGCTCCGAAAGGGTAATCCTCTCCATTCATCTCGACAAAACCTCTGAATTTTTCCCTTATGATATCAATGAAGTAGATCAAAGTACAGTTCGTGGGCGATAGTTGAGATAGCACAACGCATGCAACATCCTTCAAATTCACGCCAGAGTCTCCCTGTCACACAACTCCTGGAGTCAAACGGACAATAAACGCAGCTAATATGCATATGAATTGTAAGGTAATTAAAATCAATTAAGACGGACAAATTACATACTTTCAACAATCAATTAAAATCGTGCAACCAAACAAATTCAATGAAAAGTTACAACTTTTAACAATCAATTAAAATCCTGCAACCAATTAAATTCAATGACAGATTACATACTTCGAACAAATCAATTAGAATCGTGCAAACAACAAATTCGACCAAACAAATCCGATGAAAAGTTACAAAGGGGGTGAGATTCATATTACCATGACTTCTTACTAGAATCTCCGGTACTTTAAATAACCTCTGCAATCGAGAAGCTGAGATCTTTAATAATTTATTAACACATTAATTACGCTAAATCTTGAACTTCTAAGGTCAACAATTCCACATTATTTACGATATTAACACACAATTTTCCCATAATAAATTCGGGAATTTTTAAGCTGAAATTCTACTTCGACATGCTAAAAATCAACACATTAAAAATTAACACGTGAAAATATCAATTAATTAAGGAAAAAGTGAAGTATTTTAACACGTGTCTTGTGGGCACACGTCAGAAAAAATGATTTTATTTCTATATTTGATACATGTAGACATATAGGCTCATTGCACTTGAACAACAACAACCAAACCTTATTCCCAAAATGATCTGGGGTTGGCTAACAACAAAATGAATAATTCAAGTAAAGCTTGCAATCGTGAGGTCAGATTGGTTTCTGGTGGTCATATCTGAGTTCGGGTCCTCATCGGTTAATATTAACTTTCACGAAAAGTCGATTTTGATTTAGTACAGTATTGATTTGGGTTATATCGGAAAATTTTTGCGTCAGGTCAAGTCATTATCGAATCTCGTTTCCTTTTCACCATTCGCTTTTATGCAATCTTTGGTCAACAATTTTAGTTTTCGGGCATACTCTGGTGACCTTTTTCGTTAGATTATGATATAATCAATTCAAATCAGTTTTTTTCCACTAGTCACTAAAATGTTTTATTATTTGGGTTCGCTCGAGCCATACTGAGCCATGGTCATTTTTGGATTATGTCCCGTCATTTCATGTTTTAAGTTGAAATTCAAAATTTCAATTTCGATTAAGTAATTCAAGTCGGATGTTTGAGTCTAGGCTAATTTTGCCATGTCTAATACATGTACGTATAAGGGTAGGGAGATGACGATTTGAGACCGAATCACTAAGCTTACCTTACTCCCCCACCAACCAGATGTGTTTGGATCCCATGGAATTAAAATTTGGTGGAGTTGGTGAGTTTGCCATAAATAGTAATTAAGCAAATGAAAGAAAATATTTAAATGTACAAATAAAATGTCACATGACTTTTTCTTACCTTATTAAACAAATTCCACATGGTGGAGTTTATCCTCAACTCCATGAGATCCAAACACATTTTGTGGACACCTATTCTAGCTAACTTTTGGAGGCCAAATCCATAGTCCAAAATTTCCGAAAACGTGTAAATACTAGCCTTTTTTTTATGTCACCTCCCAAGTTTTCGAAACTCTGGTCTATTTTTCCTGGCACCAAAGTCTCAAGTTCTGAACACCATATATAACCATGATAACCACCAAAACACTGCATTTTTAAGTACTCAAAACCCACATCAGTCGACGGTCCAACCTACGAAACACCTTCACTAGATGATGCCGTGCGCTGTATGCAAAAAAGAAAGGCGAAGGTAGTTATGGAACCTCATACCTGGGAAGAGAAAACTCCACAGACCACAGATAAAAAGCAAGTCTGCAGATCAATGCCACAAGGAAGCTGTTGTGCAAGAAGATCGCGCCAAAAAAAAAAAAAAAAAACCGAAGCCACAGCAATAGAATCTGTACAGTAATGACGTGAGAATGAAACTTCTGAACAGAGTAGGTTTTTCTATAATAATGATCTGTAAACAAGCCATAACGGAACCCTGAACAACATGATAAACAATTCGCTACTGGAGCCTGCAGCGATATGCAATGAGCCACTTTCCCGGTACCTTGGATGGTAATATAGCCATACATGACATCCTAATTCCTATCCAAGTAAAACCATCTATGCAGTTCATTTGCTCTACAAAAAGTTGCAATATATGCAGCATCAAGCACTAGCCATAGACTCTATCAAGAGCTGGTATCCTTCGGGAACTGTCCTCTGTGAATGCACACACTCCATTAATGCTGGGACATCAGCATTGAGGTCCAAATGCCTGGCTACTGCAAGGAGCAGATGGAAATCAGAAATTCGCTTCACAAAAGGAAGATTCTTCGTACGGTCAAAATGAGCTCTAAGAGACTTTGTCGATACTGGAACGTTCCTGTTCTCAATTGGAAATGTTGACAGTAGTGAGCCCTGCGTAAAAGTAGAAACCGCATGAGTATCATGGACTGGAAGGAAGGCAAACAAAAACATCTAAAACACTTTACAAAGAAGCAAACATGAATGGATATTTTTCAGCCATCTGGTTACATGAAAACATGCCCCACCCTGTTAACCTAGCTCAAGAGCACAGTTATCTTGTAAGATTACACAATAAATTCTTTTACAAAAACATCAGCAATATAGGAAGTTTCACCAAACAGGACAACAGATCAGTACTTTTATTTAATTTTTGGTTGAAGATTAACCTGTACAAAATATTGCAAGGACAAAAGAGGACAAGTCATCAAAACCTGCCAAGGTAATCGGAACACCTTTAAAAGCCCCAGGTGCTTAAACCCACGATAAAGCAAACAGACCACCCATCACCAATTCGCCATACAGAATATAGACAACCCCGCTCAAAAAAGTTCAGCTCAAGCAAAACACACCAAAATACAGATGGCAAACACAATTCATCAACCTGCTAGGTCTATTTACGAGACCTAAATGGGAGAATTTATCTAGGAAGCAGTCGTCGAAACTGTTTCTAGGAAAGACTACGGTAGGAGCTTGTGTTTTCCGTACCAACATCAAACCTACAAAATTTGTACAAAATTAGTCCTAGGACGAAGCTATTGCCATATTTGCATTATTTCAGATTCTCAGCCATCTAGCCTAAAGAGATTCAACGACTAACTTAAACTATGAACTCCTTAGGATGCTCAAGATTGTGACCCAGAAATATAAAATGAACAAAGTTCCATATAGTATTATTTGCATGATCACTACATGGTTCAATGACCATTGAAACACAAATCGCATACACTCCATAGTTGTTTTTGGCTGACGAACTTGACCCTGTGGTTTCACAGCAATTGCAGTCCCCCCCCCCCCCCCCTAAACTGTATTATATAGTGTTTATAATTCATCACTTGGAGAACCAAGCGAATCAGGTACTGTAATTCTTTGTGAAAACGTTTCACACTGTTTGGCTGTAAAGGGGTAAATTTCAAGGTATGATATACACGTTGGAGGCTACTCTCAATAGACAGTCAGTCAGCACAGGATAACACCACCACGACCAATGACAATAATACCCCAGTGCCTCCAAGGCTCCTGCCTATAGTACAATAAGGGATGTACACAAGCCTTACCTCTATGTTGAAAACATGGAGAGGCTGCTCAGTGACCTATAATAAAAAATGCATCTACAATCGCAGCATGATACCTCATCAAGGGAATGAGTTGGCGTGAGTCATTGACATTGTAAGAAGATGTACACAAAAACCCATAATCCCCTACTCCACTCCAAGTTCCACAAATCAATTGTAAAGACTAAAAGAGAATATTTATAGCCTAAAATGGCCTCTGAGAACACGAACTAGTTTAATGACCTACTATGAATACTGCCTATACAACCTAAAAAGACAAAATCCCAAAATATTAAAGCGTTTAAAAAAAAAAAAAAAAAATCTCAAACTACAGACTTGCATAAGTTTGCTTTTTGCCCACAGTTTCTAGAGGAAAAGCGAAGAAGAGCACAATGATTTAGGAAATCTAAAGTCAAAGAAATAGGTAGTAGTCATCTTAGTGGAAGGAGAGGATATAGGAGAGCCTCCTACATCTAAAAGAAAGCTATCGTTAAAAAAAAAAAAAAAAAAAAAAAAAAAAAAACAATTGCTCTATAAGTTTGCTTTTGGCCCACAGTTTCTTGGGGAAAAGTGAAGAAGAGCACAATGATTTAGAAAATCTAAAGCGACAGAAATAGGTAGTAGTCGTCTTAGTGGAAGGAGTGGATATAGGAGAGCCTCCTACATCTAAAAGAAAGTTATCGTAAAAAAAAAAAAAAAAAAAAAAAAAAAAAAACAAACTCAAACTATAGATTCCATACAAATGTTTTAGTATAAGTTTGCTTTTGGCACAAAGTTTCAAGGGGGAAGGCAAGAAGAGCACAAAGCCACAGAAATAGTGAATTTAGGGGATGGAGTGGCTTTAGGAGTACCCCTACATCTAAAAGAAAGTCATCGTTAAAAAAAAAAAAAAAAAAAAAAACTGTCAATGATCAGATGTGTCAAGGAGCACTCCATTAACAGAAATGGAAAGGGTCAAATGGGACAGAGTAAGCAAAACACTATCTAAGACTACCAATATTAATTCAAATATCACCGTTCCAAACCACCTTTTCTATCTAACCGCACCCTTCCCACTCTTTCGGAGAACATGCATCCACAAGGATTCCAGTAAAAAAGTACAGCAACAAGGATGAGGCAGTCTGTGGTCAAAAAAGTGAGGCATCTCATGGTGATGAACTGATGATTCAGAACACTAGTCTAAGAATGACATAGATAAGTGGACAAATCTTCGGCTGGTGCATCCTTGTCTCTACGCCAATGATCAAAATTCAAGTTCTCATCAGAATTTTCAACTATCAAAGCGACATATTTACTTCAAGAACATCGAAAAACTCATTCACAAATCACATTGCTGATTCCATGCTTTACCCTGTATAGAAATATCTTCTTGCTTACTCTAGGTTACAAGATTTCGTTTAATTCTGCCTTTAGTCTTGCCTTTCATCTCTACTGACCTCTAAATCACGCTCCTAAAGACCATTTTCGAACAATTTCCTACCAGTTGCTCTGGCTCTTATGTATGAAAAGCTAAAATTACTGGGATAAAACTCGCTTCTCTTAAATCTCTGATCAGTACTTATCAAACAAATCTATGAACTCGCAATTTGATTGATCGTGTTGTAAATTCAACTAGAAAGATGGAAGCCTCCAACTAGGCACTAAAAGAAACCTCATCTCTTAACTCAGGTTGTATATGTTTAGTCAATGTATAAGTTTCACCAAACTCACATTCAGCTTTCTTTTCCAGTGTATACATGGACGCGAACACCACTCCACTAGGCAAGTCAAACACACATGAATCACACAAAAAAAACAACTAACCAAGTCTTCTATACTTCTATTGACCAAGTTAAACTTTAGTGCCATCGAATCTATCTCCTAACATGAAATAGAACAAAAAGCAACGAACTTTACAGAAATCAAGCATCAATCATGACCTTTACGACCAGCAAAAGCCAAAGAAATCAAGCCCAAACCAAATTACCGTCCAAACAGCAAACCAAGTACTTGCCTTCACCACATTCAAGTTAAACTATACTGACAGTGATTCTAATTCCTAGCATGATATAAACACAAAGCAACAAACTTTACAGCAATCAAGCACACAATCACGAAATTTACGACAAGCAAAACACAAAGAACTCGAAACAAACTTTACAGCAATCAAGCATACAATCACGAAATTTACGACAAGCAAAACACAAAGGACTCGAAACCAAACATTACTAGAACGCAAAAAGGGGGTATAGTAAACGAACCTGATGATCCACAATCTTAACCAAGACCAAGAAAAAGTCATTATCAACCTCCTTAACATCCTTCCCACCAACAATAACTTCCTTCTTCATCCTCGAAACCTTAGGATCGATAACCTCGCCTTCCTTCACCTCACCACCCTCCAAATCAAACCAACCTTCCTTAAACAACCTAACACACATATCACTCATTTGAAACGCCTCGAAATGAACATCAGGGGCACCATCCTCATTCACCTCCAATTTAACCAATGCAGTCACCCACTCCTTCAACCCACTCTCAGCGTGCAACTCAACAGCTTGCGCAACCTCGAAACCCGACATCGTATACCCATCCTTATCTTGTCCAATACTCTGAGTAAAAATAAACCCAACCCTCCTCATCCCTAACCCGGCCGCAATTGCGTCCACAATCTTCTCCTCCTCAGCGTCTCTCACAAGCAACAACCTACTCTCCTGCCCAACCTGCGGCGGCTCGTAAATAAAATCAACCTCAACTTTCCCAGCTTCATCAACACGCCCATACATAAACCCGCCTCGCTTTACGGCGAAAACCAACGCCTCATTCACATACCGCTGGAAATTATTCGCAGCGTCGCGATCAAACGAAACCATCTCACAATGCGGCTGCTCTTGCCTAGTCACCCTCATCTGTTTCGCGATCAAATCATCCATAGTCATCTTCTTCCCGAACGACCCAGCCGGCGTAACGCGTACGCTACGAGGGGTGGCGATTTCGCGCTCGCCGTCGTAGTAGAGGAACACAACCGACCCGTGCTTAACATTTAGGGATGAAATTAGGGTTTGCGGATTCGCCATGTCCGTGAATTGCGATCGAGATTCTAGGGTTTTGGCGAGAAGAAGATTCTGATTGACAGATAAGGTTTGATTTGCGACGGGAACATGGAGTTGGGATTCAATTAGGGATTTTAATTCCCCAATTGTTAAATTAGGGCTTGGGATTGAAACTCTCTCTATACCATCACGGCTTCGAACCCTAATCATCATCGCCATCTCTCTTTTTTTTTTTTTTTTCTTCCCCAAATTCGTTAATTTGAACTAATTTGATTGGAAAATCGACTCTACAAAACTTAAATAGAAATAATTGATCAGGCGGCGTTTGCGGCGGCGGTGGTGGTTGCGGTGGTGGAATAATAAAAGAAGTGAGGAGAAAGCTAGTTGGACGCAATGTATTTATCTGCTACACTAGTCGGTTGGTTTTGGACTACTACTACAAGTCTACAACGTTATAAGTAGGTGTTTGGATACCATCGAGTTGAGAATAAATTCCGCTGCGTGGAGTTTACGAAAAAGTCATGTGCCATTTTATTTGTACATTTAAATATTTTTTTTTCATTTGTTTTATTACTATTTATGGCAAACTTCACCAACTCCACCAAATTTTAACTCCATGGGATCCAAAAACCCATAAAATTGTGACAATTGACAATAGTAAATCGCCGATTCACATTTTATTCTAAAAGTCACGCTTTTAATTAGGTTAAAACTGGCAGCTGCTGTCTAAAATTTGATTCATTAAAACTACAAGAATTGAAGGCGATAAAAATGATCATGAAACAAGATTTATTACAATTTGAAGCAATTTAGTACGGACTACGGAGGTTTTAAATCGGTATAAAATAAATCCGAAAATATTTACATGTTTAAGAATTAAAGATCGAATTAAAGATGGAACCTCGAGCTTTATGTATTTTAGGAAGTCCTACTCTTTGTCACAAACAATTGTCGAGAGAATTGCTCGATTGACATTTGTTATTATCGGAAAGGAGGTACAACATACACAAATACAAATTACAAAGGCCAATTGATTGCTCCCTGGTTCTGATTTTCAAAACCCATGTATCATGTATGGAAGTCTGTATGTTGATCAACCCACTCCCTTTCGGCCATTTTCAGCTGAAAGGAGGAGGTTTATGTACAGTATCAGGTCCAGAGACCTGCACTATCTACCTGAAGCCTTGGACTTTGATCTCGACCCTGCAACAAGGAAAGGCATTCCGGGTATTAGTACCTAGTATCGGTCACAGGAGTGCGTTTATGGCAACAAGGGGAACAGCAATGATCACTGAACAGGAAGCTTAAGTAGTTTGTGTAGCGTTCAACAACAGTTGCTAACCTTTGATAGTCATGTGGTCTAAACTAAGCTAAGCTGTGAGGGAACAGCAATGATCACTAAACTTAGCTGTGAGGTAAATTCATGTGGTCTGATGAGACAAAAACAAGTATTTGATAGTCAGAGTAGCTAACCTTTGCGACCCATGTCACGGCAATGTAAACTTCCACAGCGACAGCGGAATGCCTTGATAGGATGATCCTGATCGTCAAAGTCAATGCCATAATCCTGGATTTTAACAGACATCATTATTATTTATTAGTCAGCAGTATAAAAAATCAATGTAGACTTCATACAATGCCTGCAATACAGGATCCTGAAATTCAAAAACTGAAGATTGTTAAAGATTTCAGCTGTGCACATTTTCAATGACAGTCATTTTTTAATCCCAAGTCGAAGAAGTTGTCATTGCGGAACATGAATTTACTCACCCAGGTTAGCTCTTCATAGGCTTTCACTTCCTGTGTAGTGAAGAAAGCAACCTGCCACAGTAAAAAAAAAAAAAAAAAAAAAAAAAAAAACGCAACAGTTATTTAGTAAGTGCTTCATGCAGGATAAATCTACCAAAGTTACAGAATGTACATTAGAGAGAAAGCCATACATGGTAATAGTGATGATCTACTGTCTCCACCTCTACAGGAATGTCAAGCAAGTTGGCATTACCGCATCTGAGTTTAAGCGATACAGGTTAGCACAAGAAAGGATACAAACTACCACATATGTTAAATATACCGAGTCATGAAAAGGCAGGGATAGAAGCAGTACTTGTGATTGATAAACCTAGCGACATTTCCATAATTTGTAGCGTCCAAACAAAGGGCAAAGTCATCGTCCAATATACTTTCTGAAGACCAGTCTGCATCAAGATGAATTGGGTATGTATGCCTTCCGTTACCTTTACTTTGCTTATTCCGGTCATCGAGTTCTGTGTTCGTAACAACCTCACCAACATACTCACATACAAAGGCACCCTTAGGCAAGTCTTCCAATGCCCTAAGCCCCCATCCTTTTCCATCAGCGGTCCAGAAAACCTGAAAAATAAAGCACCAAAAGATAAGGAACAATAATGAACGATGAACAAAAGCCCCAAGTACAACTGAACTGATTAACGCAATTGTCTGGTACTAAAGTTCTTAAGTGCCTGTTCCGGAAGATTGAACACTTAGATGATTGTTGAAGCCTCAACTTTTCTGATCTGATACGCTTCTGCACTCTAAGCTTAATGTGCTCAAAGTTGTGAGTGATGTACACATTATATCCTCATTGACATTGTATAAACAATATTGTTGAAAGGCTAACATATATGGTCCTATTATCAGGAAAAAAAAAATACAGGAGATACTGTCAACTTTTTTTTTTTTGGGTGAGGTTGCTAATCTACACAGAAGTGGCAGAAAATCTGGTTTCTTCTATCGGAACAAATCATTCATAACGGAGTTCATGCACAATAGGAGATGCAAAAAAGGAAAGCTGATTTCACCTGTAATTTACGGGTGATTCCTCGTTGCACAACACGATTTCCGCATTGCATGTTGCAGCCACATTTACTCCAACATTCCTTGATGAATTTTCTCACGGCATGACCCTTGCATGCTGCAGGCTTCTGCGGGCTCTTAGCCCTCTCAATGGGGCAATCTTGACAATAGACTGCAGGCCTATTGTCAGAAAGGCAAGCTCTTACAAATGCCGGTTTCAAAAGCCCGTCAGTTGTGTAGGCAAACTCACCATATGTTGTACGAGTGCATGCACAAGGTACTGATGAGGACAGACAATCGCCTGAACAACTAAAACAACAATCCTCTTCTGAAATCCGAGCCAAGGAGATGTTGACAATTGCTTTTTGATAGATAATACTTTTGTGTATGTAGAAGAACTCTGGAGGCTGCCTGTTCCCATGCTCATCCACCAGGGAAATCTGCACAGCTTCGCCACCCTTTGCAATATCATCAATGAAAAGCCCAGGCCGCCTTATCCTACCCTCTTGAACAATCTGTGAACTTCCAGGTTCTGATTTCCTTTTACCTGAAATTCCAACATGTTCAAGTGCTTCCACTTGGACTAATTTCATTCTGTCTTGACTAAGTACCTCAGGAGATGGCGTTCTAACTAAAGATTTGTTCGCAGTCTCATCTGTCGATTCAAGGAAAGTATTACAGAGGTCTTCAAGTAGGTTTCTCAAAGAAAACGGAGCCCCAACAACGTTATGTGTTCTCAAAAACTTTTCTTCCACAGCTTTCACAATACCATCTGCATTTAGTGTGCAAGAAAATTCTTTTCCACTTGCAGAGACGCAGCAGAGCTTCACATCTCCTGAGCTCGATGAAACTATGTCAAGTTTACACATGTTCTGAAAATTGTTTGCCAAAGCACATTCTTTAATAGCCCCAAGGTCTGCACATCGGGATAACTTTGCAGATATGTTTGCAGTTGAAGAGGCTTCGACCAAGTCAGGCAGTGCTACAAGAAAAAGCAAAGTATTAGATATAACCTAGAACGATTCACCTTTCCAAATATTGTGAAGCAGAAATACTGCAAAAATACCTAAACTCTTTGAGGTAGATCCTGACAGAGGCATCAAATCAATATTACATTCCTCGTCGTCATCCAACACAATCACTTCCTTAGTATGATTGTAACCAGGGAGCTTCTCTAATTTCACAGGAAGAGAGACAGATACATCTGCCAGACACTTTGGTCCTGAACATGATGCTCTTTCAGACGTAATTTTCCCTGTTACGGAAATTGCAGCAGATGAAAGCAGGCCTTTTCCTTTGTCCATAGCAGAACAAGAACCAACTTCAGTTTTAACACTCACTAGATGTGAGCCTGAAGCTTCTGCCATTCCACCTGCCAAAGAAATAGAAGTATCGCCCTCATTCAGAATCACCTGAAAACTACTGTCCCTTGTAGATGATGCATCATCCTCCTCAGAATCTGTGTGCAGCTTCTTCAATGGAAGATGATGTGCGTCTAGATCCAATGGCTTCTTCCTCTTCGTTTCAACTTTCTATACACGCAGAATCATTGATGAAAGTCTTCAGTGATTATTCAATCAAATTACAGTTGACATATTGTACAACTTCTGCAAATAGCACAAAAAGAATGAGTAAGTCGCACCTGGTCTTCCTCGAATATGGCATCTACAAGAGCACGGTAGTTTTCTGCTTCAATGAAGCTCCAGTTTTTGTCATACAACTTGTAAAGGTGCTTCAGTTTTGGCTTTACTATATCGCGGCTGATTCCCAGGGCCTTCATTGCATCATAGGCTTTCTCAATTCTAGGATTCTTCATTTTTTTGATAAGGATTTAGTAAAGCTGTGTCACTATATCTGAAGTATCTGTCAAACTCGAAACTGCAAAATGTAACATTCGTTTGAAATTACTCCTCCACTCAAACAAAGAAAAAACACTTAAAGTTACAGTAATGTCGCAAAGATGCTATTCTGTGACTCTTATCATATAAGGCATGCATAATCACACAGTCAAGGGCCGTGGCCATATGTTGAGTATAGAGCACAGCTCGAGTTCATAAATACGTATAGGAAACAATAATGTATTATCATAAGTTTCCTTAATAACCAAGTAGGGATAGGTTCGGTATCAGTGAAAGGTCGAAAGTCAACCATAATGTAGCTTATGCAGAGCTATACAACATAGAACAGCTCAAAATGAACGATTATAAAAAAAAAATGAACAGCATACAGCAACTGCAACTCAATCATCTACTAAGAATCAAAGATTAACTTTCTCTGTACAAAGTTAATGTTATGAGCATCATGAAGAACACCTCCATCCTCTGCCAGTCTGCCTTATTACATTAGACTAGAAGGCAAAATTTCAGCTAAAATATACATGCAAAGACAAGTTCTCAAAAACAAATGCTAAGTCAGGAACTGAGCATTTCGACATAATAGCTGAATGCAGAAGCTTTCAGTCGCAATAATTAAGCACCAAGATTTCCGTTTAATCAATTACCACACCATAATGTCATCAGGACCAAACTAACAACTTTTCTAACATGCAACCAGATAGAATTCCGAAAGCTAAAGAAAAAAGGTGAAAAGTAAATGACAACAAAAGATGCTTGAATGTGAGCATGTCTTTGTCTCCAGCTCCCACTATCAAATGCTACAGAGTGAACTAATCTAAGACACACAGATGTACAGTTAGTTTGTAGTTGCTCAATTCCACCACTATTAAACGAATTAAACTTGACTCTTAAGGTATCATTATAGCACATTAATCTCCGTATCTCAAGGGTTTTGGGAAAACGAAATAATCTTCTTAATACATAGAAACATAGGTTTCCACCAACACACCTGAACACCATTATAATAGCAAAAACTTACTCTACACTACAAATTTAAGAATCATAGGGAACCAAAGAAAAATAACACTTCTTCCTATGGAGTTTTATAACATTACAAAAAGAACTTTTTTTTGTAGCCATAGCATGTTCATCTAAACGTATAAACAATCACTAAAAGTTCGGAATATATGTACATAAAAACTTACTCAAAATGTGCTCCTTCACAATTTGACAAGCATGTAGAACCTCTATTAAGCTTTGCTAGGAGGTCAAAACTCAAAAGTACAGAATTTGCTAAATTACACTGCTAGTCTCTAGACCACAACAACAGCCAAGAAGCTAAGTAAGGCCATGTCCTTGGCCAATTTGAGAAAGAAACACACCAATGTAGGGATCATTACCAACTAGAACAAAAATCGAAACGAATAAAAACACATGATCACTAACAAAATCCTTTCAATTCCATCAATTATACGACAATTCGCGCTATAACTTATAACTTCACACAAAATTCATCACTCCAATTCTCAGAATCTATAGTTACACATAAACAAAATAAAAAAGGGCAAAGAAAAAAGTTGGGGAAAACTTACAATTATTAAACCCTACTGACCCAAGATCACAGTGGGACCTCTCCAAGATCACTTAGTTTTGGTCCCCCTTTGGTACTTTGAGCACACACAATAAATATTTGTTGAACAACCAATTTTCAAAACATCTGCAACAAACAGAAAAGGTAAAAAAAACACCAAACATCAGAAACTTGAGAATGCATCTCACATTTCCAATAAAAATCATCAAACTTTATATCATATGATTAAAATCATACAAAATTAAAGTGCCCACATTCCAATTTTCCAAACAAATTAGAACCCACATAACAAAATATGAACTTGCATCATAACAATGTACATATTTATACATACAATTCAAAATTGTACATGTAAAGGGTAAAAATTTAAGAAATTAAAACATGGGTTTTCTCGAAATAAAAAAACAGTAAAAAAAAATGACATGCAATGCATGTAGAATGATGATTTGACAAGACTTTACCTGTAATTTGGGCAGTAAATTTATGGGTTTACTGAAGTGATCAGTGCGTGGTTTCTGGGTTTTACCAGAGAAACAGAGAAAGAGAGAGGGAGAAAATAGCGGGAAAAAAAAAAACCAGAAATTGTTAGCTGAGATGAATAAATAATCGAGGAATTTTGTTGTTATTATTCCTGTTTTTAAATTTCCAGCATGCTACATTGAGAGTTTGCGACATTATTGTGGGAGATGACTTGATCATGAATATTAAATTTGTTGTTGTATTGTTTTTTCAATCAATAGGAAAAGTGAAAGTTTGGATTTTTGTGTGTGTAGGTGTAGGTGTGTTTTGCTGAGATGGGTATTGGCACAATCGAGTTGTTACTCACTTATTGTAGACGAGTGTATAGTTTTTTCAAGCTTAAATACCTCGTTGATTTTACTAGTATCTGTTGGTGAGTGGTGATCGATATGAAAATGGAAACTGTTTGTTTGGTAGTAGGTGATCTTGTGGGAGGGGGATGTAAAGGGCAAGATAGTCAATACTCAATATTTACCTTTTCTGAAATGCATATGCGAGATTTACATATCTATTGAATAAAGTACTCAATAATGGAGGTGAAGGAATCAAAGTACGATGTTTGGTCAGTTAGAAGATTTGTTATGCAGATTGTTCCGATGTTGGGGACCAGATCTCGGCACACTCGAACCACTATCGAATTTTTAAGGACAGATATCACTACCACTATTGATTTCGAAATTATTGATTCTAGATATCCAGACTAATTGTTACAAAGATTTTTATCTAATAATGAACTTTCTTTCTGTAGAGAGTTTGTTGATAAAATTTTGCAACTTACCGTAACTATTAGCTATCACATACTGACATACTCCACATCATGAAGGTAACTCGCTTCACATGTTATCATTTTTTTTTTTTTTATCTCATGGGTGTTACACTTAATTGTTAGTCGCCATACTATCCTTTTAAGAACTTTCCATATGTTTGTCTAAGCGATTCATTTATTTTTATGAGTAACAAGAAATATTTCTAGGGTATATACAATCAGATGCTTTGTACAATAATTCCTTCAGAATCTTTATATATGATCTGGTAGCTCTCACTATAAGTTTTTATGGTGTATGGAGCTAATTAAGGAAATACCATGGCAATTACATAGAATGTATGGTAATATTAGACATTAAAAGTTTCATTAGTAACTGGTGAATGATGAATAATGGAGAATCGTTATTGATGGAAAATATAGGCATAGATGATCCTTTTATTACCATCTATATAAGTTTTTACGTTCTTAAGAGTAATAATTTTCTTTCTAACTCATTTACATCATTATCGGAGTGCATATCATCTTACTATTATCACAATTCATAACCATTAACTGAATCATCCCCTTTCTCTCTCTCTCTCTCACACACATACACACATACTCGCCCACGCTACTCAACCAAAAAGAAAGCACTTGCCTCATTGGTCCCCTAAACACATCCTTCATGACATATATTTGTCACTCATTCGCCCCTACATATTATCAAATCTCTCTCTCTCTCTCTCTCTCTCTCTCTCTCTCTCTCTCTCTCTCTCTCGACTACTCAATCAAAAAGAAAAGACTTACCTCATTGATGCCCCTACACATCCTTCATCACACATATTTGTCATTCCTTCGCCTCTACAAATAACCTAAAAGAAAAGGCTTACCCCATCGGTGCCCCAAACACATCCTTCATCACATATATGTGTCATTCCTTCGCATCTACAAACTAATGATTCCTATATATATTGCCCCCATGCACATGCATATGAGTAGTTTTCAATATGTACATGTTACCTCATTTAATAAGTGGCCGGTATCAAAATCTTTAATCCAACCAAAGCCAAGTAGGGTTTTATTAAATTACTTATTCGCAACAGCATATGACGAACAAATTCTACATGTATATTTTGCTCTCAGGCGTATGCATGTTCATATGTGTAATTTTCAATATGTGCATGTTATCTCATTTAATAAGTGGTATCAAAACCTTTATTCCAACCAAAGCCATGTAGGGTTTTTTTCTTAAATTACTTATTCGCAACGGCATATAACGAATTTTTAAATTTTGCGCATTTTCCTTTCAAAATTGCGTTTTCTCACATATATTGTAACAAAATGTGGTTTTACGCACACAGAAAACTCCTCTTAAGATATTTTTAAGAATAGTGTGGATAGATTGAATATTTTACAAACATTTCAAAATTGAAACTTAATTAAAAAACCTCTAAAACCATTATCATGTGTTTCTCATAGTTACACTTATATCAAATCAATATTATTTTTGTAAAGGAAAGAAGAAGACTACTTATAGATAAACCACAAATTACCATGTGAAAGCTAAGGTTAAAACTTGAATTAGACTACTCCCTCCCTTTTATTAGATTCTTTGCATTTGGTTTGAATTTGTGAGAGAAATTCAAATCAAATGCAAAGAACCTAATGAAATGGAGGGAGTATTTAATCTATATTTGGTTTAAACATATGAAGAAGAAAAAAAATCAATCCAAATGGAAATCATAAAACGTGAAGATCACTCACAAGATCCCCAAATGATCTTGTTTGTTAGATTGTCAGCGTTAGCATTGGACTTAGGATACGTAAAAAAAATTCAATTCAAACGTGAACGACCTCAATTAATCCTAAAAATTTAAAACCATCCATTTTTTTTGTCGAAACCTATAAAAGCGCAAATCTTTTGACACTCCATCTAAGCTATAAAACTAAAGTTTCACAAATTCAGAAACACTATCAAAAATTCTTTTACAAAGCGGATTGGTGAGATCCTACCTATATATCAAATAAAAAGTCGAAGACATATAATAAGACAGAAAATCCGCTGCACGAAAACCTATATAGACATAAATTACTCATAACAACTTAACAAAGAGGAATCACCACCGATTACTCTAATGGATCATCAAACGACGGTGTCAAAACTCTTTAATTTAGGCGCCAAAATCCATGATTTGCTCAATTTGCACCATGGATTTGACTTTGAGGATAAGTTAATGGATGGCGGCTTGGCAAGCAATGCCATAAGATTATAAGTTGAGTGAAACATACCTGCTGCTCTTTTCCTTCTCTCCTCAAATTTGATGTCTTTGATCCTTAGACTTGTTTGAACTCTTTTTTTTTTTTTTTTTTTTTTATAATTAAACTAGAAAAAAATATAATGCTTGTGAAAATAATTATATGCCTTTTTATAATGAAAAAAATAAGTTAAAACCCTAATTTTTTTTTAATGAAAGCAAGTTTTATAACCCTAAAACTATACTTATGGCGGCGATGGACTTTTATGGAATATAATCACAGTTGATATCGATTATAACTATTGGATAGCGATTGTATTTAGGGTGGAAAACTTTTCTATAAATACTGATTCTTATTGTGATTTTGTACCATAAATTTGTTCAATATTAACATCCTAAATATTGTTGTGATTTCCAATTACCTTAATTAATTGATCTAAATTAATAAATAAATTTTATAATGTTTCTCACCTACCCTAATTTATTATTTTTATATATAGGGTTGAGTACTTGGATTTTCAAGAGTAGAGCTGGCAGTGGGCTTGTGCCAAATAGGCGATCGGCCCGAATTGGCAGCTCTACTCATGAGAACCTCACTCCCATAGTCCCATGTGATCAATGGGTTCTCTCGCCCATGTGAACCACGGGTTCTCACGAGATTTCTAAAAACTCTTATTAAATCTAAAAAACAAAACACATCCCAACAAACCCAAACTTATTTATTTTCTCTCGATCTCCCCTCTTCCCTTCCTTATCCCCATCTCCTACATTAAGCCACGTCAATACTGCCATCCCCCGCTCTCACCATTACCTACACCACCTCCGACCCCACCATCATCATCACCGAGGCCGAATACACATTAATCTTGGAGTACCCTCATTAGATATCAGTTTGAGGCCGAATCCTGTGTTTGAGAAGCTCTTCAATCCCCCTTACAACGTCACCCTTTGAGTCTAGCGTGCGCGCTTTTTGCCTTTTGCGGGAACTTAGCTTAAGGCTTTTGCTCAAATAATAGTATTTTCTAAAACACACAAAAATACCCCCAAGAACTTCTACGAAAATTCTAGCAGTAGACTTCAAGTAGTAGATTATGGCCTTCATTTTCTTCCCATTTCGGCCACTTATTAAAAAGAATCTAGATGTTCTAAAAATATTACCTTAGTTATTTCAGATAAAGCTCCGATTGCAAGATGTTGAAACATTAATATATTGGGTCAACTAGAACGAAGGAACAGATCATGTCTTGATAGACTAGCTAATATTTACTTGAAATGCAGAGAGCTCGAGATGGAACTCCATGTGAGTGTAGAGGTTGTCAACAGGAATTACAACAAGGTGACGGATCTCTTGGCGGAGGAAGCGAGAACGATTCTTCCACGGACTACCTTACAGAATATTGATGACTTTAATCATGTTGAAGTGGGAATTACCGATATTCTTGGCATCTCCGCTTTCTTTGATGAAAATCTTGTTATTTTGCCTCTCCCGGAAGATGTAATAGAAATTAGCTAGTAATTGTATTCTCGTCTTTGTACTAGAAAAAAAAAAATCATGTCTTGATGTTTATTAGTCAAGAGGATGTTTAAATTTGTTCGGTAATTTCAAATTTATTGTGGAATTGTTGTACATGCCGACTGACTATCATTAATTGAGTTTTAGTTAATGCATGTTTGATTAAACTAGAGTAGAATAACAAAACAATGGAATATTTTGTCATGCTTTTTAATTTCGATTTTGTCCATTCAACAATTTTATTGACCGAAGCGTCAAATTTAATCTACTTTCACTATTTATTCCAACGACAACAAAGCTATATATAACGACCAAAGTGATGATAAAGCTTCTATCGGCGGCGCAAGCTTTTTCACTCTCTAGCATTATTAATTACCGTAATAATTTACAGTGACAAATAAAGTATCCAGAAAGAAAAAAGAGACACCAACGCTATAACAACCTTGCGACGTTGTAACTTGATGATAACGCAATATAAGTCAACAGCTAAATCTATCAATGCCATGTTCTTGCAACGACAACACTATAACAACCTCAGCATTTACCATTTTAACATAGAAATACATCTTATTTTAGATTTCTTACATTCTATTATTGGAGTCAAAACTCAAAAGGCCACTTATACTTATTCATTTTTAATTTCAATATATATAGTTTGAGAAAACGAATGAGAAATTACTAAAAAAAAAAAATCTCAATTATAATTACACCACAAAAAAAAAAAAAAAAAAAAAAAAAAAAATGATGGAGCCAATTCATTTGCTACAGATCAATATAATCTCAGCTCGAGACCTTGCAAATGTAACAAGGACAATGAGTACATATGCAGTTGGGTGGGTCAACCCGGAACGAAAGCAAACGACCCGTGTAGACCACAAGGGTAACAGCTGCCCCGAATGGAATGACAAGTTCGTTTTCCGGGTCACGCCCGGGTTCCTTAAGTCTGAAGCAACCACAATTGACATTGAGGTCTACACCCAAGCTTGGCTACGTGACACCCTTGTGGGGTCAGTACGAGTCTCTGTAGCAAGCCTCATACCCACCCGCAACCCAAAGGGCACGGCCAGGCGGGCCGTCGAACTCCAAATCCGACGCCCATCGGGCCGTCCACAAGGGATCCTTAGCGTGGCGGTCTCCGTGATAGACGCCACGCAAAGGAGCATGCCACTGTCCGGGGTCGGGGTGGCAGACGACGAGAAAGCCGACGGACGATCAAACCTGGACTCGCGAAGGAGCATGATGCGGAGAGTGAAGAGCGAGCGCAGCTTGTCCGTCACGGACTATAAGGAAGGTTCTCGGGCCGGGCCCATGCACGGGCCTACTACCGGGCCAACATCTTCACTGGGTGGCGGGTCAATTTGCAACTCGGACGTGGGCCCGTCCCCGTCGGTGGTGGCGGCTGCCATGGCGAAGGGGTTGTACCTCCCTCCCGGGGTAGCGAAAGCCGCCACCCGGGGGCGTCGGGCCAAACAAATTGAAGATGACGAAAGCTCAATCTTACAATGGGCAGACGAGCAAAGTGAGGAAGGCGTCATGACGAAGATTGAAAGGTGGAAAACCGAGTTGTACCATCCAATGGCAGTGTATAGCAAGGAAAAAGAAGTTGGTGGGCCGGGTACCCGATATAACAGGCGTAGTAAGCATACACGTGCAAAAACAGAAGGTGGGAAATTGTTTAGGTGTTTTGGAAAGGCCTATGGCTTTGAGCTAACCATAGTTTGTGGTGGGAACCAAGATAGCAAAAATGAAAGACATGGTAAGAATAACAAGGGGAAAAAGAAGTTGCAAATTGCCCCATCTAATTCTGACTATAGTCAATCATATGTTTTTTAGCGATGATAAAATGGCTGACATTGTTATTTTTTTATGCAATGTCAGCCAAAAGAGTAGTATCGAAAGATGGGTTATATTGTACTCATAACTAACTTATCAGTTGAGTTAATGGATAGAAACTGGAGACATAGACGTGTCCTATGTTTGATACGTACTTGGGGTATATAACATCCCAATCTTCTTTATGTACATTAAATTTCTTTGGAACACCTTTGCATCGTGAATTTGTTTACAAGGTTATGTAAATTATTGTGTCGGTTATTTCATGTATGCTTAGCTTGTTTATGTAGAACCAAATATTCGAAATCATTCCCTAAAAAAAAAGGTTCAAAATCATGATCCAGCATATAGATCATTGTAAACTTCTCTGTTTTTTTTTTTTTTTTTTTTTTTTTTTTTTTTTTTTTTTTTTTTGGCAAGTCGCAGTTTTGCTCTGTATGTTCTTTATTCTTCTTCAGGTTCGATGTGAGTTCTATGGAATTCTCTTACAGAAAGTTACATACTCCATCATGTTCACAATTATCTCCCCCTTTGTTCAGCACTTTTTGAGTAGCCATATTAGGAGTTACGCCTAGATCAAATGAAACACCCGTTTGTTTCATAAAGTCTCTAAATAATATAGGCTAAGTACATAAGAGAGTCTTTTGTAAACATTGAAAAACTAGCATATCACGCTCATACAAGGATGTCTTAGGAGTCACTATTGTTTCTATTGTAGAGGATCAAGGTTGGCTTAGTGGTTCGTAACTCAACCTGCATGGGGGATGTCCTGCGTTCAAATCCTCGTACCCCCACCCTCGCAACATTAGTTGAACTTTTGTACCAAAAAAAAAAAAATATTATTTATGTTGTTGATCAGTTCAAATGTCGTGCTTTCTAATACAGTAAAAAGTTTCTTTAACCTCGCGATTTCCTTCACTTGGTTAACGTTGTGTATCTACAAATCTATTACGTGTTGATTGTTGAACCAAATGTTGGGTCATAACCCGTATTTAGCCCAAGTATTTTGGGAAGTGGTGGCACACTTGGTAATTAGCTTAGGCGACTTTGTTTTAATGATAGGAAGAAATTCTATATAATAAAATACCGGTATTTATTTTATAAGTTTACGTTTGTAAAAAAAGTTGCGTTTAGCAATCATGTTGTTTAATGTCAAAGTGAATGTGGCCTAATCAATACTCACTCTTTTTTTTTTAAAAGTTATGTAGTAGCATTATTACATTTTTTTATCATAAATTACAATATTTTATTTTTATTATTTTAATATACTTTATGTACAATACTTGGCCTAATTTTGCTACATTGTTTTGTAACTGTTTGTTTAAAAAAAAAAAAAAAAAAAAAAAACATCGAGTTGCTGTTTTGTAATTGTTGACAGCAGGGCCGACCCTGAGGGTAGGCCGAGGGTGCGACGGCCTAGGGCCCACGACCAAAAGGGGCCCATCTGATGAGCTATACAGTATTTATAGTTATATAAATTAAGCAGCAATATATTATGTAATGATATTTATAGCATATTGGTAGTGGATGCTACATTCTTGTGTATGGGCTTGGGTTCGATTCCTGTTACCCACACTTGCTGTTGTTTTTTTTTTTTTGTTTTTTTTCTTTTTTCAGTTTATTATCACCTCTTTGTTCATTTTTCCTTGGCTAATTACTAAGGGTTTCCTTTTTCTTTGGCTAATTATAAAGGATTTCCTTGTTTTTGTTCCTTTGTGTTTTTAATTACCATATTTCCTACTCTTTCAATTCATAACCAAGTTTTAGTCCTATATTGACACGCTAAAGAATCATGCAACTCACTATACTTAATATAAAAATAATAATTTCCATCGAAATACAAAAGCTATACATTTTAATGACTCTAACATAGTTGATTCCGCGATTTAATTTATTTAAAAGCGACTATATCCACACTCAAAAAAAAAAAAAAAAAAAAATTCGCTCCCAATCCTAAGAAAATTACTACGAGAATTGCTGGAAGTTTGAGCATTTAGGGGCCCATAGTAGTAGTTTCGCACTAGGACCTCCAAAATGTCAAGAACGGCCCTGGTTGACAGTAGCCAAAATCCTTGTTGCTTGTGTCGTTTTGGTGGTTGTTGAATTGGGTCACATATTCTGTTCGATTAGTCTAATTTGGTATCTTTTAGAAAGAATCTGTGTATTCACAGGCATGCTTTGGTGGTTATTGTGAGTGGCGTGTTTCGAAATAACAGGTGCATAGTTGACATGTGATGAATTATTGAACCAGTTATGTGAAGAAGTGATTTGGTCAGAGTATGTGACCAGCAAGTCGAACAACAGTCCTACTCTTGTGAGCTCCTTAAATTGCTGCAACATTCAGCCGTGATTTATTATTCATGGTGATTAATCTTTTTAAGTGAGCAAAATAGCTGGCCCTAAAAACTCAATGTGTCTCTATATTTAGTGCACGTACTAGATGAAAGACATGTTATATTGACTAAAATTTGTGTGGCGACATGTTAAAAATGGGTAGCATGTGTCATCGAAACATGGTTTCTTGTGTGTTTGATTGAAGGTATCTTGTGAGGTACGTATTGGCTGGGCAAGAACACAATGCATGGTTTCCTTCCATGATAAATAGTTGTTGGGTTATGGGAAGATTACCCCTCTTCCTGGTTGTAAGCTTGTGTGAAAATATCTATAACTACTTGGCTACCATCTTTTGCATTTACGTCTACTTAACATGCCAATTATATATTACTTGCTCGATCAGGTTTATGGGGTCCGTTGTTAATTGGTTTTGTCAGGGTCGTCTATTGTCTTGCCTGGCCTGTCGAGGCGGCAAGTAATTGGAATGCATGTGTATATGAAGAAATATGGAGGCTTAGAGTTTGCCTTAGTGAGGGTGGGGGTTCTGTGGTTACTATTTAGGTTGGTGTCAAGGTTCAGTTTGGGCTATTCGTTGCATTATCAAGGCTTATTTGTTGGGGTTATGTGAGGCCTTTTAAAAAATACGCCTAAGCTGTTCTTGGGATATGATGAATGATCCTGAGTAACTTTCCTGACGGTCTCAACATTTTTTCAGTCACCTGCCGTACGTGAGTTCAAATCTAAAATACAGATGCCCGGCCTGCCTATATGTAGGAGGGATGTATTTTGCTTCCGAGTTTTTTTAGTATAGACATGTGTGTGTGTGTTTTAAGTGCTCTTAGGCAGTGTACTCCTCAAATGTCTGTGATGTGCAGTACATTATGAAGCATTCTTTTTCATACACAACTCCGCTTTAAAAACCATGTGGAATATGTTGCTTTTGAAATTCGGAAAAACATTACCTTTAGGATGAAATACGCAACTTTTGAAATTATAAACCGTTATATTGCAAAATGAAATACTTTAATTCAGAAACTTGGAAAAACGTTATTTTTGAAGTTAAAAGATTTACTTTTAAAATTTGAAAAAACATTACTTTTGAAGTTTAACTGTTACTTTTTTTAAATTAGAAAGCATATACTTAGAATTTGGAAAGAAAAAAAAAACATTACTTTTGAAGTTTCAATATGGTACTTTTTTATAATTAGAAAACTCATTACCTTTGAAATTTAAAACTGTCACGTTTGAAGTTCGAAAATATGGTCGTCGGATTTGAAATCTATTCAACAATCTACTCCGTATATGGCAAGGGAAATGCCCTAGGTCAACGGAGGTCAACACAGTCGTTGGTCAACAGCGGCAACTGGTGGTGCTGGTTGGGTGGATGGGTCTTGTGGGTTGGGGTAGGGAGGTGTGAGAAAGTGAGATACAAGGTTCTATTTGGAAGGGGGAGGGTTATTTTGGTGATATGGCAAGTGGTCTCAAAATATGAAATCGTCTCCTACTAGAATTTGTATAAAAATGAAAATAACTTTTTTAATCTATTTTTTATTCACAATATAATATATTAAATGTTAATTGAAAATAATAGTTGGTGTAGATTGCATTCTTACATTATGTACGGTAGAGATAATTCTTTCCTAAACATAAAAAAAAAAAAAAAAAAAAAAAAAAAAAAAGGAGGAGTTCCTATCAAATATATACATGTAATCCTGAACCCGCTCAATTCCCATGCTGACACGTGTCATATAATAATAATATTATATTGTAAATAAAGTTTATCCAAAATAGGATATGGCAAGTAGATGCTATGTGGTGATATTATTCTAATTAAATAACATTATTACTTGATTTATGAAAATTAGTTATGCAATATAGTAATTACTTAATTTATGACAATTTGATCATATATCCCACGGGTGTTTTAAAATGGGACTTTAACTTTTAAAATTTGACTTTTCCTTTGATTACTTCACAAATATCTCACAGGTGTTCGAAATGGGGTTTTAGGTTTTAAAATGTGATTTCCATTTAATTACATTACGAATATCTTACGGGTGTTCGAAATGAGATTTTAGATTTTGAAAGGTAACTTTCCATTTTATTACATTACAAATATCCCACGGGTGTTCGAAACATGATTTTAGCTTTTTAAAGATGACTTTCCATCTAATTACATTACAAATATCTCACGGGTGTTCGAAACATGACTTTAGGTTTTTAAATGTGACTTTCCATCTAATTGCATTACAAATATCCCACGGGTGTCTGAAATGAGATTTAAAGTCTTAGATAAAAATTTCGTTTACACAATTTTAACATTTAAATATAAATAACGCGGGCGTTGCACGGGCCATCAAACTAGTCATGAAGAAAGAGGAATTAGTCTTTGTACCGATAGCAACCACCCTCATGGTTCCTATATATAGATACTTGTTAATTCGCTTATTAATCAATTCCTCAGAAAATAAAAATCAGAAGACGATGGCGAACATGTCCTCGTTGATAATTTTGACAGTATTGATTATGGGGATGGTATTGGTATTGGTAGGGGTGCCCACGTACGGTGCATATGTGGATTTGTCACGGAGTACGACGGAGAACATGTAAGTCCTCACTCTTAGGTAATCAATTTTTTTTATTTATAATATTAAGGTCTGTGTAATTGAACTGTACTTTTTTATTTGATTTGATTGGATTTGAGCTCATCTGATTTGAATAAACTTGATTTGAATAAACTTGATTTGATTTGAAGATCTGGACTAAATTTAGTGGTAAATTAACTACATTTAGACGAATTTATAATTAGAGATAGACTGGATTCATTGATTGTTATTTAAATAATTCTAATTTAATTTGATTTAAAAACACTCTTTAATAATTTTATTGATTGATTACACGTAATTAATTCAGAATGAAATAATTGGTGTGTCGATTCGTCTTTTACGAGCGTAATACTTATAGTCGATAAAACAAGTTCCGATGATGATTTTCTAGTCTTGAAGAAAATTGCTCTCTTCCAAATCAGTTCTAATATTGTTGGTAGTGTATCTAGTAATCTAGTTGTCTTAGTCAGTGTTGGCTGAGATTTGCATATTGGTTTTGTTAATCCGTCTGTTAGATTTACTGTCTTTGAATTTGCCTCTGAAAAGAAAGAAAAAAACAAAGTCGATAAAAGGTGGATTACGTGCTCATAATTGAAACTTTGATGAAGAAATTAGTAAAATTATCTGATGTTGAACATATTTTATGCTTGATGAACTGACCAAAATTTATGTCACCAGAAGCGGTAGGGACAAAGTTCATAGTAGGAAGGGATCGCAACATGATGGTCAAACTGTTGTGCGGAAGCGTGTATGCGCTAAGATAATCGATAGCAAAAACAACAATAAAGAAGACAAGAATTAACGAGGTTCACTATCAACGTGATAGCTACGTCCTCCGGGGTCTAGAATCAATCTCACTATGATGATGGGAGTGTACAGATACAAAAGATGATCTGGGTTCTCAAGATCTGCCCTTCTTGAGAACCCTGGTTGACTCTCCTTAATTTCGCTGACTAATATTGTAATATCTCTATTTCACTAATTTACGCATAAGATCAAACACGCTAATCAACAAAGACCGTGCGTAGCACGGTGTAAAGACTAGTATACAATATAATCCTATACATATACTGATATACACAAGATAATTACTACTTGAGTGGTTGGGTAGCTAATCATCTAAACGTTCTAGTGACTTCTAGCATACTCTAATTAGTATACACTTGATACATAATTCTAGATACAACATACCATCAAATGTGCACCCGTACAACCAGGCCAATATACTCACAAATGCAAATTTTAGCTTGAAAGCCAAATAAAAAGCAGACAAATGAAATCACATACCCCGTATCAATTTGAGGGATAAATTTTCAAATCCTACCTTATATGTTTACCATGTTTCATTTTCCTACCTTATATGTCCAAAAGTATATTTTCCTACCTTATAAAGTGCTTTGTTTATCCAATTCCTACCAAAAACACTATTTTGGCCAATTGACTCTCCATTTCCAGCGTTGAATTTTTATTTCCCTCAGATCTTTCATGATTTCCCTCCAATTTTTTGCGATTATTGGTGCCCAGTGGTTTTTCCATTCGAATTGGAGGGTTTTCCACTTAGATCTTGGTGTTGGTTGTTTGTCTTTTGTTGAATTTCGTTTCTGATTTGGTTTGGTCGATTTACGTCGAATTGCTGCCGAAGCCGAAATTTTGCTAGACTAGGTCAGTGTGTTTTAGGCACTAACAGTTTTAACCCGTAGAGCATAGTCTAGAAATTGAAAGACATGTAAATTAGCAGCTACAAATGATTTCTCACCCAATTTATTGATTGCAACATACAACTGATTTATTGATTGCTGTATCCAATTTCTATATAAATTGGTTAAAATACATATACTCCGTGGAAGTTCTATATATAGGGCTAAAACACTCCGTTTCTTCACCAGTTGATACATGAAGATAGGATTCTTCATTTGAGAAGTCATACACGAACATCCGCCCCCTCATGTGATAGATAGGAGGTTCTCATGAATGAGAAACAATATTCCTTATCAAAATTGTAACTCCTCCACCATAGCGATCTTGTATCGTCTATGGTGAATTTAAACTCTTGGGAGTTGTAGTGTTATCTCCATCTCATACGGCTCATCGTAACACAGTTCAAAGTATCTTGACTTTGGAGACGCGATTGGTCCCACATCATACTCCATCCCTTTGTAGTATAAATTGCACTATCTCAACTAAATTGTCAAAAATATCGTTTTGAAGATGAGTGATAGTCGAACATTATCATAGACCCCGTCTCGGTCAGGAGTACCAATTTTTGCTCGGCCACTAGACACAGAGATCCTGGTGAAATTAGCCATATTAATAATATTTATCACCGTATATCCGAGCTGATGCATAATCACCATGGATTACGGCCAAGTCATCCATCACAAACGCGCCATCCAATGTAAAGTTATACGGCAAGCAAAACCCCCACTTCAGAGAGCCCAAGTGATATGGGATTGTCAGATACCCTTTACCGAACCCCATCACACCTTGTAAACAACTACTCCCTCCATTTCTGAATGATCTTCCTGTTTCCTTTTTGGGTCAGATCTAAATGATCTTCCACTTTCCTTATTTGTAATGTTTTGGTCCCAATGGTTTGTGACCCACCAACTTTCATTTTCCACCACATCTTACTTCCTACAAAAAATTTCGTGCTATTTCATTGTGGAACATCAAATAAAACAGGAGGGAGTATTAGGTTTTGTATGCATGGAAGAGTATAGTTGACCAAGTTAGACAACAAAAAAATGGGTGAAACCGTGAAGTTACTGCTTGTCTGATCTGCATTTTAGTTTTTCTTGTTTTAATAGTAACATAATGTGAACGATTATCAGAATTTGATGTGTTTAGAGTAAACATTCACCTCAGACTACTTTCTTTCCGTTTTGTGGTTAAGAATATCATGTGTTGAGCCGTGACTGAATCTATTAAATTGTTAAATGTGAAATAGTTAAATGTGAAATAAATTTTACCGATCTATTCGTAAATTAAATACTCCATAATTTCGTATATACCTAAATTATAAAATCAATTTATATATAAATAGAGGCATCTTACAATCGATGATTCTATGGTGATTGTCAGTTTTCGACAATTAGAATAAGATTTAACTGTAGTTAATAGTTAAATAATAATATAAATTATTACATAATTTTTTGAAAATCTTAATTTAGATGTGTTAATATATACAAATGTCTCCAACCAAAAACACAAATGTTATTGACATAGAAGGCTAATAACAGATACCATTTTTTACATTAAAAATTATCATCTGGGCTTAGAAAATTGATTGGGCGTCAGATGTCTTTCAATCAAACAATGATCATCAGTTCATCACCCATATCTTTGATCCTGACGAATCCCCACCACACAAACAAAGATGCATAGGCCACGTACCGCCACCCACATCCTCGCCGTCACCGCTAATGGGTCGATCATGGCGGCGCGACTCCATGACGGTGGTCTCCCCTCGCCGCCAATGCTCTGAAACCACCACCAACTTTCTAGCGGCATGCACCACTATTTCCTTCTTCTCTCTCCACCGCCACACACCGGTTCTCTTTTCTGTTTCCACCGTCTTCCCCGCGCGGCATCACATACCCATGCCATTAAAATGGTTGGGGTAAACCGGGTTAGGCCCGGTAGGGGGTACCGTTGCGCCCCTACCTCCACCGCACTTAAGCAGTGGCCGTTTTTAAGAGGGCTTGTTGCTGGTCGGAGATTGATGGTGGTTGTCGGTCAGATGTGGCGGGTTGCCGGCGACCTCTGATGGTCATCGAACGGCTTTGCTAGCCGACCATGTTATCTTGGATTGGCTTTTTGAGTTTTTGCCCTTTTTTGTTGCATAAATTATTTTCTAAATTTGGCAATTAATAAAATTTTCTTTCTTTCAAAATCAAATAGTTCAGATAACATTTAATAGAAAAAATCAAACTAATTAAGGAAAAAATATTTTGATCACATAAAAAAACTATTATACTAGTATTTCGTAATCCTGTGTGGTAAGGTGTATTGTAGAAACTTTTTTTAACCATAATTAAGAAAAATCGATGGTTGAAATTTATCTTATCCTAATTTAATGGTTCCGATTTCATTTCTTATCTTAATTGTCAAATACTGACAACTATAATAGAATTTTTGTCTTACAATTGAAGCCCTTTTTTAATAACTTTAGAAACAAAAGAAGGCAACTCATGGCCAGGGATACAAAATAGGAGTATGAATTTTGGAGGAAGCAAAAATCCTACGTATAGAGGGAGTGGAACCCCCGCGGCATGATTTAAGAGCAAAAATGAAAATCTTTACCAGCACTACACATATTCTTACGTATATACTCGTATGTAACAAAAGAAAATACATATTGGGTCCCATATCCACTAGATTCTTTTTTTTTTTTTTTTTGAGGGTCAAGACACGAAAATTGTATTATGTCACAGCGGCCACGAAGTCCGCAGCCGCAACATCAAGTACAATAGAAGGGCCGCTATCCACCCAAACTCTAGCTGAATAATCTATAGGGCCTAGATGCGCGGCCTCATGTGCCGCCTTATTTCCACTACGTCTAATATGGGAAAACTTACAATTATGAAATTTGCGTGAAAAGTTGAAAACATCCGAAACAGTTAGGCCAAAATAATTCGAATCAAAATTACTTTTCCTAAGAGCAGAGATTAATTGTAAAGAATCGGATTCAAGTACCACGTTGTTCGCCCCCATCTGCCAAGTGATTTGAAGTCCGAATTCCGCAGCCCTCACCTCCGTAATAGCCGGCTCCCATCTCGCCTTAACCTGCTTACAGCCCACTCGAAGGACATCTCCGTCCTCCCCTCGAATCACTACCCCCATCCCCGACCCCCCTTCACCCAAAACCGCACCGTCAACGTTAATTTTCACCATCCCCTGATCCGGTGGTTCCCACTTGCTCCCACCACACCCATTGTTCGACAACACAGGCCTCTGTTGAACACCCCCTCTCACCTCCTTACACGCCCCCAAAAAACATCTCGCCCTCTCCAAAACCCTTAAACTCTCCACAGCAGCCCATACATGGACAAATTCATTTCTTGCTAACCATATCGACCAAGCTAACATAACCCATCCCATCCCTCGGCTACCCTCATCGCACCACTTCGCCATCAGCTCCTCCCCACCCCTACACCCATCCCACTCCTCCAAGTCCACACCCGCCTCCTCCCACACAATCCTCGCCTCCGGACATGTGATCAGCGCATGTACCACGTCTTCGACAGCCAAGTTGCATCTCGGACATGTAGGATCAGCATCCTTGATCCTTTTCTGAATATTCAGGCGAGTTGGTAAAGCTTCCCTTCCCACCCTCCACCCAAATACTCTTACCTTCGGCGGAACACCCAATCTCCAAATACGTTTCCACACAGCATCCTGATCTTCACTACTACCGATCTCTCCTTGCGCCACACTCAATCGGTATCTCGCAAAATGGTACCCCGACTTGACTGAATACTCGCCACTCTTGCTATAATGCCAAACAAGCCTATCCCGCCCTCCTACGGAAGCCAACGGGATACTCAAAACCTCCTCGGCCTCGAAAGCCAACAGCTTACTCCTCACCTCATCTTCCCTCCATATCCTAAGCTCCCCATCTATCCACTCAGCTACTCTCACCTCCTCCTCCCCCGTACGCGGTGAGATGAGCCGAAAACCCGGCCCCTTCAACGTCCACCTATCGTACCAGACTCGCACCGAATTCCCATCCCCGATCAACCATCTACACCCCTCCAACAACATCTCCTTAACCCCTACTATACTCCTCCAAGCGAAGCTTGGATGAGTACCCACAGAAGCATCAAGGAAAGACCCATCTGGAAAATACCGAGCTTTAAGAAGAGAACATACCAGTGACTCCGGGTTATGTAGAATCCGCCATGCTTGTTTCATCAGCATCGCATCGTTAAACGATTCAATATGACGAAAACCAACACCACCATCATGTTTAGATCTACACAACTTCTCCCAAGCAACCCAATGTATCTTCCTCTCGCCATCCCGGGCACCCCACCAAAAACGAGAAATCATGGAATTGATCTCGCGACAAAGGTTAGACGGTAGTTTGAACAGCCCCATATGATAGGTAGGGATCGCCTGGGCAACCGCCTTTATAAGGATCTCTCTACCTGCAAAGGACAACAGACTCCTCTTCCAACCCTATAGCTTCTTCCATATTCTCGACTTGATAGTGTTAAAAGCCACACGCTTATTTCGACCAACAGCTCCTGGAAGCCCTAAATACCTTTGGTGGTTGTCAACCACCCTCGCCTCCAGCATACCAGCCAGCCTCAATCTCAGCTCCTCACCGACATTCGCACTAAAGGACACGTCCGATTTTTGTAAATTGACCCGCTGCCCTGACGCAGACTCGTATAGGGAAATGACCTCCCGTATAGCAGCAACATCAGACTCCCGAGCTCGGCTGAAAACAATACTATCGTCAGCAAACAATAAATGTGAAATCATTGGGGCTCTCCGACAAATACGAATCCCATACAACGCTTTCCTCCCAATTGCCTTATCAATCAGACTCGATAAAGCCTCTGTGCACAAAATAAAGAGATACGGGGAGATAGGATCCCCTGACGCAAGCCCCTCCCCGGACAAAACAGCTCAGTCGGTTCCCCATTAATAAGGACGGCCGACCGCACCGACGCAAGACATCTCATAATTACCCCTCTCCATTTAGCACAGAAACCTAACTTCTCCATTAGTGCCCTCAAAAATTCCCACTCCACCCTATCGTATGCTTTACTCATATCGAGTTTGTACCCCATATAACCCACATTACCACTATGATGCGACTTCATGAAATGAAACAATTCAAACGCAATCAGGGCGTTATCCGTGATTAGTCGCCCCGGGGTAAACGCACTTTGTGCCTTTGAAATAATCATCGGTAAATAGACCTTGAGGCGATTAGCTAAGACTTTTGACACCAACTTATAAATGACGTTGCATAAACTAATCGGCCTAAACTCACTCATTCTCACCGGCTTATTAACTTTTGGAATTAACACAATATTGGTAAGATTTATCTCCTGGAAACTACAATCCCCTTCAATAAGCGCAACCACGTACCTAGTAATATCGTCCCCCACAATATGCCAATGCTTCTGGTGGAAATTGGCATTGAACCCGTCAGGCCCCGGAGCTTTGCTCGGACCCATCTCTCTCAATGCACTCCAGACTTCCTCGCTCGTTACCGGGGCTGTCAAGGCTTCATTCATACTCTCCGACACACGCTTCTCAATCCCATCCAGAACCTCCTCAACATTTTCTAGCTCAGTAGCCGAGAACAATTTTTTAAAGTAATCTACTGCCGCTTCTCCCACTTTAACGTCCCCTTCCGCCCAAACCCCCTCTGCCACCTCTAATTTGGTGATGACATTCTTCCGTCTTCTTAAATTTGCCTTCATGTGGAAATATCGCGTATTCTTGTCCCCACCAATGTAGTTTGCAACTCTCGATCTCTGTCTCCAATAGGTTTCCTCCCTCATCAACAACTCGTCCAGCTTCTCACACAACCCCCTCCTCTCTCTCACCATTGCTTCCGTAGGAGCACAACTGTTTAACGCCGTGAGACGTTTCCTAACCTCCTCGATCTGCTTCCCTAAAACCCCAAATTCATACCGGCTCCATTTCCACAACTCCTCACTCGCCTCTTTCATCTTCACTAGCACACCCGCTGCACCTGTCACATTCTCGTTCTTCTTCCACACAAAATCGACCACACGTTCGCACTCCGGAGACGTCAGCCACATATCTTCAAAACGGAATTTCCTCTTCCCCTTTCTAGCTTCTCCCGAAAAGGCTTTTAGCATTAATGGACAATGATCAGATTTCTCCCGCTCTAAATGATGTACTGTAATCTGTGGAAATTTTTCAATCCAATCTATTGTTGCCGTTGCACGATCAAGTCGTTCAAAAACATGGTTCGGATTGGCCTGTTTATTCCACCAAGTAAACGGATCCCCAACAAAACCCAAGTCTTTAAGCTCGCAATCATCCAGAGCCATTCGAAAGTCTTCGATTTCTCTTGGATCTCTCGGCGGCCCCCCCTTCTTTTCCTCATCAAACAGAATCTGATTATAGTCACCAACCACCAACCAAGGTAATTCCGAGATTGGCTTCAGCTCACGCAACAACTCCCACGTTCTTTCCTTCTCCTCCCGTCTCGACCACCCATACAGCGCCGTAAGACGCCACTTCACCTCTGAAAACAGCCCCTTTATCTCAACATCCAAATGGTGTGACGTCGATGACAAAAACCTCGCCTCGATCCCCTCCCTCCAAAGAATTGCCACCCCCCCACTCCTCCCCATCGAATCGGCATACATACCCTCATAATCACCCACCCTACACTTAACATTTTCCATCTCAGCCCCGAATAATTTTGTTTCCACCAACACCACCACCTCCGGCCCCGTCCTCCTCAGCAACTTTTTAAGGTTCACAAATGCCGGGGAGTTGCCCAAACCCCGACAATTGTAGCATAAGAGACTCATTGATCCCGGCGGAGTTGCCCCTTGGCACCCTCCGCCGATATCAAATTAATGTGTGTCTCCTTAGTCTGCCTCGCCATCTTCCCTGTGTCGCCACTAATAGACCTATTAAACTTCCGCTTCATAGATTCGCTAGTGCTTTCAATCTCTTCCTCATCGTCTAATTGCATTGCCTTTGCCTTGCCCTCCTTCTCTCCACTTGACGAACTCCCCTCTGTTTCCCCCCCAAAGCTTAGTTTTGTTTTAGCATTCACAGTAATATTCTCCCCCCTTAGGACTTTAAACTGGCGCTCCTCCGCCCTACCAGCTTCCGTCTCTGTCCTACGAAATTTCATGGGAGATGCCTTCATCCACATACCATATTGATAACTATCCTCCCCCACCCCCTTCTCCAAACGTTTACAATCCGCTACCACATGACCCAAACAACCACAATAAAAACATATCTCCGGTAATTTAGCATACTTTATAACAAACCATTTCGTCTTACCTCCGATTTTTAGATTAATTCCCCTTCGTAATGGCTTTGAAAGATCGATTTCCACCTTGAACTTGATTGATCTCGAAAGTCGGGACGGGTCAGAATCATCAAATTGAATAAAACGACCCATAGTCTTTGCAATCAGCTGCGCCATCGCCTCTGTCCTCATCAACAGTGGTAGGTCGTAGCATTTTACCCAGAAAGCCGCCGCATCAAATTCGAAATCACTCGGCGCTTCGTCCCCCTTCATGTCCCGCAGCACCAATAAATGATCATCAAAGGACCACGGCCCCTCATTCAGCACTCGCATCTTCTCCGACATCATAAAGAACTGAAATTGGAACACATTCTCCACCCACTCCTTAATAACCACCCCACCCGACGGACGCCAGACTTTCTTCATCGCATTCATGAAAGAGTTCGCATCAAAGTGGCTCGTCGTGTACAACTTTCCCACCAAACACAGTGACGCTTGCTTGATCATAGCCTCATCAATCACATCCCCACAGTCGATCACTTCCTCTTCGATCTCTGTTAGATGTAAGTTTTGGTAAATCTCCGCCAACGATTCAGCCATACTTTCTGATCACTCCAAGCACACAGCTTAATCTCACAAAATTGATCCCTTCTCGTAGGTTAGATACTCCGAAAAGGATCCCGCCAGGAAAAGCCCCACAAAAATCGGTGATTTTTGGGGTCGGAGGGCCTCACGATGGTCGCCTAGGGTTTCGCCTAGGAGAGCAGCGGAGTCGTTAAAAGGAGAGCAGCGGAGTCGTAAAAAGAAAGCTTACGAGAGCTATATCCACTAGATTCTTGGAAGACTTCGAGTCAAAGTACACACACTAAGAACATGTTTATTGGTAGGCAAAAATTTAGTGGTCCCAATTCTCACTACTCCAACACTAATTTAAAGATCACTTATTTTATTGATGAATTTGATTTTCATTTTGAAAGCATGATTATTGACGACTCCACTAAATTCTTGTATGTGTCGATAAATATGATATAAATTGAATGAAACTAACCCAAATTTTATTCAAATTGGGGAAGAGATGGATTCCTTGTATGTGTTGATAAATCATCGTTCTCCATTTCTTGTATGTGTTAAAATAAAATCAACAATCACTCAATCAACAAAATTAAGAGTGGAGAGAAAAAGAGAGAATATTATCTCTTTTACCAACTCAATCTCCCTAACGACCAATCTCCAAAATTAACGGACTAATCTAACAGAGGTCCTTGGCTGAGAAATAAACATGTTCATGTCCTAAATTGAAAAAAAGAGCAAATATTAAACCCTGATTTGGGTGTTAACTCCTCGAGATTACAAACAAAAATTCTAGAATCACCACCGGTACTTGGTAGGTGCTACTCTTTGCTCATATCGTCGCCCAAAATGCGCAGGCCCTTTCAGTTCCCTCGCAACTTCCCAAAGAAAGAAAAACACGTAACTCACTAGGCAGCCTCATTGCTTGTCCACCTTCCAAGTACAAAAAAAAAATACTAGCAGTACTACTGTTACACCCAAAATTCGAATTCCTCTTATTTTCTCTCTCCTTAAAAATTTCCCTCCTAATTTTCCGGCGGTCAATTTCTCAGAATCCCTAAAACTTCCTCAGTAAGTCTCAATTCAAACTCAATTTTCCCCTCTCTTTTTTTTTTCCTCACTGTTTGAATTAATTTTTTTTTTTTTTTTCCAAATTCTGCTCTTTCTGAACTGTTCATACGTATGTTTTTGGTTATGTTGTGATCAATTTTGACCTGAATTAGGGTTTATGAGTGGAAAGTTGTTTCCTTTTTGTGTTTGTTTGTTTAATTTAATAGCGTAATGTAGGAAGTTGTCGGACAAAATTTGTCGGAATTCTGGAAATTATTGTTCTTGTTGATTGATATGTTATGAATTTATTTATTACGAGTACTCAATTTCCGGTAATTTAATTGTTATATGTCAATTAATTCATTTCCGTTGGATTAAAGAAAACTTAAAAAGGAAGCAATTACTTTAAGACAAATGGTTTAATCTTTATGAGGACTGTTGGATGTAGCTATACTGTAAATTGTAATTGAAATTGAGGTTCTTGTTGATTTTCGGATGGAGCTTAAATGTCGCTCAGGCCGGAGTTGATTTCGAGTATTTACGACAGATTTTGGAGGTTTTACAGCTTGATAACAGTTGTCATTGTACCATAACCTAAATTGAAGTTTTCCAACATTATCCGGCTAGACTCGTTTTTCCGGTTAGGGTTCTGGGGGTATCGGGGTGAAAATGAGGGTTTTACAGGGCAAAATTGAGTCCAAATAGCTTTAGTAAAGGCTCCTTTGAATCCTCATTCGATATGTGTTTTAATTTATCGACTTTGTCTCCCAACATAGATTTTGTGGTCGGTTATTGTTAGGTATGAAGGTCAGTTCTGGTACCTTCTACTTTAACGTGTTCGGTGAACATATAGCATATATAGTGTCATTTGTATTTATAATTTTGACTTATTGCTGATGGAGCTGAAGTACGTGGAGTGTTGCCTCATTGTGGCTTTGACAGCTATCAGCATACTGTAATCGAATTGAGGCTGTCCTCGACCATCCATTATGATAAAAAAGCTAAACGGGAGAGTAATAAGTGTGCGGTCTGATTGCATCTATTACTGTAGTGTAACCTATATGGCAGTTTTTTTTAGTTGAATTGTTGATCATCTGATTCTACATGTGTGTCACATGTGAAAAGTGGACTTCGGATATCAAAAAAATAAAAAGATCGTTTACTCTATTGTGCTACTATCATTATATTGTGATTGATATAGGTTTTTGGTAATCACACGATTTGATGTATAATAATGCTTAGCTAAAAAATGAGGCAATTGAGTTGAAGATGAGGGTTTAGATGCTCATCCGGTTATTTGTTATGATAATAAGCTTTGTTTCTTAACTTATGTTTTATTGTTTGTAACCGTTGGCAACAATGATGAGCTTGTGGTAGTTCCCTTTTAATTTGTGCATTATACAAATAGACATATAGGATATATCCATGGAGGAGAAACCTGATAAAAAGCGGAAGAGAGCCAATGATGAGGTAAATGAGGTGGACGTGGTCTTGGAAGAATCTGTTTTGGAAGATTCAAGTGACGAGGATACGGAGTTAGGTTCAGAAGAAGGAGGATCACAGCTCGAGGCAAGTGAATGTGGGTGTAGCTAATTTCACCAATTCAGGAGGATTTAAGTGTACTTAAATAATTTGTTATGGATATTCTTTTTGCAGGCGCCTCTGACTGAAGAGGAAATAGATGAATTAATTGCTGACCTTCTCGAAGTAGAGGGTAAGGTATCTATCATCTTTCTGTGCCTTATGTTTCCTTTTTTAGTTTTACATTGCTGACTATTCTTTGTTTAATGTGGTGCTTCGTCTTCTGATTTTCATATTTAGGCAGCAGAGGCACAAGAAACACTTGAAAAAGAGTCATTGGAAAAGGTTGAACGGGAAGTTAGAGAAGAGTTGGCGGAAAATCTCCAAGGAGATGATGTTAGTACTCATTTGATTGTTATGATCTAGGTCACTAGTTGTCTTTTGCTGACCTCACCTAAATGCTGTTGTTTCCACCTTGATAGTTGGAGAAGGCTGTGGCAGAAGAAATGGCCACGTTTATGGAAGAGTGGGAAGCAACTCTTGATGATCTTGAAGCGGAGAGTGCTCAGTTATTGGTGAGTAGCTGTGTACCTAACTTCCTTGCTATTGTGATGAATAGTCAGTTTACGCAAATGCGTTTTTTTTTTTTTTTTCTCTGTGCAGTAGATTATCATTGTCCCATCATGTTGGATGGATACCTAATAGCCGCTTGCTACTTATACCGGCATTTGCAGATAGCATTTATATGGCCGTCTTATTCTCTCTGTCATGCACTGAATTGCTGCTGTTTATGCATTTACTGTGCGTGAATAAATCAAGAACCATTGTACCTATTACTTTGTTATTATTGTGAACACAAATTGACTTAGCCATCTTTGTCGTAAATTGTTTCATTTAAGTTGTTAAAATTGTTAAAGTGATACTGCCTTCAGATAAATTTCTCTATTCTTTTTCTCTTTATGTCAAATGCGATTTCATTTACTGCATGATTGCATCACTGCCCACTGGATTGTTTTACAGGAGCAATTGGATGGTGCTGGTGTCGATCTACCGAACATTTATAAATGGATTGAGAGTGAGGCTCCAAATGGTTGTTGCACTGAAGCTTGGAAGAAAAGGACACACTGGGTAGGATCTCAGATTGCAGGGGAGGCTTCACAGTCGATTAAAGACGCTGAAGTGCAGCTTCAAACTGTAAGGCCCGTAAGAAAGTATGTGCCACCTCTTGCTTTTTGAGTTCTTCATTTAAGATGTACTGGTCTTGGTTTGATGAATGGCTGATCTTAAAATTCATTGGATCACAGTAAACATGGTAAAACTCTGGAGGAAGGCGCTAGTGGATATCTTGGGAGAAAAGTAGCCGCTGATGACAGTAGTAAGGAGTCAACCAAGACGGAGGTGGATTGGAGCTCTTTTAATAAGCTAATCTCTGAGGGTCCATCCAAGGATGCTTTTGGCAGTGAGCAATGGGCTTCAGTATACTTGGCAAGTACTCCTCAGCAGGCTGCAGCTTTGGGACTCCATCTCCCTGGTGTAGATGAGGTAATGTACTTCGGTGGTTTTAGTAAATGTTTCAGTTGGGTGTACCAGAGGACTTCAAGTCATAACCAATGGTTAGAACACAATCTATTGTCCTTTTCCTAACCCTAGCCCAATCTTTTAGGAGCCAAATGTTTTTTCCGTTTCTTTTTGTTTCGTCAGTTTTGAGCTGCCAGCTTCTCTTTCTCCCTGTGCGTGTTAGTTGCTAGCAGAAGAAATAAATTATCTCAATTGCTTATATTGGATAAAAGCAATGTAAAAATAATTCTTAGGTACGCAAGTAGTGGGTATATTTACTGTTTGGTCTGTTAACAATTAACACTTAACAAGTCAATTCTTAGCCTTAGCAAGTTAGCATTTATGTGTAGCATTCCACACGGTTTCTGATGGAAGCTTTCTTAAGGTTGAGGAGATTGATGACGTTGTTGATGATCCAAGTGATCCACTCGTTGGCGATGCTATAGCCAATGAGAAAGAGTTAGAGCTTTCTGAAGAGCAAAGGAAAAAATTTAGAAAGGTTCGTCTATTTCTTGCAAATCTTTTTTATTGTAAGGGCTTGTTTCTATGAGATTTGCAGTCCATAGATTTTTGTCATCAAGTTTTTTCTCAAGTTCTGTAGTATACGATTGTTTGCATGGTGCTGTGAACAATGACAAGCTGGTTGTTTTAGTCTGAAGGAGGCAACTGTGAGGAGTAGGACAGTATGTAATTTTCAATCATTTGTAATTAACACCAGCAGAAATGTAGGGTATCAGACTTATCAGTTCTGTTCTGTATAATTTGATTGCGGCGTTTCTGAAACGAAGCATCTCTGAAAATCAATTGGGGTAGAAACAGAACATAGAGTAAGCAAGATCAGGTAGTGGGAAGAGGTTGGGATCCACACAAATGTTTGAAGAATACATACCGATTATAGGTGGACCGTGGCTGTTATGTTGAAGTGATGTACCTTGTCTATGTATGGCAGGTCAAAGAGGAAGATGACGTGAGCATTGATCAGAAGCTGCAGCTTCAGTTGAAAAGGAGGAGGCGTAGAAAGAGGAGTAAACAGGTCCTTAAGATTGTTATTTCCAGTTTGAACAGTTTGACATCAGTTCTGGCTTGAAAATATGTGAATAATTAATGTTTTAATTTGAAGTACAATCTGAAATTTTTTCTTTAGTGCTGACAATTGTGGGTTAAAACTAAGTAGGTTTGTATGATGGTTGGCTTCTTTACCATTTCTTAATCTCTTCAGTTATCGTAGTTACTGATTAAGGTTTGTGTGATAAATTTATGAAATTTAAGAATAAACAATACTGTTAGCAAATAAAGTCAAAGATACAGATTGTTAGTTCATCAACGATGCTGCCTTTGGGAGTTGGGACCATGTCGGAGTGCAGTGTGCGTTGTTTGTTGTGAGCTATGCTGTCCAAAAAGGAAAAGTTAGATGTTACTATTAATTGTTTTTGGTGCATTCTGTCTCTTCATTGTCCTTTGACTTGTATTTTTTTGATTGATCCCCAGAGTGCTAGGGGTAACGCTTCTGAAGCTGGTGAACATTTTGATGGTGCTGTTTGTCATGGTGATTCTTCTAAGCTATTGTTAGCTCAATCTATTGAACCTACCCAGGGTTCCAAGCGTTTACATGGTGATGAGTTCATTGACACAGAAGCTATGAGAACAAGGACTGACATGGAAAGTGATGAAAAGGCTCAAAGTCAAACAGATAATAGTGATGTGATTACTTTCAATGACAGTGAACTGAAGAACGAACTTAGCATTGAAGGGGATGGTGCTCAACTTCTTATGGTTGATCAAACTCCCCAAAAGAGGGGTAAAAAGTTCCTCTGCACAGCTTGTGGTCAACCGGCAACCAATGTACATCAACATCCACTAATGAAAGTAATTGCTTGTGAGCAGTGCAAATGTGCAATTGAAAAGAGGATCAAGGTAAATATATGAACTTGAACTGCAAACTTTCCAACCGTAAGTTTTAGTCTAACTATTATGATTTGCCAGAAGGGGCGTGATTGTTGAAACGGCTTAGGCATTGGCTTTTGAAGAGTTTTATTCGATTACCTATTCAGTCTAAGTAAAGAATGAAACATATTGCAGTTGTTTTCCAAAGTTCAATTTTAATCGATTTGACTACCCCTTATTCTGACATATGAGGTGTATGTAGCTTAACTCTTATCTTCTGTTGCGTGGTATATGCGGGATCTTCTTTCAGCAGTGATATATTTTAATATTTTTTCTGTGGCAGGATAATGATTTCTCCAAATGCTATTGTGGATGGTGCGGAGGGAGCAATGATTTAGTAAATTGTATGACTTGTGAAAAAAACTTTTGTACATCATGTATAAAGAGAAACTTTCATGTAGAAAGCTTTCCGAAGGCAAAACCATACAAATGGCGCTGTTGTTGCTGTTCTCCTGATCGTTTGAAAATGCTGACCGTGGAACTCGAGGAAGCTATTGGCTCCCAAGATGCAGCAAGTTCTAGTTCTGATAGTGGTACAGATTCTTCAGATGATGACATAGGTCTTTCTGTCCGGTAGGTTGACCTATTTTTTACTCTTTCTAGTGTAATGTCTGTTCTGGTTGCTCGCTGTGGTTTTACCTTTCATGAATGTTAGTAAAATATGGTATGGTTGGTGTTGAGGGCTTGTTTAGGTGACTGAAATGTGTTACCACTTTCACCGTCTTTCTATTCATACTGTGGTCAACTACTCAACTCCATTTGCTCTGTAGTGCCTTTGAGCTTTCTGAAACGCTTCCAGCTTTGTAACTTATGTCAAGTGAATCATGATGAACTGCTTCTAGCATAATTTATATCGATTAGTCGTTCTGGGGCAATTACTAACAGCTCTCAGCCTTTTGATTATTTGAAACTAATGGACCTTATTAGAATTTTGAGAAGCGATTTCTTATACTACATCTTTTGTTCCTGTTTCCATTACTAGAAGGTTTAAGTGTTTGCTATTTGAGTGACCATATTTTGTATTTGATATCTTAAAAAAATACGCTCTTGTTCCTTTGTCGTCTATTTTAAGCTCAACTCTTCAAACACTGCTGCATTTTGATCGTATTGCCTTTCATGTCATATTAGCAATTAATGATGCTGAACTGGATTCTATCTTTGCTTCAATTTCCAACCCATACAATCAAACTTTATTTGTTACATGGCTCATGGCTGCTTTGTTGGACTATTGTTTGTTTTGGTTCTTAGCTGTTGCCTATTGGTATATTAAGCTGTGTTGCATCTGACTGACTGCATTGTTCTATCTTGATACTGGAAACTAATTCATCTCTTATTCTTCAGTGGTAGCAAGTCACGAAAAAAGAAGATTAGAAGGATTATTGATGATACTGAACTTGGAGAGGAGACGAAGAGGAAAATCGCCATGGAAAAGGTAATACCATGTTTTTAAGTGTGTATATCTTATCTTTTGATAAATTAACTTCTTTGAAATCTGTAGCAGTTTTTTTATTCTTTTTTTTTTGGGGGGGGGGGGGGGTTGGTCTGTGTGTGTATGTGCTTTTTACGAATTTTTTAGATTTTCCTTTTCGGCCTATTTCTCCAAATTATTTACGTTACCTAATTTGCCAATGACTTGTGTAGAATTATCTTTTGCTCTTATACTTTCTTGGTCATAATGGATCAACATCATTTTCTCTCTCAACAAAAAGGCTCCCATGTTGAATCTTAACACTCTGTGCTCCGTTCTAAAACTTTGTGCCATAAGCAAATGTGAAGAACTCAAAGAAACTGAGACCTTTTTAATCTATGTGTATATTTTTCTTTTTGAACAACTACCTAATACGAGAAATGCACTTAAAAAGGTATTTTTTTACTTTCAAATACAAAACTCACCCGGTATTGTTCTACTACCTTTTCGAGTATATGTTTTTGGTGAAACACCTACCCAATAACATCATCACTTTTACATCAAATAAGTCATGTGCATTGCTTGTGCCTTCGATTTCCCGGTCAAAAGACTTTTTTATGGTTTATTTCTTTCCTTTGGTAAGCTTTTATCTCCATTTTGCACACAATCATCCCGCAACACCCTAATCACCCAAACCATTAGTTATCTTTCAATCAGGCTTCACTCTATTTGAGATTGAAGAAGAGGGCAAGAAATCGAGAAAGGTAAGTTCATTAGCCGACCACCAATCTTGTTAGTTATAGGGTTTGCAACTTCGTATTTCACCTTAACAGATACTTGCTTTCCTTTTTTTTTTTTCCTTTAAATTGATAGATTGGAACTATAAATGATTAAACTTAATTCATATTTTTGGGGTTCACATAGCTTAATTAAACTTAGAAAACATGTATGCCATGCCCACTTTTTATTTCTAATCAGTAACCGCAAATGTTTGTAGAATTGGAGCCTTGGAGGGTTATGAATTCGAGGATAATTTTGATTTCGTTTTCTTGTTTCGATAGAAAATTTTAAACAAGTAATGTATAGAATTGAGTTTGCGCATGGCCAATTAACTTCAGAATATGTAGAATTGGGTTTGCTATCTGGTAACGTCGTGCCAAAAAATGGTAGTCAAAAGGTAGTTCAAAACGAAAAGTCCCATATGAAAATGGTGAATTTTCCTGTTGGTTCTGGCGATAATTGATGTTCATAGTCATTTACGCTTTGTGATTGCTGGATGTCTTTAGGAGCGACAGGAGCGACTGAAGTCTCTAAAGGCAAAGTTCTCTGGCATACCCATGATGATGAATGATGTCTCCTGTGATGGAAGCTTACCTGAAGGTGCTAGTTCTGAAGTTCTGGGTGACGCCTTTACTGGATTTATTGTGAATGTTGTTAGGGAGTCAGGTGAAGATGCTGTTAGAATTCCTCCAAGTATCTCTGCCCAGTTGAAAACACATCAGGTATGTGTATTACCAATGACATTCTTTTTCTTGTCACTAGTATCGTAATGATTGAGCTCTATACATTGTATCATTAATCGTCGGGGGGCAAAGGGGATCTTTTGTTCATTTCATCGCTGTATTTTGTTGTTGTGTTATTGTTACTATTTCACTTCTCAGTTTTGCTTCTTACAGTGGGCATATTTTGTTTTCGTATGTTCCTTTTACCAGCTTGGCAGTCTTGTCTTGCGGCGTGATTTATAATGAGTTATTGTTTGGTCAATAGTAGCCTGACATTCGTGTTGATTTGAAGTTTAGGGTGCACTTTTAGTAACATGATCCTCATATTGTTTACCAGGTTAATTAAATGTTAAACTGCTGTAGGTGGCCTATTTTGTAGACAAGTTGCTAGAGAGTAAAAAAAATAAAAATAGCAAGGGCTTCAAAAATTAAAAAATGTATCTGTTCTTTCTCCTAAGAGTATCTTTGTTTTCCAAGTACCAAATTTGTGCTTTTGCATGACACAGACAGAATGTTTGAAATCTTTAATTATTCCATATAGCAAGTTCTATGCTGTGGCTCGTGGGTTTGTCTTTGTGTTTGTCCTGGTATATAGCGCTTTCCTGATGTTAAGCTGTATGAGTTTGATTAGGTTGCCGGCATTCGTTTTATGTGGGAAAACATCATTCAATCTATCAGAAATGTGAAGGCTGGGGATAAAGGCCTTGGTTGCATCTTAGCTCATACAATGGGGCTTGGCAAAACTTTCCAGGTAGTTTCATTGATTAAAGTCCTCCTTTTCTATGCATGTTTCTTGATTTTTTGCTATGTTGAAAGTTTTATAGATTTGCATACCGCAAACTCTGTAGTTTTTATCCTGGTATTATGGAATATGGTAGCAAATAACATTGATAATTGGCTAATAATGTCACTTCATGTATTTTGTTACCCTAATGTTCATGGACTCTTCTTTTTGCAGGTCATAACATTTTTATACACAGCAATGAGAGTTGTTGATTTGGGTCTGCAGACTGCACTGGTTGTTGCACCAGTAAATGTGCTGCACAATTGGCGGAAGGAGTTCAAAAAGTGGGAGCCAAAAGAAGTCAATCCTCTTCGTGTTTATATGTTAGACGATAAGCCAAGGTTTCCATCCCTGCTTAATCTTTGTTTGTCATTGCTGATGTGCTGCTGTATATTTATTTGGTGCTTAGAGTTTGTTGGACATTGTTGCTTATGGGTGGGGGTATCTCTATGATGTAATCTAATTCTCTTTGCTCTGTCTGACCATATGTACCATTTATTTTATTCTTTAAGATAATGGCTAGAAAATTTCTTTTATCAACGTTTTTAAATTTCTGATATGTGGAGGTTGACGGTGAGATGGCGTACTATGTTACTCGGACTCTGCTACAGGTGGTGGACTCGGGTGCGCGTTTAGGTGTCCGTATGGCTGTTTTTGTTTCTTTTACTCTATATTTTTGATCTAAAATGGAGTTAAGTGTCGTGTTGAGTCAGAGAAGTTGCATGTTAGATATGTGACACGTCAGGTATATGGAGTTTTGTATTATCATAGTTGGCTTGTTGGTAATGTACTTGCAAACTTTAGGAAAGGCTCTTTGTTGTCAAGTCTCAGGTTGTAAGGTTTTTGTTCAGTTGGTGAAGTCTTGGATGTAATGCAGCATTCACATGTTCTGATATTTTAGTTAGTGCCTTATAAAAGTATGTGAATTAAATTGTCTTGAACTTTCTTTATTACCTATTGGACACAAAAGAAAATTAAAAAAAATATTCATGTTTTTTGGTGGGAGTTGTTACTTGGTAGCTTCTTATGTGATGATATGTAACTTTGCTCCCAGGATCATACTTCATAAGTATGATTAAATCTCAGCTGATAATTGATGTTATCATTATTGTTGTTAAGAGTTATGAATTTCTGATGCATGTATGCTGGTTAGGGAGCAGAGAGCAGAGTTGTTGACCAAGTGGAGAAAGAAGGGAGGGGTATTGCTGATTGGCTATAATGCATTTAGAAGTTTGTCCCTTGCAAAGAATGTGAAGAATCATGAAGCAACCAAAATCTGCTACGCCCTTCAGGTACCTCTGTGTTGCTGTATATGCTATTTGCTTCCCTCATTGTTACACTATTATTGTGTATGCAAGAACTCTCAAACTTGCATCTTGGAGGCATAGCGAGCATGCTCTCCTCAAGTTAATGCTAGAATGGAAAATCTCTCCCTTTCATTTCGTTACCATGTTTACATATACTCTTCCTTCCTTTTTACGCTATTTATGTACCTATAAGGGTGTGTTTGGAATATGGGTGATGGAAACAGGACTAGAAATAGGGGGTTCCGAGGTGGGTGTGGTGATTACTGAAGGAGGATAGAGGGGTGGTGGAACTGTAAGCCTTTTGGGGTTACTCTGTCCCTCTTTGCGAGGTCCCTCTCTCTTCCCCTCTTCTCCTCTTTCTCTATCTCTCTCCAGAAACACTCTGTTTCTTTGTACTGAACATAACTACATTCCTTGTTTTGTTTCTTGATGTATTGTTGGTCATCTTGGATTCCTCGAGCAGTATGGCTTTCTTAAACCACCTCTTTTATATGCCTTTGTAGCTTTACTTCACCTCCTCCCTCAAGAAAAAAGCGTGAAGTTCCAGCTTTGACAATAATGATTCTGTCTGCTACTTGCTGGCTTCTTATCGTGCAAGGAATGATATAAGTTTTTGTGTGGAATCATTAGTATTGAAAATCCCTCTTATGAAAAATTATCAGTTTGCCCTTATGTGAAGGTGGTTTGGCCGACCAACAGGCTCCTAACCAAGTCTTATGTTTTCAGGGGTTAAACTGCCAATCTAAGAAGCTAAATGATTGGCAAACACTTAACTGCATTGTTCAGCTATGATATTATTTTCATTATATAGCCTGTCTAGTGCGACCTATGAGTCTCTTTTTCTATCACCAGTGCTCCTGATTTTCCTTTGAACATGTCTATTTGTTTACAGGAAGGGCCGGACATTCTTGTCTGCGATGAAGCACATATGATAAAGAATACCTTGGCAGAGACAACTCAAGCTTTAAAGAAAGTAAAATGCCAGCGGCGGATTGCTCTGACAGGCTCCCCCCTTCAGAACAACCTAATGGAATATTACTGTGTTAGTGCATCTGTTGTTTCTTGAAATTCTAGGCATTTCCAGCTGATATTTAATGGAATTCTTGGACTAAGAATTACATTCTTTTGGACAGATGGTTGATTTTGTTAGAGAAGGGTTTCTGGGTAGCATGCATGAATTTCGTAACCGGTAATGCTACAATTTTTTGTTTCATCGATTTTTGTGGATATGTTATGGCGTTTCTGATGTTGGAATACATACAGTTTTCAGAATCCTATAGAGAATGGCCAACATGCAAATTCTACTGCTGAAGATGTGACAATCATGAATCAAAGATCACATATTCTGTATGAACAGCTAAAAGGTTTTGTCCAGAGAATGGACATGAGTGTGGTGAAGAAGGACTTGCCCCCTAAAACTGTGTTTGTTATAGCAGTGAAGCTTTCTTCATTACAGAGGAAACTGTATAGAAAGTTTCTTGATGCTCATGGATTCACCAATGCCAAGGCTTCTTGTGATGGATTAAAGAAGACCCAACTTTTTTCTGGGTACCAGGCCTTAGCTCAGGTATTATTTTGTCACTAACACAATGTTGTAACTCGTATTGTTGGACTCACCAAGGTGGAGGAATGCGAAAGTGATTTGTAGATATGGTGTCATACACTAGTTTTATTTGAAATCTTATTATGGCTGAACTCGATGGTTATTTTTAGAGTGACCATTCATATCTGTGGAACGACAGAGAATATAAATTTTGGTAATGCTGTTGTTTGAGAAGGATGATTTCAATCAACTTTTTAAATCAAAGGAGTACATGTAATCATGGCCTATCTTTTACAAATGGATTTAATGATTTTTTTTCCTATGTTTTCCCTTTTATAAAATCTTTTCCTCTGAACTTTTGTAAATTATCACACCCCTTTCGCTTCCTTTTTTGCTCGTGTGATTTTTCGCCTTTGATCTTAAAAATTTTATTAAACGTGTCTCGTTACTTTTTAAACTTGTTCGCTACTTTTCATTGGGTCTACATATGACGATTTCAGAGGATGATTCATGTTAATCGACCCCAAATCATTTTGTTGCTGCTGCTGCTTTGAGTATTTATTAAAACTTAAAATGGCCCTTACTGAAGTAGGACGGCCATCTGCTACTTCATGATAAAAGTAGCGCAAAGAGTTTTACCAGTGTAGTCCCATCATCGCAAAGCCAAACCAAGAAGTTATCTTTGACTCCACTGGAAATGAATGGTTTTAATGATTAAAGTTATATTGTAAGTGTTAGTTATATAGACAGCAATTATAGTACTGATCTATAATAATAATACTAGTGTTCTTATTGTTGTTGTTGTTGTTTTAGCATTGGTGACAGTTTTGATTCTTCTGAAAAATGCTACTGTTCCAACTTCCCACCTGGATACAGAAATGTAGGTGTCAAAGTGTGGATTTCTTTTACAGTTTGGTAGTCTAGGTAGTCGTGCTTAATTTAGATGTTGGACAAGTTAAGAAACTACTGAAAGAAAAAGAAATACTCCGTACAAATTTCAGATATCATCAGAATGTATGCATGGCCAGAATAGCTCAGAACTGTCTACGCTAGATGGCCGTAATTTTTCATCCTTGAACGTTTTCCTTCTTATTTATAGATATGCAACCATCCTTGGATTTTGCAATTGATGAAGGAAAGAGAGTATGCAAAACGAGATGATGCTGTTGAGAACCTCTTGCCAGATGCAAGCTCTAGTGATGAAATGGATGTTGATGTGGCGACTGATGGTACTGTCCTACTTAACCATAAATTCTGCAATGCCCCCCCCCCCCCCTTTAATGCCTTTCAGTCTGAATCCCTAAGGCTTATGCAGCACTATTTTAGATGGAGTCACATTTTGAGTTAAAGTAGGCACTTGTCAGTAAATAGTCCACTTCATTCTGTGTATGCTATGTTGCCAATTTAACTTGAATATTGAGGCAGTTGTATAGCAAGGAGTAGGTCTGGACGTAATTAAATGGCACAGAAGAACATTTAATTACTGAACTGGAGAAATTGATAAGGAATATGAGATTTGAGTTAGGCTCATGTCTGGTTTGTTTTTTATGCCTATCCTCTCTATGTTTGTCAAATATTGACTGATTGTGATGGTTGGATCACATTATGTTGCTGAGACTTTTATGCTAACTGGTTTTTTAATTTCCTGATTGAATTGCTCTTGACAGAGAAGGGTAAGGGAAAACTTGAATCAACTTCTATAAAAAGTGGCAGGAGCTTCCTTCATGAGGTTTGGGTTGCCTTTACTATGTCATTGTTTCTCTTATGCGCTGTATCGCTTTACTTCTGTAGCGATTGTTTCACTTTTTGGTAAAACTTGAATCCTTGATGGTCAAATAGTTGTTCTCAATAGTCACCTTCTGTTCAGGGCTGGTGGAACAATCTTCTTAATCAGCACAATCACCAAGAGATTGACTTCAGTGGCAAGATGGTTTTGTTACTGGACATTTTAACCATGTGTACTGAAGTAGGCGATAAAGCTTTGGTCTTTAGCCAGAGTTTAGCAGCTCTTGATGTTATAGAAGAATATTTATCCAGAGTGCCTCGTCTAGGTAAGAAGGAAAAGTTCTGGAAAAAGGGGAAGGACTGGTACAGGTTAGTGTCCATCTACCAGGCTTGTTTTCTGATTAATTTAATCTTTCTGTTTTTTTAGCTTTCGTTTTAAAAAAAGCTGTTACTTTGTTAAAAAAAATTGTTGTTGTAAAATGCGATTCTAAATATATTCGAGAACACAATAGTGAACTGGCGTTCTCAAATGGTGTTGGGTAATGCTCAGATTTATTTGACTTTATACTTTGATATGAAAAGGGTGCATATGATATCATTAATTTCAGTTCTCGAGAACTCTTTCCTGAAATCTCAGCATTTCTGTAATGGGATCCCAAATCTGCAATCAGTATTGTACCACATATATACTTTGTGTGTGTCGCTATATTTCATTGTGTCTTAAGGCCATAGAATTACGTGTCATGACAGATCATGTCTTATAGATGTACTAATTACATCTTCGTGGGTTCTATAAAGGCATCCCTCTTTCTCTCACTCTTGGATGTATCATTTATGATCATATTGAAGCAGTTCGTTACTTGCCCCAAAGTGGTTTATTTTTCCTAAGTACTGTCTCATATTATCTTAATTGAAACAGAATTGATGGCAAGACAAAAGGCTCTGAAAGACAGAGGCTTGTTGATGAATTTAACAACCCTCAGAATGAGAGGGTGAAGTGTACTCTTATATCAACTAGAGCTGGAGCTTTGGGTATTAATCTTTTCGCTGCCAATCGTGTTATTATTGTTGATGGCTCCTGGAATCCAACACATGATCTTCAGGCTATATTCCGAGCTTGGCGGTGGGTGCTGCCTCTTCTGCCCTTTTCGTTTGGGTTTTATGTCTATACGTAATCCGTGTGTAAGATGGCGTAACAACCGCTGTCTAAACAATTAGCTAACTTTTTCAGGTATGGTCAAAAGAAACCTGTGTATGCCTATCGACTAGTAGCACAAGGCACTATAGAGGAAAAGATTTATAAGCGTCAGGTATTGCCATATTTATAAGCTTTCAGGAGTCCTTGACTCTTTTCTGTCATTGCCGCCATCTAAAGTTAACTTGGTTTACAGGTCCAGAAAGAAGGTCTTGCTGCAAGGGTTGTTGATAGACAGCAAATCCACAGGAGTATGTCTAAAGAAGAGATGTTACATCTTTTCGACTTTGGCGACGATGAAAACCGCGATATGTTGACTGAACTCGGAGATGATATTGCACATGCAAGTGGTACAGATAGCAAAAAGGATGGTTTTCTGTTGAAACAGAATGCTTCTGATTGTCCTGAAAGCTGTTCCTCTGACAATTTGATGGATCTTTTACTCAGTCGGCATCGCCTGAGGTATTTTGCATGCTGAACATTATGCTTTAGTTTTTTTCATGAGAGTCTCTCAATTCCAGTGTTCCTTGGACATGTTTGTTCTGGCATCATGAACAAGATGTGTGCATGAGCTCAATTGGGAATATTGGCGTACATGCATCACCTGGTTTGGCAGTGTTTCAATAATAATGACGATCCTGCAAAATATGGTCATGTCAGTGTAGAGAGTATATTTTGAGGTTCTGTTCAGAATTTGTTCTTTTGTGCTATGGTATGGCCTAGCACTGTGACAGGGATATTTAATCAGGTAGAATGAGGAAGCCTCATTTGTTGTGTCATTTGCATTTGTAAAACCACACCCTATAATGTCTAATATAATCCTCATCCATTGTTTTTTATATCTGAGTTGTGCATCATCCAGTAGTGCAGTTAGCCGGTGGCGCATAATTTTTTTTGGCTGCTTTATGTTGTACTGTGTTTGACACGTCTTTTCAAACTACTTATTCAGATGGATTATGAACTTCCATGAGCACGAGACCTTGCTACAAGAAAACGAAGAGGAAAAGCTCACAAAAGAAGAGCAAGATATGGCATGGGAAGTATTCAGAAAAAGCATGGGAGTGCAAAGGGTTCCTGAGTGGGAGGAGGTGCGTAGAGTTCCTGCGGACAGTAGTTTAAATGCGCCTTCTACTGCTCAAGAAGCTAGCCGTGTGCCTGCACCTGTAGCACCGTCAGCTAGCACTAAGAGTCTAGCTAATGCTGTGGAAAAGATGAGGTATCGTGTTCAGGTCAGAAAATGCACAGGCATCTCCCACATGTTACTTCTGAAGAGCGGAGGTATAAAAACAAATTGTAGTACTGTTTGCGGGCAGTGTGGTCGGGATATAAGCTGGGAAAATCTAGATCCCCAGTGAAAACTCATGGCCGCTTCGCCAATTTTGCTCAGGACAAGGTCGCTATTGCTCTGAAATTTGAACTTTTAGGTAAGAGGCTTTCTTTTTATAGACGTCCATATCTAGAGCCGACGCCCTTTTCACAAGCCGGCCTGATTCCCCTTCCCTATCAAATTATGATATCTTTTGTTCTTTAGGGAGGTTTAACCCCTGATATGTTGCCTTTGTTCGAGGAACTCTGGCGAAGCGCAATACATATAGCGAAAAACCTCATCCATTTTTGGGATACAACCAATTATATTTCAGGACTAAGACTTTTTTTTTTTTTTTTTTTTTTTGGTTACAAGAACTAAGACTTTGTTGTTATTGTTTTTAGTATTGTTCTTGTTTATCAACTTTTTCGCCATTGGAACCTACAGATTGTTTTGCTAATATCTGGTGTCCGCAAGGAGGACATACATATGCCTTCTGTTGCAACTGTTTCTTGGATAATATTCAGATGCTTCCAACTAACTTGATGTAATGTCATGTCCTATACGGCTAGACTGGACCGCTGCGGTCAAGGTGTGGTCAAGATCAATATAGCTAATATCTCGAGACATCACATCGTAGAAATCTTTAGACGTTGTCAAAAAAAAAAAGGCATTGTATAAATCCTATCGTATCGTATCACATAGGAGTACTCTTGATGCATACTCTCTTCGTTACTGTCCGACTGTTACCACTGATAGCGAAAACGAACAATCCCAGAGCGACAGAGTATGTTTTACTGTGGATCAATCTGAAGTGCCTTTTTTTCAGATGCGCATCTCAGCCTGTCGCTGTTTTCAGAACTCAGGAGGCTTTTTAATCACTCTAGTCAGAATTCTATTGCTTGAAGTTCAAGCTGTGTAGAGATTTCTGATCCCTTGTCCCAATCAATGGTTCTGTTTTCGAATTTTCGCTATCTTTATTCTCAAATAATTGCACTTCACTTATTCCCTGCTACTTAATTGGAGCTTTCACTGACTGATTTTCTGACTACCAACTTCCTGAACTACAACTTGAAAACCGACCCTGCTGTATATCAGCCTATCAGCAACATCATATATCGGCATGGAAGCTTTTCCACCTCGACGAGGGCAGATAAAGCTCAGGATCATAGGCAAACTTGTCCAGTCTACAGCAAATATTGCTTCCAATTTGGTGCACTCTAATTCCCCTGCTGATACTATGGACTACTGTCCAAGAAGTGGCTATGTCTCTGATGCGAATGCTACCCGGGAAACTGAGTCCCCTGTCAGCAGAGATCGCTGTCCCAGAACCAGAAGTGGGCTCAGCTCTTGATGCGAATTCTGACCGGCAGGAGGATAGAAGTCATATACTTAAACTTCCGGAGGACCGGGGGTATAGCTGTATTTTTCTGTTCCTTATTTTCTTTACGAGTTAACACAGTCTTACCAAGACTCCAAGAGTATGTATGCATTTATCATGCACACCCGTTTGTTCACCTTACGTGATCGGGATACTTAGGTTGGACAATATTTTTCCAAGTTTTTGCTTCTACGTTTGATGTTAAGTGTGGTTATGTATTTTTTTTTTTTTTTGGTACAAAGGAGCAGCATAGCTGCGGGGGTGGGGGTATGAGGATTTGAACACGGGACAACCCCCAGGCAGGTTGAGTTCCTAACCACTAGGCCAACCTTGATCCTCAGTGTAGTTATGTATGTAACTAGTCTTTACATTGTGTTATACACGGTTTTCGTTGATTAGCGTGTTTGATTTTATACGTAAATTAGTAAAATAGAGATATTACAATATTAGTCATCGACGTTTTCAATCTTCTCCGAACCTCATAATACTAATTCTCTTATTCCCACTCCACTTTGTTGTTATTTCAATATTTATTCTCACCACGGTTATGAAGGATATAATATATCATGATTTATATCAATCACACCTAAATCATTTTGATTTTTATGTATGTATATTTATTACCGCAGCATCAATGCCCTTTATATATAATTATGTTGATAAAAGCATCAACAACAATAATTGGCTTAGTGGTTGAAGTGTTAACATTTAATATGGAGGTCACCTATGTGGCACGTGAGGTGGAGGATGACATGTCGCGCCCACACGGTTTCCATCCAACTTTATACTCCCTCCATTCATATCCAATCTTCCTGTTGACTTTTGCACAAAGTTTTAGGAGTGTATTAAAAATTATTAAAAGCAAGTGGGAATGGGGACAATAGCACTTTGGAAGCATTTCATTGGTTCAAATGTTACCAAAATAAGAAACAGGAAGATTGGATGTGAATTTCCCTAAAAGGAAACCAGGAAGGTTGGATATGAATGGAGGGAGTATATATACTAGTTTCTACACCGTGCTACGCACGGTCTTCGTTGATTAAATTGTTTAATCTTATGCGTAAATTAGTAAATATAGATATTGCACTATTAGTTATCGACTTCTTCAACCTTCACCAAACCGCATAATACTAATTCTTGTATTCTCTCTCCACCTTTTTGTTATTTCAATATTTATTCTCACCACGATTATAAACAATATTATATATCACGATGTATATCAATCACCCCTAAATTATAAAAATAGATAGATTAGTATGTTAGTGATCAATATCACTGTCCCCTTCCCGTCTTCATTGAATAGTGTGGATAAAGTGTCACAAAAAACAATAGTGTGTTTAATTTTATACGTAAATTGGTGAAATAGAGTGATTACAATATTAGTCATCCATGTCTTCGTTTTTCTCCTAACTGCATATAATACTAATTCGCGTGTTTTCCTCTCCATTTTTTTGTTATTTTAATATTTATTCTCATCACGGTTGTGAATAATATCATATACCACGATTTATGTCAAGCATTCCATAAATTATTTTGATATTTCATTTCATGTATATATATTTATAACTTCAACATTAATGGCCTTCATATATAATTATGTTAATAAAAGAATCAACAAAAATCAATTGACTTAGTGGTTAAAGTGTTAAAATGCAATTTTGAGATCGCGAGTTCAAGCCTTGCCCGACTACTATATTGTCTGACATTGCCCTTCAGCCGTACTCTGATCTTTATCTATTGTTTCATGCTTGACATGTACACAGGGACAACATCGTCCGTTTCTTTTGATAATGCTTAACTAGTTATTTGACCCGTGCAAAATTGCACGGGGCATTTCTCCTCTATTGTCTTCATACTGGTTATCGTTGGTTACTATTTGTATTGGGTTAGAAAATGGTATTAGTTAGATTTTCGAATAAAGGAAGCTTTTGGAATACTAATAAACAGTCGATGAATATTGAATAAATGTACGGGGCTTTGACCAGCGATGAATTCACAAAAGACGTATATCTCCATTTCTGTTTGCATATTACTCAATGAAAATTTCTAATTATAGATATAATAAACAACAAATAAAAATTATACTGTCCTTTTTATCAACTAAATGTCAAACTATTCTTAATTTTTACCATTTAGGAAAGACATTAATCTTTCATTGACTTAAAAAAAAAAAAAAAAAAGGAAAGATGTTCACTTTCCTCTTTCCTGCGTTCTCTGACTCTTCGCCACCCACCCCCAAAATTCAGTAATTTCTTCGCCATCCACCCCCAAATTCATCAATTTCTTCGCCATCCACCAGATACATAATCCCCAAACTCATCTCCTCTTCGACATCCACCGATACTCAACCTCCCAGGCCAATCTCATCTCTATCAATCAAAATCATTATTGTTAGTTTCGAATAACAAATCATCACCATGCGTTTTTGTTTTCTTGCTGATTTCAACATCACTTTGAAGATGAGTTGCTTTGATTTAGCCGTTATTGAGGGTAAGGTTGATTTCACCGTTCAAGATGTGGCTGCCTTGGTTACGTAATTAAAGGTTCCTGGTATAACTGGTAATATAAGTTCATCAATTAAGGTTTCATATTCATTTTGAAATTCAATTTCGAAATTTATTTGGGCATAGTATTAATTGAGAACTGGAGTTCTCAGAAACTGCATTTTTTGTCTTTTAGAAAATTTGGTTTCTTAACTGGCAGGACATTATACGACATTAGTAGTTCATCGGTGCAAATTAATGGTTGCCTTGTGTTGACCGTGCATGTAGACGAAAAATGGTTGCCTTGTGTGCAGTGTGACCATGCATGAGTAAAACGCTAGAGAGTGGTTGCTTTGTGTGTATCTTATATATTATTGTATGACATTTCGGTAGATCCCTTAGAGTTGAAAAATAACTCTACACCGTAGAGTTTACTTCAAATGCATGTGCATTTATCTCTTATTTTCATAAACGTTTTCAATTATTTTTTCCGTTTATAGTAAACTCTACCTACTCTACGAAAAAATAATTCCAGGAGACCTGAATCCACTTTTATTTGTTTGGGGAGCTTTTTCCAAATGTTACCCTGAGTAACGTTTTAGCAATCATCTAGCTTTTGTTAATTTTCATCCACTGTTACCCTTAAGTAGCCATTTAATAATAACCCACTCCCCTACTTTTTAGCACCTTAATAATTTATACTCCATAATCTCTTATCTACTTCCACGCCTTGTATGTTGGGTGTTTTTTTTTTTTTTTTTTTTTTTTTTTTTTATGTTTAATTGTTTAAAGTATCTTACATGTATAATAATAAAAACAATAGCTAGATCAATCGATGTGTCTGAGGCTAAAAATTATAGGAAATGCATTGTTTCACTATAGTTTCAATAACATGCGGCTGAAAATAAGAGTAGAAAACAAAAACATTATTATTTCACTGTAGTTTCAATATTAAAATAAGTTAAATAAAAAGGCACAATCATTGATGTATTTTTCACCCGTACGAACATAACCCGACATTAACCATGTTAACTTGATCATTATTTGACCCGTAGTTGTTTACCCGTTTGCATGGTTGTTGTATGGCATTAGTGATGACTCGTTTTTATAATATATGATCTATTATTTGAGTATAGGCAATGTGTATTAAAAATAAAAAGTAAAAATTCGTATTAGTAGAGGTACATCACAAATATACATGACACGAAGTTAGACATGTAAAAAAAAAAAATCTAAGTCATGAATTCGCTTTTTGAGATTCGTTACCCGCTATTTTTGAGTCATAATCCTATTTTATGCCCAGTGAAGGAGTGACTCATATTATACCAAATGTATTTTGACACTCATGGTTTTGGCTTAACTTTGACCCGTAATAATTGATCGACTTAAGAGCGATAGGACAACATATAATTCGAGTCACGTACGAATTGTTCCTTTAGATTAGAGCGACAAAACAACATATATAGGACTAAATAAATACGGTGCAAAATATTACATAGTAGATGTGATTAAAGTTATTTAACATGTAACATCTTATAACATTGTCTGCTATCTTCGGACTAAGTTATCGATGTCCCAAAATTCTGAAATTTTCATAAATTATGGGATAAAACAATGTTTAAATTGTAGTAGATACAGATTATGAAAGTGTAGATGATAACTTATTTCTTAGAGTAATGTACAATTGTAAATTTGGGCCGATGTTGTGCGACACTTCAGCAAACTTGTGAGCTAACATCCAATCTTCATCTTGTCGTCGTTCCTCAAAACCCACAACTCCAATCCCTCTATTTTTTGTCAATTTTACAAACCCATTAAAATACCCATAAGCAAAAATCAAATATCAAAATAAAAAGAATAGTGTATGTTGTTGAAAATTGTTGATACGATGAATCGATGAAAGAACTATTTGAAGATGCTCGGTAAAAGGGTTTTATTAATTTGTATTACTCACAGACAAAATGGATGTTAAAAGGGAAACCAATCTTTGATTATGGGGCGATGAAATAAGGTCAGTTGAACATTACTGAGCAACACGCGACGGTATCGCCTCCATCAAGGTCTCGCGAGATAAAGTCAATGAAAGTAAAATCGTGCATTAAGGGACCATGTCCTGCCCTGCCCTGCCCATCATAAATCACACTCAAAATCAAACGTTGTTGCTAAACCATTGTCAAACGCCAAACTTTAAACATATAATTTCACTAATAAAGCAAGAAGTAATATTTGTAAATCAATAAGCCCTTAAATTCAGATCAAGGACTTAACTAAACTACATTTAAACTACATAGGAAAGAAAACCCACCAAAATTTTAGAAAGGATGCATGAGACCCATAATCGAAATATCGCAAACAACATTTTTCCAAGTGCATTGATCAACCACCGCAACATTTCATCCGTACATCTATGGCTGCAAAAGAAATAGTAAAAATAAATAAGAAGCGAAATGGAGAGATGCGAGAAATCATCAACTATTTTTTTTTTTTTTTTTTTTTTTTTTTTTTTTGCAACTATGATTTATACATCATACTGACAGTTTTTATTTCCTAGGTATTCATGAAAAGATTTTAAATGATTTGACATTTTTTTAGATATTTTTGGTCTAGGGTTGATCTAATTTGGGTCTATAATTATGGTAACATATTTTTTGTTTCCTATTTTGATATTTTTCTTGTCAGTTAAGCATCATATTTATGGGAAAGCTATCCAGCACGCGTGTATAATGTGTTCCTTTTCTGAAGTTATTCTTTCTTAAATTTTTGCCGATTTACTTGATTTGATTTCATTTTGATTTGCCAACTATGCAAGTTACGAATCAAATACATGAAAAGTGTGATATTTTTTTAAAGATTTGCTAAATTCAGGATTCAGTATATGCAGGAAATTTGTGCTCATATTTTAATTATTATGTACAAATTAAAATATTAGACATGTCTAATGATAGCCCGTACATAATTTGCGAGCTAGATGCGTAATTTATTATAATGATCGTATCATTTATTATACCGATCGTATCATTTCCTGCGTAATTTGCGACAAATATTAAAATGTTTTCGGGAAAATTCAGATTTTTTCCTAAATTGCTTGATTTATCTTTTCCTAAATTTGCGACAAATATTGAAATATTTTAGGTAATTGTTTGATTTATCGACTATATATGAGAGAATTGGAATATTTCTATATGTTGTTTATTTTTTAGAATATATTTTCCAAATTTAATTATGGAGAATATCATATTTGCTTCGAAATATATTCTTGTGAATTATTCGTTAATATTCTTGCCATATTTCCATAAATTATCGCTGTAGATATTATTGCAAAATTTTTGTTAATATATTCTTGTCATTTTATTTAGTAATTATAGCTAAGATATTATTTACGAAATATATTTGTACCATGACTATCATGAGTGAATGCGTGTGTCTTATTGATGTGTGCGTGTGTCTTGCGTTAATATGTTAGTGGTATTTACGGAAATATTTATTTGACATCAGCGCTTGCGTGGAGGGTCTAATAAAGCTTTAAAAGCACGGCTATTAATATGATATACTCCTATATATATATATATATATATTTGTAGTTCTCACATACTCGTATACAAATTGAACGTTAACATTAAAAAAGAACATATTGGTAACTTTCTTAGTTAAGATTCATAATTCTATTGACCTCAAAAAAAAAAAAAAAGATTCATATTCTATTCACATGACTTAAATTCATCTCAAGTTTTGAGATTTTTTTTAAAAAAAAAAAAAAAAAGATTCATATTCTATTCACATGACTTAAATTCATCTCAAGTTTTGAGATTTTTTTTTGGTCCCAGAAAAACAAGAAATTAAGACGATATCAATCACAAGAATCACTTCTTTTTTTTTTTTTTTTTTTTTTTTTTTTTTTTTTTGTGGCAAAGGCCAAGAATCACTGGTTTGGTTAAAGAAAAGTCCATAGTCTCCGACCTTATGGATCATTGACACAATGGTTTGAATTTGTCTCACATATTCAAACAAAACATCAACAATCTAAGTAAACGGAGGGAGAAGAAGTGTATAACATTAGCAGTCCCAAAAAAAATAAAAATGAAGATGGTTAGCCAGAAAGAATGCTAAGAAACCCTGGAACGTTTGGATTGTTTTCCATCAACAGTTAATGGACATAAGCTCCCAATGGCAGAAATATTTTAGCAGGAAGGAGAAATCTGTTAAGTAATCAACTGCAATAGTTTACCAACTTACTGTTGGCAGCTTACTGCTTACAATATAAACTGGTTTTACAGCAGGTTCAGGACATAGAATAGACAGTTGACAAATAACAGTGATAAAGTTCTATAATATCAGATCAGTATACAACAAACTTGGACAGTTTATACCTTCTCAAGATAACAACCATTATCTCTCAGATCGGAAGTCTGAAACTCTGAAGCGAGGAGTATTCATTACAGTGAACAGTTGGGCTTGCATGTCTCTCGTGGCTACTTTGGAGTGTGAATACAGAAAAACTCCACGCCACTCCAGAATTGCTGTGAAGGCTATGCATTCTCTTAAAAATCTGTGGGAAATTAATTTACAACATCGACGGAGATGACAGTGTTTTTACAGCTCCGAGAAAGACTTGTGCTAAGTCAAGGACAGTGGTCACCATCTCTCATCGCCAAACCAGTTGTCTTTCTCTTTAGGTCCTGTTGGTCCTTCCTCCCCATAAAGCTCAGTCGGAAAGAGTTCCAAGATGTTCTCCACTGAGAACCGGAAGAACACTGGGAGATGATTAATAATTTTGTCTAATTCAGAGAACGCGTCATACATAACTGTTGGCCCCCATTCTCTCATGTACTGGAGCCAACTCGGTTCCTTAACAGTGAGACCAAGATATTCCGCAGCAATGATCTTGTACTTAGTGCTAGAGTCCACAAAGAATTTGCTTTTATCAACATCATTTCGGACTCCCATCCCAAGCTTTGATGACCCCTGGAGGTATGTTCCTGGATGCGCATAACTGGCATGTCCATCTTTGGATGCATAAACAATTGCCTTGTTTCCATTGATATACTCTAAATCACTTACATCAACCCACCTGCCACCGCTATGCTCAGAGCAGTAAATGCTCCAGAGTTCTCCGTTAAAGTTACTTACACGTAGAGTATAATGTTCCCAGTCACTGACATGCTCGCCTATTCGGTTCAATGAAATGTTAGCCAGTCCAACTTTAAGGGTTGCTGGACCATTGAAGGGGCAAAATATCCACATGGCTATATCCGTGAAAGTGCCACCCAATGCTGGTTTTACATGAACATACAACTCTGCGCTCTCCAAGTTCCCACGCTTGACCTGATCCCGTTTGTCATCATCCTTTGGCAAATCTATCCAAAATCTCCCATCATTGAAGCCACCCCCTGGTAACAATGAACCTTTCGAATCTATGCGCTCACCATCACTATTGCCATCCTTGTACAACAGCGCCCCATTGTCAAAAAACCACTGCACCGAAGAGGGCATATATATCTCATCAGGATGAAAGTACAGAGTTGGTCCATAATGTTGAATAATTGCATGAATTTGGTTTAAATTAGGCATTGCGGGTCCTGTAGGATCTTGATTTCTCAAACAAGCGGTAGTTAAAACATCATCTTCCGAAGTTACATATGTACTGCAAAAGAATGTTCCTACTGAAACCCCTCTTCCATACATTCCCCTTCTGCAAGGTCTTGAGTTCCAAACCCAAACATCAGTGTCTGAAATCAGATCACAAGCTTCACACGTCTCCGTCAAATCGAATCGAACACATCTAATATCATCAACAGAAGGCTCGGCTGGTGTATCAGTGACCAGAAATCCCATAGCTCTATAGCCTGTTGGAGCATTAGGTAACCAAATATAACCAGGTCCATGCTGTTGCGAATCTGCGCTCCAAACCAATGAATAATTTCTTGGTTTCTCTAAGGCAGGCAGGTCTAATGACCCCTGTCCGAGTAAAGAGTCCGACATAACCTCATCCACCTCCCGTGCTACAAGAATAAAACCCCTCAAAGGAAGATCTTTAGATTGGGAATAATGACCAAGACAAAAAAATCCATCAGGGATCCCAACAGGTTTGTAAAATTTGACACCTTTTGCTTTCTTGCGCGAAGGACTACAACCCCAAACACATTCGAATTTGGTGATCTGAGCTACCTCTAGTTCTCCAAGGCGTATTCTCCCATTGCCGAATCCTCCACCTGACAAAGTAGTAACAGTTAGCTATATGGATCATTAGCACAAAAGACAGACTTCATATCCCCTGACCAATATTATATCACTCATCGTACCAAGCATTAGTCCATGTCGCATATATCGAGGCAAGATGGTATTTTTCGGCATAAAAGTTACCCTTACTACTACAAGATATAATCTACCATATGAACCAAAAATATGTCACCATTACCAGGAATTAGGATAGTCAACAACAAATCTCCAATTATTAGAACATTAAATTTAGGTGAGATTCTTGGAATATACTACAGAAACAAACATACTATGGGATTGAAATTTCCATGGGTGTAATTATGTGAATTTCACGCTACAAACAAACATAAATACAATTTGGACTTGGCATTTCTATGAGAGTCATTATCATGGGAAACAAATTGGAATCAACAAATTCGAAGTTTTACTGGAAGACAAACATTAATAATTGAGAAAATGTGACATTACAACAAACAAAAAATAAGGAATTGTCAACTGATTATTACACAAAATCTAGTCAAACTGATTTTTACTCCCAAAATCACAAAATCAAGGAGAAATTATACTCGTAGAATCTAATTTGTACGGGTAAACATAATATAAAGCACACAATTAAATGTTTGTTTGAAGTACTAATAATGTTACTTAATTAGACAAGACAACATCCTTAATCATATTCTTCAGTTTTTCATGTCAGAATCTGTCCCTTCAACACAAATTAAAAGTACAAAAACCCCAATTAATGATGTAATTAAGCTTATGATTAATAACAGTTCAATTCTTTCATCATTTTCCCACTAATTTACCATCTAATAAACATGAATTAATAAACCCCAATTCAGTAAATCACATAAAGATACAATCTTTCAACAAATTTCAGTGATTTCTCACTCAATATACCTCAAAATATACCAAATTTAGAACACCCAACAAAAAAAATGAAAATAATGATAAAAATCAAGCTTTAAATAGTAAGAAATATACCTTGAGGCCACTGTGGAAGAGGAGCAGGCAGAGAAAAGGGTTCAGGTGTTGCTTCTTCTTCATGCAACTCAGTGTTTTTGCTCCAGTAGAAACAATCACACCCCAACATCTTCAAACTTTCCAAAAATAGTAAAATTCTCAATAAAAAAGTTAAATTTTTCTCAAAATCAAAGTATCAAACTTGGCAAAAATCCCACCAAAATCCAGAATTCAGAATTCCAAAAATTGCCCTCTTCTTCCCTCAAAAGTTGGTGGGTAAATGGTGGGAAGAAAGAGAGAGAAAATGGGATAATATAATTTATTACTTACCCACCAAAAATTATATTTATAAGAAGAAGTTGAAAAGATTTATGGTTTCATATAATTTATAAATGAAGTTTGAGAAGAAAAAAATCAACAAAAAAAAGTGATCAAAGCAGAAAAAATAAAATAAAGGAAAAGGGAAAACAGAATGGTTTCTTGCTTTTTTTGGTTGCTTGATTCTTAGATTTTATATGATCATTGAGTTGGTCTTGTTTGAACTTTGAAGTGGGGTTGGAGTATACTTTTTCTTTGGGGGGTCCTACTTTCAATTAAGCTTTTTTTTTTTTTTTTTTTTTTTTTTTTTTTTGACAAAGGATACAACAGGGGAAAGGGGGTACAAGAAAAAAAATACAAGTTCTAGGGGGCCTTACACAAAAGCAAGCTTTACCCAACTCAAATGAAATGAGCCGGGATCGAAACCTGAACCGCCTAAAAGGACTAAAAAGCGACTTTAACTTCTTTTGAGACAGAATCACAAATTCACAACAACTTGGTGGTGGCATATGAACTTTCTTTTCACCCCACTTAGACGAGGCAGAGGGGACTTGGATGGGAGCTTTAACCTTTTACGGAGGTTAGTACCGTACTTTCAATTAAGCTTGATGTTTACACTTTACTTGTGGAAGATTATGAGATGAAATTTTTGGGATTAAAAAACTTGCAATTATTGGATTGTGTACAAGTAATATTTATTGGATCAATGTCTTTTTCCGATTAGTAATAGGGAATTCAATGACTTCAATCCTAGGGAAGTAAGGGATGTGATAAGATGCGAATAAACCTTTTTGATACAATGCATGGAGTTTGATGGTTCACAACTTCATACACTCTGTATCAAAATTCACACTATAATCGATAAGGACGATAACAAGTCCTAGTCCATAAAGACGTAGGTAATTGAAAATTACGACTTTTTACGAGAATTTATGGAAAACTTTGGTTTTAAGTAAATGATTACAGTATGATAGATGGATGATATGAACGAGGGAGCATATTATTACAACGGTTATGGGCTATTCTCTTAAGGAAAATTATTCGATAACAAGTCCTAGTCCATAAAGACGTAGGTAATTGAAAATTACGACTTTTTACGAGAATTTATGGAAAACTTTGGTTTTAAGTAAATGATTACAGTATGATGGATGGATGATATGAACGAGGGAGCATATTATTACAACGGTTACGGGCTATTCTCTTAAGGAAAATTAATAATTTTTAGATAAATGACTGTACAATTGGTTTGGTCTGAAGTTATGCGTACGTTGTGACCTTTTTGTAATGTTTGGTTTACATAACAAAATTAATTTGTCTTTGTGATGATCCCCCAATATTTACGTACCTACATATTTTGAGCTTAATGGAAATTCTTGCGTCTCAACCGATGACACAAAGTACCCATGAACTGCCGACAATTTTGCTGCTAGAGTATGTGATTGTAGGTTCGCGCAAAGTTTAAGAAATTTTGATTTAATCTGTTTGCTTTCATAAAATTCGGAGTACGGACTATGTGTTCTTGAAATTATGGAGTATTGAGTACTAGTATTTTTCATGTCGTCTCAAAGTAATTGTGCTATTTGACGTGACATAAATATTAGAGTCGAGATACACAAATCAATGATCGATCAAGATTAGAGCCTACCAAACAACAATTGGCCACGACCATCTGAACTGGTCACCAGTCACCACCTTTGACCATGTGGTGTACTCATGACCAGCGCAACTACTTATAACACCGCGTCAATTTTCCAATTGTCCTTATAAAATGCACTTTCTATTTGATAAAGGATGTTAATTTTGTCAAGACAATAATTACGGTTGCCAAGACAAAATGAATCAATTCCGAAATTCACACTCAGATAAGTGAAAAAAGTGGGCTGCTATATTGTTATCACCAATTTCCCATGTTCATTTGTACATGTTACACACTCTGCAGAAGGTACACACCCGAATCCCCCCATATGAGGCCTCCATTTCTAGGACTCCTGAAGTCATAGTCAATGTAATCACCATATCCCGAGTCATTCGTCATCTTTCACTATAAAGTTCGACCTTAGTCACTTAGTGTAGATTATTAAGTTGTAGTGAATGTTTTCAAAGAGAAAAGGAATTAAATAGAATTGTTTTGGTGCAATTGAACTGGGAATTAAAATTAGACCGCTTTTAATGCTACAAAAGGATTTGTAGTCTTCTTCGTGAAATTTTTGACCCTTCAATTCAATTTCCCTTCAAAACGATGGAATCTTTTTTTTTTTTTTTTGGGAGGTCTAAAACGATAAAATTTAATCCTTTCAATGGAATTTTTGAGTAAGAAATAGTGGATATTATTTAAGTTTGGGTAATGAAATGTTGAGGAGGGGCAAATTTGGAAGTTGTTTAAAATTGTCTTGGCAAAAGTAATACTTGCCTTAGACAAAATCATCGGTTCATCACCCTTGATAAAATGCACTTTCAATTAATAAAATGTATGTGTCCTTATAAATGTTGATAAAATGCACTTAGTCGTTCGATTTAATTAAAATGCACTTGTCCTCATGCACTTCTAAATTGATACTATACTATTCACTCGCCGTTTGATCTGATTAAAAATAAAGTTATTCTTATAAAATGCATTCAATTTAATAAGATGCACTTGTACATTTTTTCAAAAAGAACTTCAATCTATTATTTAAATTTAATTTTAGATATACCTGAGTTCATTTTGTTATGTCCTCGAGTACACTTTATCATATCTCAAAATACATTTGAATTTAAAATGCAAGAACATTTTTCTTAATCTCAACTTCAATTTTTTTTATTACAACACTCAAGATCATGCTGTTTCGTGTACGGGGTTGGTTGGCGTCAAACATCGGCATAATGTTGTTCGTGACACGCTGGTTGACATCTGTTATCGTTCCGGGATCTCAGCTGGAAAGGAGGTTGACATTGGTATGATTGGTGCTGATGACCGACCTCTTCGCCCAGCAGACATGTTGCTTTATTCTTGGGATCGAGGGCGCGACGTTTGCGTCGATTTGACTGGGTCGTCGCCCATGACTCAGACGGGATTGATGGATTTTGAACCAGGTGAGGCGGTACGGGAAGCGGCCAATCGTAAGCGTGCTAAATATGAGGTTAGGTGCGCTGCTTTGGGTTATGGCTTCCTCCCCTTCTCTTTCTTCTCTTTGGGGGAGTTGGAGCATTCAATTGTTGCTCTGCTAAAGCGGATCCAGCAGTTCTCCAGGACGCAGGATATCGGGGCGCGGGCTGCAACTTTTATTTTTACTAGGATTGGTTTTTCCATAGCAAAGGGTGTGGGGGCTCAGATCGTATCTCGGCTCCCCACCAATTTCTTGTAACTTATTATGGATTTTTAGTATATTATATTATCTTACTACCTTATCTTACTACCTTATAAAAGCCATTAAGGAAAGGCAACTGTAGCTGGTTAACAGTAGCAGTCAAAACGCGACTTTCCCTTCACCAAACGCACAAAATCACCCAAAACGCAGCTCACTTTCACTCAAAACGCAGCCCCAAATTACAATTAATACTGTTCAATTTGAACAGTTGCATATCCAGCGGCTGGGGAGCGACCGCGCATCCTTCGTCCATCGTGGCCGTTCCCTTTGTCCCTTATCAGCTCCCCCATCTCTCTCTCTCCTGCCTACCTCTCTAACCGTTGGTCTCACTTATCCTCTCTTTCTCTCTCTTCACTCGGGGCGGATCTTGCAAAGCCAAGGTAATGATCTCACTCCATCATTTTTTGTCGTTTGATTTGTTGATTAGATGTTGTTAGTTCATTTTTGTATCGGTTGAAATTGATTTCCCCAGAATCTAAAGTGTATTCCTTCACATGTAATTTGTTTTGCTGTTTTGGGTTGGCTCGGGGGTGTTTCTGGGTTCGTTTGGAGGTTTTTGTGTGGTTATTGGTCTGTTGGGTGGTCCAATATCAATTTTAGGAGGTGCTTTGTTTAGTGTCGGTCACTTTTCGAACTAGAATCAGTCTAGGAGCGCTTGTGGTCTTTTGTTGTTTCGTTTGGATGAGTTTTGGTTTCAATTTAATTAACCTAAGATGTTTCTAGGAATCTCAGTATGTGCTTAATTTGTGCCGCAGGTGTTGTCGCTGGAATTTATATTCAATCTAATTATTCGGGTATGATCTTCTTTTTTTTTTTTTTTTTTTTTTTTTTTATTTAGATTTTGAGACCCCGTAAGGCGTTCTGATTTTTGGGGTGATTTGTGGGTGATTGAAAATCGAGTTATATTCAGGTCAGTCACTAATGTCTTCTTGGTTCCCTTCTATATGATTTGCAGCTCAGGGGGTCTACTTTGGTGTAATTGTTGAGGTATGATATGTTTGTTATCGCTTTATGAAACGCTTTTTTAGTCACCTAAAATTAAGGTTTATGTGTGTTCTGGGTATGTTTTAGGTCTCCTCCTGCTGCCTTTATGGCTTATAGTGTCCTTGCTTCTTTTGTGTTCTCAGTTGTTTGATCATCTGTGCTGCATTTTTCAAAACAATGTGATGGTCTACGATAATTAACATGCTACTTTTGCGCGATAGTTTCATTTTGTTATTTGGGGTTCTAAGTTGCTTGACTCTGTTGGTCAAAGGTGTACTTTTTCGGAGTCATTGGGGTGGTTAGTGTATCGTATATTTGCTGACATAGGGTTGATTCGTTTTAGCTTTATTTTCGGAGTTGGGTTTGATCTTGTGGTGTATAATGTTCTGATTGGTCAAAATTGACAATTCTGTAGTGTTGGTACAACCATAGGCATTTCATATGAACATTCTTTGTAATAAAACAAATGATTTGGACTTAGATTTGGCTGATTCGGTATGGGCTTTGTTTTGTGCTGATGTAGTCTTGGGGAATGGGTTTGCACATCTTTGTAATGTGGAAGATGATTTGATATTTGTTTGAACATATTTTGTAATATTAAATCTTATTTGACCTTGATTGGTTCAGTCGATTCAGTGAGAATTGGATTTCTTTTTGTGCTAATGCAGTATTAGAATCTTAAATTGGGTGCCTTGTAATGTTGCATATGATTTGGTGCCTTTGTAACATAAACAATGATATGAAATTTGGTTTTGCTTGGTTACTGAAAACTGGGGTTTGCTGGGTGATAAACTGCTAATGTAGCCTTGGGGATTTGGCTTGGGCATTTTTGTAATGCCGAGAATGATTTCAGCTCTAATTTTACTGCTTATTGTTGTAATGGCGAGAATGATTTCAGCTCTAATTTTACTGCTTACTGCTTGGGTATAATTCTAAATGCAGAACGATGTAAGTATAGCTCTAAATGCAGAATGATGTGTATTGCGTGTTATAAACAAGCACTGCGATTTCTGAGCTTTTGAATTATTTTTATATGAAGGTTACCGAATTCTGTTTTGTTGCATATGGAAATTTTCAATCTTCGATCAAGAGTTTGTTGATTTGGCTGCTAAAGTTTGAGACCAGCTTTGCAGCTAATTTTGTGTGAGTTCAATTTTCCTGGAATTTCCTGGAATTCCAGTCCCAGCGGTATTTCCAGCGGCTCTGAATATTTTATATCGCTGATATTTTATATCATTCACTTGGACTATAATTTTACGATTGGTCGTTCGCTGCCTTACTTCGATCTGTTTTATTGCATATATAAATTCACGAACAACAATAGAGGGGAACACGTTTTGGAACCTGCAATTTTCTAATGGATGTACAGATATGGAGGGCTGCTTGTATCTACTATCACTGTGAGTGCGCTTATATTCAGAAAACATTTGTTGGAATCTAGAATGTACATGATATGGTTTTTTATTTTGCTGTGTAAATATGTGGGCTTCGTTTCTATTGGAACTTAACCATAGAACTAACTTTGATGTGTTAGTGATAAATTGAACTACTTTTTTTTATATTCGGAAAAAAACTGTTGGAATCTGGAATGCACGCGATATGGTTTTTCATTTTGCTGCTCAAATATGTCATCCCCAGTATTTTATGGAACTAAACTTTATAGAACCACCTTCGATATGTTATGGATGGGTTAAACCATTTCTTAAAAAAAAAAAAAAAAGAAGCTGGATACTTGGTTTGTGGATGACTAAATCAGAAATTCTTGTTGTTCTACATCACACTTATGTGGCATTTGGTTGTAACCTCATAAGTGCCAGGCCTGGGACCTGAATTCTTGTGTACTTTACTTGTGGGTGGTGTATTCTGTTTTGGATTACAATTAGCTTTATAGTTGCTTAACCTGCTTTTGCTATTGTTGATGTCCCATTGTTTCGTTTGGTTTATTTTTTTATGTGATGTTGTGTTTGGTACTTTGCAGGGGCTCCGGGTTTACGGCCATTCAATTGTCACTGGGAATTTGTGTGCTTTCAAACAAGGTAGCCTTTTGTTCAAGTGTGTCTTCTCTCATGCACTTTCTTTGCCATGCATGTATGCTATGTGAATTCTTGTGACTTGTTTGCCTTGGAAACTCGTTACCTGTTGCTTGGCTTACACTAATAACAGGGTCGAATTACCATACACATTTTAGGCACTTAATAATTTAGTTTATTTTTTGGGTGAGGTTGGTTACTTTTGTCGTTGCCTTTGGTATTTAGGTCCCTTTTAGTGGGTCACATGTTGCCTTCTCTGTTATGTTTAAACTGACCAGGGGTTTGGTGGGTGTATTACTTGCCTTGGGTCCCTGTGTCGCTTTTTCTTCTTTGGTTGCACGAGCTAAGTTCTTCTATATGGCTGTTCACTTTCAAAAATTATGCCTCGTGTGTCAGGGTGCTGAGCCATAGTAATTATAGGCTGTCTTTGCCTGTATGCATAGTATGCTGTGCTAATTTGTGGACTTTTGAGTGGCCATTGAACTGCCCTAAGTTAGAATGAAGTGCTTAATGAGTGGTACATGTACGGCTGGCTTTTCCAATGTTCGCTATTATCAGTGAAACTCCGTTTGCCTTTGGTATACTCCCCGAGCAAAGATACAATCCAAGGCTTGGGTTGTTTGGGCCACCAGTGTGTCTATTTGGGTTAGCCTATTTTGTGGATTAAGGATGGGTTGTTTAGGCCAGCAGTGTGTCTTTTTGGGTTAGCCTATTTGGTGGATTAGGGATTGCGTGAGTACTGAGAGATTACCATTTCTGGTGTTTGTTACTTTAGGGATTAGGTGGTGAGTCACAACTCTTGCTTTTGTGTCCTTAGGTGATGGATGTGGTGATTGGTGATTTAATAGTTTTGTGATTTGGGGCCCATATGTACAGGTCATGGAGTGCAAGCGAAAGCTTTTCAAGATTTCATACCAACATTTGCTCGGGGAGATCACCCAGTCGTTAGGATGGGTCAAACCTGTGTACAATAAGTCGGCCCCTCTAGAAAATGTGGTGTCAATCGTTGTTCATCCCAAAGGCGAGGGCCCTCTAGCATACTTTTTTGAGGGGAAATCGTTCCATGCTTTGGCTACGCCTGAGGAGGTTGCAGCAGAGAAGGGTGTGCATTTTTTGGTGGAAAATAGAAAGGTGTTGGTACTTGATTTTAATTTACGCAAGAGGGATAAAAATGAGGCTTGCCTAAAATACTATAGGGCAAAAAAGGAGAGGCTGGGTATACCTCCTAGGAAAAGGAAACTTGCCATAGTTGAGGATTACAATGGAGTCGTGTCTATTGATTTCTGTGCTATTTTGGAGGATGTTCTGAAGGAATATGTGGTGCCGGTAACTAATGTGGAATGTGTGGAGCTTTCATTGGCTCGCAACAGATGTTTTTTTGCAATTCAGCACACGGGTTTGAAAATAGAATGGGTTATGAGTTCTTCCTGTATCACAGAGAGCCTTGCACGCCAGAATCTTGCAAAGAAAGCCTTGAAGCATTTACAGCCTTTATTTGGGTTTGAAATTGAGGACTTAAGCTACCACAAAATGCTTATGGCTGGGCTGCAATGTTCGTCGGAGCGAGAGAGCTATCTAACTGTGAAAGAAAGAACAACTGGGATCATAGAGAAAAGTGGTACCGCCACACTTGCCATAGTTGATGGGTACAAAACACCTGTTCATGAGGGAGCTACGATTAGAGTCCCGGGATCTCCGCCTCCTGTTCCGAAGAAACCAAAAAGGGTTTCGCGCTCCAGGGCTGAGAGCTTTGCAAGTGTTGGTGGTCCGGTGTGCCTTTATAATCTGCCCGACGACCTAAGTACCATATTTACAGTGACAGGCCGTATGTGATTCTATACTACAAGTGCAATGCTCGGTTCCCTTGTTTTGGAGGCTGGTTGTTTTGCTCGGGATTTAGTCTAGATTGTTAGATCCACGCCGTGTATGGATTGAACCAGTTTATGTTTAGTCTTTCACTAGCTTTAACTCCTTCTCGCTGTATTGGACAAGTTTGTATGCCTTTAGAGGTCTTGGCTTGCGTTGTGTGTAAGTGCTCTTGGCACATAAGTGTGATTGTACCTACCGGAGAATGTAGTTTCCTACTGATTGTTAAATAAAATCTGTTTTCTTTTTCATTTGTTACTTCTGCCTTGTTTTTCATGGTGTAAATGTTAGTCGTTTTGGTTTGCTGCCATTGGTTGTTGCTTTGGGGTGACAGTATGTCCTTCATGCCCTGTTTTGCTACACACGATACCATGTTTTCTTCAGCATATTATCCCGCTTATATAGCTTCTCCGCCCCTTCAATGGTTGCGGTGTCCTTAATTGTTGGCAAAATTCTTGCTACATCTGCCCCTTCTGCTCTTGTAGTTATTGTCGTTGGCGTGTGGAGTGGTGGTACAATGGCAAACCGAATGGGCCTATGGGTCAAAGACATGTATCACCTGTATCACCCACGAACACGTGTATTAGTTGCATTCAGGGAGATCAGGCTACATCCTTTTGGGCTTTACTTTGTTTGCTCATATTCAAGGTGGTGCGTAAACGCCCATGGCTTATCGAACCATTGTTAACCCCGTTTTATTTGGTGGCGTCTGTTGCAAATCTTAGATGCTCAATTGCTTAGTCATTCACAAATATATCACTTTTTTACATGTTTTTTCGTGTGACGCGGCTCTGCTAAAATACCGGTAAAAAAAAAGTGATAACCTGTGTGTGCACTTTGCTTTTACAGGTGCCCAGTCACTGTAAGGGCGAATTCAACCCTCTGGACTCCAGGGCACGACCAACCTGTCCATGTAAATGTAGGCAATGTTTGGGCCTAAATTTTGGCTTTAGTCCGACAAGGACAAATTGACAAGTACATAGTCGCATCGACTAATGATCAAGTCAAGTCATCGAGTAGATACAATTCTTGGACGCCTAAATGACATTAATCAGTCAGTCTGATTAGACAAATAGTCAGTCTGATAGAAGCAGACATTCAGTCAGACAATCCATCGAGGAGCCAAACAGCCCATCGAGGAGCCAGACATATCGACCATCGACCTGTCGAGGTCAATCATCAACCTGTCGAGTATCCTGTCAGATTGATCGTCACACGTCGATGGCAACTACAAATGAGGAATAAGTCAAAGTATGAACTATACCCTCCTAAATATATATGCTCAACAAATTAAGTTAGAAGTGTTAGTGAGGCTGCATGATCTCCATCAAATTAGCAAGGAGTTGACTCTTTGACCAAGTCTATGATAATAGAAGAAGTCAACAACAACCTCCTATTTTCTCTCCAACAACATCCTATTTTCTCTCCAACCACCCAGACCACGTATTGAGCTGTCAAGAGTTGGTTGTGGACTTATTCAACAAGGAGAGTATCTCCAAGGAAGACGAAGTCAAAGTCAAGAACCACTTCCTTGATTATAAGGACTGTTCACTGTGATTCAGTCGGATAGCTGCTATTTTATAGGGGATAGTGGTTGAAGTTGGACCTAGCAACGTGGGAAGTTAGAGAAACTTGAGGAGACCTTCCACAACAGTATTTATGCACTACAAAGCCCTAGAAGAAGAAAAAGACGTGCTCATATAAACCCTAGACACTTCCACCATTACCTTGACACTTTTCCACACATAAAACCATTCACAACTTCACCATATATAAACCATCATCATTAATCCTACACATGACCACCTCCATATTCATCTCCACTATACTGCATAATTACTAATACTATTTATCTAAACCTGAATATTCATCCTCTCAACACCATAGCCACCGCCGACATTACCTATCACCATTACAACCACCTAAACTCCACCATTGAACCTTAGTCATTTCTTGAACCCAAATATCTTTCTCAACCCATAGTCGCGTTGATACATCATTATTGTTCTTGTTAGATTATTAACCATTGTATATGTAATCATCAATTGTACTCAACACGGCGAAATACCACTACAAGATCTACTAGAAGTACTTGGCGGGATAACAAGCTCCCCCCGTGGTTTTTCCCTTATTCACAGGGTTTTCCACGTACAAAAAATCCTTTGTCTCTCTTTCTTTTATCTTCTTGCATTTACTTTTGTTTTAGTATTTTATGTTTGTATTTAGCACAATTAGAGTGAGTCTAGACCTTGATCCTCGACCTCGATCCTTGATCCTCGACCTCGATCCTTGATCCCTGGCCTTGATCCTCCTTGATCTCGATCCTTGATGCTCGATAGATCTATCTGATTGATTCTAAGTGCCTGACTGATCCTACCTGTCTGTCCAACAGTACCTATCTGATATAGTCTACTTGTCTATCAGACAGGATCAACCTTGTAAAGATCGCCCGTCTATTTGATAAAGTTTGTCCACTTACTTGATAGAGTCTATCCGCATATCCATTATACATAAAATTCATCTAGGACGAGTAGTAGTAAGTTGACTAGTTGACCCTCAATCTAAGTGTATCCGATACGTGTAGTTTTTTACCAAAACAGGCAAGTTCAACGGAATCGCCTATGGGTATGTCTTGGCATCGTTGGTTGTTGAATTGCATATTTAAAGCTCCTTGCTGTCTTTGTGATACGCTCTAAGATTAGTGCAGTGACTATGGTATAGTGTGCTTCTGCTGAGCTTCATTTTGGTTTAAAATATTCGAGACTAAATCAGAACGTAAAGATAAAAAAAAATTCAACGCAGATAAGCGTGATTTAGTATCATTCATAGTGCAGAAATAATAAAAACCAACTAATTTGTTCAAATTAAATGAATAAAGATATATGCGAATCATCCACGACCAATACTCGGAAGCGATCTGCATCATGCGCTCGAACTCAGGGAAGCCAAAGCCCAGTGTTTAGGAGACGAAACGCAAGTTATACCTCTCGAAGAGTTGTCCCACAAAATGATGTCGTAGGGGACCCTTTTGTTCTTGCTGTACAACAAGAAAAGATCCGTACCAGGCGTACCGTTGCTGTTCGAGGCAGTGTCCCCAACCTAGAACCGGGTGGGCTCGTCACCTCACGGGATGAAATCCCTGGGGATTCTCCTGTTGCTGCCAAACCAAAACGGCAGCGCCAGCCAAGGCGCACCGCTGTTGTTCGTGGGAGTGCTACTGTCCCAGCATCAGGTGAGATCATGCATCTCGTGGTGTTTTCCTAGAGCCTGGGCTCATTTCCAGGCACACCCGCTGAAAAAAATTAACGAGATACACTTTCCACCATGAACTTTTGAGACTTGATTTACAAATGACCATGTAACACCCCCAAATTTCCTTTCCTTTTCAAAAACATTTTATCGAGAATCAAAACACAAATAAGGAAATTCAGAGGTGTCACTCCGCACTCGAGTCAAAGACCCGAATGCAAGGAGATTTCAAAAGCCACAGTGTAATTGTCTAATGGTCTAAAATAGTCTATTACAACCCATTAAATAAAATTACAACAGTCCAGAATATGAATTATGAAATAGTCTATGTTTAATAACTACAAGTCTAATTATTGAATCCAACTAATTCTAGTGAGTCGTCGTTCCCGCATGCATCAATCACTCCAAACCTGTGGTGGATTTAAAGCACAAAAACCACAGTTGAAAAAGTCAGTGAAATTGAGTAAGCTAACACCTCAACGTGTAGAAAACCAAAACTCTTACCTTGATTTTGAAAACGTTTTTAGTTTTATTTTTGAAAACACACTTAGCACATAAACATATAATCATCCAAAAATAATTCCAAACCAGTAGTTAAGAGTCATATATCAGAATCCACCATTCAATTCATCACATACTCATAGTATAAGAAACATTCCATAATCCATACCCAACAAATCAAATACTAACGATAAATAAGAAATTCATAAGTTACGAGCCATAATCCACAATTCCTAGTTAACAATCCACAAACCACAATCCATCGAACATTAGTTTGCTAATGAGTAAGAAGTTATAAGTCACAATTCATAGTCCACAATCCATAATCCATAATCCATAATCCATAATCCTTACTATTTAGAAATGAACTGAATCTTTTGTCAGTTCACCCTATCAACCATAATCCATAATCCATAATCCAAGACAACTAGACCTTAAGTGTGCACACCCCCTACTGGGTGTTTTTAACCCATGTAGAGTAGACTAGAGCCTAACCCTCTTAAAGACCGATGCGGTGGGGTAATTAATAGGAGTCGATGCGACTCAAACATTTGAATAGGAGTTCTTTTGACTCAAGCAAATAAATAGGAGCTCTTTTGGCTCAAACAAATAAATAGGAGTTCTTTTGCTCCGTCTAAGTAACCAGTATCTTATTGAGAGAGAGTTGATGATCACAGTTCATATAAAACGATACCAAACCAACACCATAATATAAATTGGCTATGTGCCCACAAACCAAACCAAATCAACCAATTCAATATACATTTAATCTTACCTTTCAAAATAACATATTTGTCACAAGCCATACCATATACCAATATCAATACAATAAATCCAACCAAATCAAAATACAACAATCGTATAAACTGAACTGTTCTCCACCTATCATGATACTATGTTTTCATCCAATCACACCACTCACATATAGCACATAAAGTTTGAAAGGTTTCTACAAGTTTAAGAAGGGTTGAGCATGCTAGCTTACCTTTTCAAGCAAACGGAAACTCAATAGCACAACAATCACTAGTACTCCTCGTCTACGAACTCAGACTCTACAATTATACAAACGACATTCTCAAATTAACACTCAATCTTACTCAAGTAACCTACGTCTATGTTATTAGACCCTACATACAATTTATGAACATAATAATACCAAGTCCAAACCAACAATTTCCAATTATCCAATAATTACAATCCTATTTCAATAATTATCAAATAAAACCTAAATAACACTCAATTTATTATAAAAATTCACAAAGGCCTAAAATTAGTTTTAAAACAGAATCTAACTCATAAAAATCAACCCTTAATTATTCTAATTTAATTAGGAATTAATCTAACAATTTAAATTATGTTTTATTTAGTAAAAACAATGTTTTAATACATAAAATACCATAAGTTCGAAATTAAGAAAATAAATTACGAAAATCAGGAAAATAAATTTATAAACAACCAAACTTCGAAAACCCTAATTACTATTATGATTTGAGCTAATTAGACCAATTACAAAACTAATTCCCATGAATAAAATTTGAAAACAATTCCTATAAACATGAACAATTAGAATCTAATTACCCAACTAAAATTATACTCCTAAATAAACTAGAATAATTAACAACAATCTATATCAATAGAAAATCAACAAAACGAATTATAAATTAGCTTAATTACCCCTAATCACAAATTAACCCCAAAACTCAAAAACAACCCAAAAAGAATAAAAGATCAAAACTTTAATCAACAAAATAACTATCGATTTATCCATCACCAAGACGTCTAATAACATCAATTAAACACAATTTTAATCACTAAATTCGACCTAATAAATCGTTCTAATCAAAAGGTCGAAAACAGAGGAAAGAGAAGATAGGGAAGGGGTATTTACCCACGTCGATGAGGCGATGAGGGTGATGACGTGGTGAGGTGGTTGAAGCAGCAGTGTAGCCGCAGAAGCAGTGGCGGCGTGGTTGTGCGGCGGCGTGAAGGAGACGTGCGTGTGGTGAGCGAAGGAAGGAGGGGTGCGTAGAAGAAGAGGAAGGGGGGGTGGTGTCCTCTGTTTTATACAGGGGAAAAGTTTTTTTTTCTTTTTTTTTTTTTTTCCTTTTCCAATTCTGATTTCCTTTTTTCTTTGGGTTTGACTTCGGGTTTGGGCATTGAGTCTTGTGTTTGGGCCAAATTGTGTTGGTTTGGGTTGTTGTAGTAGCTAGTGTGTTTGGCTCAATTCGAATATAGAAAACCCGAATTACAATTAGACTCTAAAATTATTTCCGAACCCATTTTTGAAAACTACTAGTTTGCATGCCCGTGCCACGCTCGGGCTTGTCTATTTATAATGTTTATACTCGTTTTGTAAAAATGACAGCATGTTTTATCGTTGTTCTAATTTTACAGTACTATAATCAACTTTTATCCCCCGTCATATTTTATTATTATATATTTTTACTCACTCATCGTATTATCATATTTCCGTTTTTATGTCACCCATTTTACAGTTTCAATCCCATTATCTCGTCACATGTTACATTATGTCATTCTACTATTCCGTCACCCGTTATATCACATCATATTCAAATTTATTACCATAAATTAGTCAACCGCCATAATATTATCTCTTATATCTTATGTTATAAACTAAATTACCATATTTATTATTTCCATAAATTAGCTAATATGATAATTTATTACTATATGTTAATCAATAATTGTATTTTAATACTATTTTTATGCTCTATCCAATTAATGTATGCCAAGTGTCAACCTAGGAAAGACTTGGTTTCAGGTTTTAATATATAGTATTAGATTCACAAATAACCTTTAAAATCTTTTCCCATTACGATTATCTAATTAATAATCCTTAAATAATATTATTAAATACTTTTAAAATTTCGAGATATTACAGACCATATATGCCATGCAGGTACTCCTGCGGCCATAGGTGGTAAACATGTCCCTACAAAAGCCTCGACTTTATCCGCACCGAGTTTTTGCTTTGAGTGTGGAGCCACTAAATTTATGTATGCATCTAAGGGGTTCTGTTGCTCTAACGGAGAAGTAAAATTAGCAACAAATGCATACCCTCCACAACTGGTGAATTTATTCACAGGTTGTGATGATGACGCGGTGCATTTCCGAGCATACGCACGCTTCTATAATAATTTGTTTGCTTTCAGTTCCCTGGGCGGAACTTATGAGGTGGTCAATGATAGGGGTCTCTATCTTTTTAAGTTGCATGGTCAGATATATCACTATGTTCTAAACCTTTTACCTGGGGATAGGCGGCCAAGGCACCTGCAACTTTATTTTTACGATGCCCAACACGAAAGGGAGAATCGTTTAGGCTGTTACCAAGAATTAAGGCCGGCAGTGGTTGATACACTAATGAGCATTATGAAAGAAAACCCTTACGCATGTTTCTTTAAATCACTCAGCGAACTGAATGTAACGGACAACAGTCAAATCATCTTAAATCATAGTACTGCTCTGGACCAACGAGTTTATAATGCTCCCACTGCTGAGGAAGTTGCTGCTGTGTGGTTAGATGATTCTTCCTCATGAGAATCCAGTGGGCCGCATATTATGGTCCACGGAAAATCGAGCCAATCTCATAGGATCATGCACTATTATGGTTGTTATGATCCGCTGCAGTACCCTTTATTGTTCCCTAAGGGGGATTGTGGCTGGCATCAAGGCCTAAATCGAACACCAAAGAACGGTGTCCCTGGGACGGTGAATTCCTCCGAGCAAGTTTCGGCGTCCATGTTCCAAGAGACGGAAGATTTGCTAGCACATGAAGAGAGGGGTAATTTTCTTAGTAACTTTGTCCCTCAAACTAATGCCTTCAAATTTTCTTAAATTTCCCCTTTTCTGGGGTAACCCCAATTTCAGTGGCTGCTTCAAGGCCTGGAACGAGAGGCAAGCAAATAACTTGCAAGGAATACTATGCCTACAAGCTTCAAATACGGCCAGGCAATTACTTGCTAATGGCTGGTCGTTTGTTACAACAATACATCGTCGACATGTATGTGAAGCTTAAAAATACTCGATTGGACTTATTTCGGAAGTATCAGGACGTCATAAGAGCTGATTTGTATCAGGTAGTCGTAGACACTATCGTACAAGGAGAGAGTAATGCTTCAAAGATCGGTCAGAGAGTCATATTACCGGCTTCCTTTATAGGTGGACCTCGCGACATGGGGCGTCGCTACCTTAATTCTATGGCCGTACAAAAATATGGCAAACCTGATTTGTTTATCACAATGACTTGCAATCGGAAATGGCCAGAGATTACGGCACAACTCGGGCCTAATGAAAAGGTTCAAAATCGGCTTGACTTGGTTGCAAGAATTTTCCATGCAAAGTTGGTTGCTTTGAAAAAGCAAATCATGGAAAAAAAGGTTTTCGGAGAAGTCGCTGCCTTCATATATGTCGTGGAGTTTCAAAAGCGTGGTTTACCTCATGCCCATTTCCTCATTATTCTCAAACCTGGCCATAAAATTAAATACCCAGAAAATTTTGACAAATACGTGAGTGCAGAGATTCCAAGTGCTCAACATCCCCATTTGCGTGAAATTGTTTTAAAACATATGATGCATGGTCCATGTGGATTGGATAACCCCGGTTGTCCGTGTATGAGGCAGGAGGGTGCTATTAGGAAGTGTAAGTCATCTTTTCCAAAAAGCTTTAATGAATTTACAACCACCGGAAAAGATTGTTATCCCATGTATAAAAGGAGGAACACTAGAGAGACGGTGCGTGTCAGGGGAAAAGATATGGACAACAGATGGGTTGTTCCCTACAATCCATACCTCTTGGCTATGTTTGATTGTCATATCAATGTCGAGATTTGTTCAAGCATTAAAGCTGTAAAATATCTCTACAAATATGTGTACAAGGGCCATGATCGTGTATCATTCTCTGTCGTTGAGGGGGTAGATGATAAACCTGTGGATGAGATAGAGAGATACCAAGCAGGCCGTTGGGTGTCGCCACCTGAAGCAGCATGGCGGATATTTGGATTTCCCCTTTTTGAAATTTATCCACCCGTTGTGCCGCTCCCAGTCCATACGCATAATGGCCAATTTGTTCGTTTCAACGAAAAGGAAAATCTCCAGGATGTGCTAGCTAATGAAAACAACTCCAAAACATTGTTGACGGAGTTTTTCACGAAAAATGCCGAGAGACCACACTGCCCAAAATACCTCTACACTGAATTCCCCGAATACTTTACTTGGCATCAGCCAAGTCGTTCATGGAGGGACAGAAAACGTGGCGTTGTCATTGGTAGAATGACTTCGGTTAGCCCAGGAGATGGTGAGCGTTATTACTTAAGATTGTTACTTGCTAATGTTCCGGGGCCGAAGTCTTTTGATGACCTTCTGATAGTTGACGGGCACACATGTGCAACGTTCCAGGATTCAGCCCTCAAACGTGGATTGCTGGAATCTGATGAATCAGTGGAAAATTGTATGGATGAGGCAATGCATGTGCAAATGCCACATGCTTTACGGCGGTTGTTTGCCACCATATTGATATTCTGCCAACCGGCAGACCCTAAGAGTTTGTGGGAAAAATACTACGAAGGTCTTTCGGAAGACTACAAAAGACAATATCCACACAATGAAAGTAGGGTGCTACAACTGACTTCGCAGAAAGTCGAGGAGTATTTGGAAGGTATGGGTAAAACTTTTAACCACTTTGGCCTCGATCACCTGCACAAATTACAGGACCATTCCCTTAGACAAAGTCGAGACGTCATGGATGCATTAGATGCACCTGTTCCAGAAGAATGTTGGCGTGCGAGGAAAGAGCTTAACCCTGAACAAAAGCTGGCTTACAAGGCAATAGTAAACCGTGTCAAATCTAGAAAACCAGGTGCTTTTTTTATAGACGGTCCAGGAGGTACTGGAAAAACATTCTTGTACTGCGCGTTGTATGCAAAACTCCGTTCAATGGGGAAAATATGTCTCCCGACGGCTTCATCAGGCATTGCTGCTTCCAATATACCAACAGGCCGGACCGCGCATTCACGGTTCAAGATTACCACTGATGAACAAGGGCCGATATCATGTAATGTTCAGAAACAAAGCAGTTTAGCAGCCTTACTGATGGAAGCTTCTTTAATCATATGGGACGAAGCCTCAATGGCAAGAAAGGATAACATAGAGGCTCTCGATATGCTCCTGCGTGACCTTTGTATGGCAGACGTCATATTCGGAGGAAAAGTAATCGTTTTTGGCGGGGACTTCCGACAAGTGTTACCGGTGTTGCCAAAACGAACTCAACATGAAGCGGTTGAGGCAAGTCTTGTGAGCTCACATATTTGGGGAGATTTAGAGAGATTTCGGCTAACTCAGAATGTTAGGGCTCAAGAGGATCCCGCTTTCTCTGATTTTCTGCTAAATCTAGGGAATGGTGCATTGCAAACACACGAAACTGGGGTTGTACAATTGCCGCAATCCCTAATGCTCCAAAATCCAGGGAATAAGAATGTCCTTGATCTTCTCTCAAGTTATGTATTTCCAGAACTTGGTGATTTCACATTTTCACCAGATGTCTTCACCAAAAGGGCTTTATTGACGCCAAGGAATGATGATGTTGATGCAATTAATAGCTTGCTTATCCACAAATTCCCAGGGTGCACTCATACATATAGAGGATTTGACAGTGTGGTCGATGATAATTGCACCTTGTACCCGGCTGAATTCCTCAACACATTGTGTCCAGGCGGGATGAGTCCGCACGAACTCATTTTGAAAGAAAACTGCCCTGTGATTTTGTTACGCAACTTAGACCCAGCTGCAGGGCTTTGTAATGGGACTCGGTTAATATGCAAGAGGTTTTCTCAAAATATGATTGAGTGCGAAATATCAACTGGCCATTATAAAGGAGAACGCGTGTTTTTGCCGAGGATTATACTCAAGCCATCGGCATCGTCTAAGTACCCATTCCAGTTTCAGCGGAAACAGTTCCCTATCAAGCTTAGCTTTGCCATGACTATTAACAAAGCACAGGGACAGACATTGCAACGTGTCGGAGTCTATTTACCACAACCTTGTTTTTCACACGGCCAGTTGTATGTGGCTCTTTCACGTGCTCAAACAGCACATAAGTTGAAGGTCGTGGTTGGGGAAACCACACATGAAGCTTTATGTACAAATTCAGTTCAAAATGTGGTGGCCTTTGAGGTATTAAGAAGGGCAAGAATTATACAGGCATGAAGTTATCGGTAGGTTATAACGTACCTCACCTTTAATTTACATATTAGTTATTTGTGTCTTTTCATGTGGCCACAGTCAGCTGTGTAATGTTTATGTGTGCTTATGTTTCATTCTTCGGGCAATTTTGCAAACTTTCCCCGAGTTCATATATTTAGGTTGTTGGTGAATTAACAATAGTCAGCATTTCTGTTTTGGGTTTCAGGTTGAATACTCGTGTCGTCTTAGTATGCATTTCAACACAACAAATTCAGAACCCCTTTTGCCTACTGATGAAAGGTGAGATTATTGCCCACATCAAGCACTGTATATTGTCATGTAAAGTTTGTGGTGTTGTAGCCTGTTTACTTAATTGAGTCATTCACTTGCTAATCGTTCGTACTTACTGCAGATAGTCAGACATGTACCAACAATGATTCCACATACAGTTTCTTCTAATGGCAAGATTTATGTGCTGGTGCTCTTTTTTTTTTTGTAAAGCTTCTGCTTCTTTTGTGGCATATTAGATGTAAAATAATCTTCTATGACAACAGAACTTGATTTTGTTCATGTTCGATTTTGCCTTCTATCTTCCTTTATCCAAACTCTTACAAACTGTACAATGTCACACATTAGCTGACATTTGTAGCTCAAGCTGTTACAGGGAATCGCAATATTTGAACTGCCAATCTGTTGTCAGTTTCCTATGCGTATCCTATTTGAACTGTCGTTCTTATTTCGCTTTTTTTTTTCTTCTCTTAATATCTCCTCTAATGGAATTTCAAGTTATTTGATAGGTTGTTGATGATAACACTCAGGAATGTGATGATGCAGACTCAGACCTGGTAACAATTGAGTAAATGTAAAGCAGGTAATGATTTGCATTAGATTTCAATTTCATTTCTAAAGAACGTCTAATACTGGCCATTAAAATTGTGGGCAACAATAAATGTTTGGTTTCTTAGCTTGATGCCCGCAGTATTCAGCTACTACATTTTCTATTACTTTGACCGCTCAAGCGTTTGGACATACCATTGATTTTTCCCTACACACAAAAAAAAAGACACAAAAAATTGTAGTCAGACTTCAAGCAAAACATAGTACCTTCGGATCGTAAAGTGTTTTTCACGAAAAAGATGGTTGGCATTTCATTTGTATAGTCCTTGATAACTATAGCTTGTTTATAGTACTTACTGATCCTTCTTCTAGACAGGGGAGCCAAGTTCCTAAAAGCGTTAGCCATGGGAATCTCACAAAGTTTATGGACCTGTGGGGGATCACATAAAAACACGGTATATTATTAACTTGAAATACTGTGCTTGACCATGAACGTGTGCAGTCAAATTTTGAGTATTTAATGTGTGTTCATTAATCTAAATGTTATTTTTTTTGCTGTTCAGGGTGTACGGTTTTGCGATCAATTCATTCCAAGGGATTTGGAGCTGTTCAGCGATAAAGGTTTGGATGTAGAGTGAACACAAGTCACACATGTAACTGTTTCTTACAATCAATTGCATGTTATTGTTTATTATCAGTGACACGCTTAACTTAGGCATTCGTCATGTTACTTATCTCATTGCGCCTCGATTTAGCTGCAAGATAATCGAAGTTCACGTTTGTTAAGGTAATGGATCGTACATTGATAACTCCGTCATTGTGTTAGTTTGAGTTTTCGATTAATTTTTCTCTCCTCTCAAACCCTGGTCCTTTAAGAAGGGAAGTGTTTAATTATTCAGGTCGTATTCATCAACACTCCATTACTTATCAGTGTTACCACGGACGGGCAGACCAAGCAAGTCTAATTCACGGCTTTCCATTGACGAATAAGTTAAGTGGCCTATATAAACCTTATGCGTGCTGTTCAATAAAGGTTTAATACCACTTTGCCTCTAATAATTGGAAACAATCAATTATTCTTACACTTTCGCCTGGTGCACAGGGTATGAAATCGTGGCTTTAAAAAGTTTGGGACAAGGCCATGCCTCTTCCGACATCTACTGACAAGGTGTGCATATTTTTCCATATTAAAAAGCATTGCTTCGTCGTCCATGTCATGCACTTGGATTTAGAAACAAAAAAAATATCACCTAATATACAATCTGGGCATGTTTGCAATTTGCAAGTATCGGACCACTGTAGGTGTTTAGTTAGAATGGTAGGCATTAGCTCAAACATGGCAGATTCAAGGGGACATGTGGGTGTATTAGTTATGGGAATTGGTGAGGTAAAGTTGTGGTCAGTTAAAATTAGCCATATATTATTATTACACACAAAAAAAAAAAAAAATATGTGGAAATGGGAGTTGCACCACAAAAATACGACAGCTCACACCTGATTGGACTTGAGCATGGCATGCAAAAGCAGTTTCCTGATTTCTGCTAGAAAAGGCAACAAAGTGGTCTAAAAACTGTTAAACTCACATTTCTCTTTATATATTTGGTGTGCTGAAGTCCTATATCATTTCAGTAACTCAGATTTTTAACCATCTCTGAAAAAAAAAAAACCGCAGCCAAAAAGAAGGAAGCTTCCTAAAAAAAAGGTAAGACTAACCTTTCTACTTTGGTGAATAAATTTGTTATAATAAATATGCTGTGTGGCTTTATGCATACCAAAGTTATATGTTTATTTCACAGATTTTATTTATGATTCTTTTGCCTGGGATCACATGTTAGTTACATTCCAAAGGTGAATCTGCATTCCAAAACGTTTGGTAAAGCAAGTAGTTAGCTCTTTCATGTCAGACTGAAACGCTTTAAATCTCTAACTTACTTCACTCTTCATTGGGTCTGCACCTGCACTTCACATTCCCACTTAATCTGAGGCTAATGATACATGTCTACTATCTATCGTCGCATTTGTTTGTCTATGCAGGATGGGGAAAACAGAGAGGAAGTTTTTGAAAGAACTAACAGATCGCACCGGTCCTTACACGGTGAAGGTCAAGGTTATCGACAAGTCTAGGAAACAGATTTCACCTTCAACTAAGTACCAGATGATCACCTTTGAAGATGAGAAGGTATTGGAAATCCCATCCTATTATGTTGTTTATCTGATAGCTCTAATTATATAGCAAGAAATATGATTCCTTTGTTTTCAGGGGAGCCAAATGAAAGCAACACTATTCAATGATGACATTGAAGCTTACGATAAAGTTATTGGAAATCAAAATATCTATGAAATTTCAAATGCATTGGTACGACCTATACCGAAGCAATACCTTAGAGAGAACGCTGAAATCAAGTACCAGTGGAACTTCGGCACCAGGACTGTAGTTCAGAAAGTAGGGACTTTTGAAGAAACTGGAGAACCTGACTACTTAACAATTGTGGACATTCAAAGGGTGGCGGATAATGATGGACGCTTAAGTAAGCACATAGTCATTTTCATGAGCGTAGACCTCCACATTTAAAGTAATACTTGTTTAAATTAATTTACATGTTTTGGTTGCTGATCCATACAAAAAAACAGGTGTCATTGGAGTACCAGTTTACATCCAGCCCACAAAAACTATGAAAGGAGGCAACAACGAAGACATACAAGTTCGTGAGCTTGTCCTGGTTGATAATAGGTACAATATGCTACCTTTGTGAATTTAGTGGTTACAATAACATACAGTCAGGCTAAGATCAAGTGTGTACACAGTGACATGCAACCTTCTTCCTGTCTTACATAACTCGGTTACATGCCTTGCACCCAAAATAACTTTACTGCAATGTCTTTATGTGGTGATGAAGTTCCAGCCAAAGCCTGCTGATTTCACTTTGGAAGGACCTTGCAGAAGATGTCGGAAACAAGCTAGAAGAATTGCTGCCTTCTTATCCAGTTGTGGTGTTCACAACACTCAAGCCATTAGCTTATAAAGGTTATACCATTTCCCGCGATTCACTTGGTTTGTCCATACACATGAAGACTAATACTCTTATATAATGGCTGCAGGCTTTTCACTGTCAACCACTATTTCTACTATGGTTGGCTTTGAATCCAGAGGAGCGCAGGCTGCCAAGCTGACCAAATGGTGAGCTCACTAGATTTTTCTTCATTACCATTACCTGTAACTGACCTGCACAAATTTAATATGTAAGTTATTGTTGCAGGGCCAACGACAACAAAGAGATGCTGACCAAAAAGACGGAAATGATATGTAGTGCAAGGAACTCGGTGAAAGTAGAAAGAACCATCACCTTGGCCGATCTGAGGGCCAAAACGGTCAGGAATTTAAATGAGAGTACAATCAAAAAGTTATCTGTGATGCTACTACTTTAATGGTCAATCTATACAACTAACACACTACAAATGCAATGTAGGCTGATGATTTATGCCAAGAGGATCGTTTCTGGGTCAATGTCCTGGTCCCAGAATTTGATGTAAATGATGGTCGAGCATTTTTTGCCTGCAGTCATTGCGGCAAGAGCAGCCATTGTACAAAGGACACGACTTTTGACTGTGAAGGGTGTAAACGCAAGGGTATGAAGTCTGTTCCAAGGTATGTTCAATCCAATTCTTTTACAAGCCTATTCGCTTGATCACTTCTGACATCGTTACTGATAAACCATTAACACCTCCCAATGCAGGATTGGCGTGACCTTTGAGGGCGTTGACAGCACCGGCTCTATGACCTTCAGTGCATACACTACTGATGCAGAAAAAATACTAGCAATCACAGCTGATGAGCTCTGTTCCAAAAGCAAAGATGTAAGATCACCACTGATCCCATTATTCTTGTTACTTGTGTGGTGTTTAATGGGACGCTACACTTAACAACACCCTTATGTTACAGGAGCTGTACCGGTTCTTTGTCAAGGTCAAGGAAGAGCTTAGGACACAGAAAATATGCCTGGAGCTAGGTCCAACAATGGCCCTCACAATCAGCGAAGCCTTGAGGTGGGGCCTCAAAGGAGCAACCAGGGAGGACTAATCTGGTTGCAAGACACCAGAAATTTTGAGGCGCTGCTCGAAGCACATCTAATCGCATGGGCGCCTTGCATTGGGGTAGAGTCGTAGACACCAGATAGTTTGGGGCTACCTCAACTTCAATAATTCGTTTATTGGAGTTGCGGTATTCTGGGAAGCCCCATTCATATCTTTTGGCCAGGCACTTATAGCCATATTGACCATGTACATTTGTAATAAGCTCCTCTACCCCTGGTTTTAGTCTTAAGGCTGTGTTCATCTGCATGAACTGCAATTCGGCTACTTGAACATTGTGGCTCTGCTTACGCAGACACTTATTGTATAAAAATTATGCACGCATCTTTTAAGTGTTTCACCAGCAGTGTATCACAAAATGGGTTAAAATCCTACTTGTTTAGGGAGACCGTTTTAGTAATACGATGGCGAACTGCATCTACACGACATTCGAACAAGAGCTTTGATAATGTTGGGGGACCGCGCGCACCGCGCGCGGTCCAACGACTAGTATAATAAATATAAGTAAAATGCATCTCTATGCTTTACAAAAATGCACAAGCACACGTGTGTTTTGTTTAAAAACTTAATTCATACTCTCTCTCTCCTCTCCCCACCTTCCCACACCGACCCTCCATAAATCGTCGCTGCCCAGCCACCGGACTTCTCCTACAACCACCACCAACGCCACCCCTGATACCAACAGACCACTCGTCGGACGACGGCGATCCTTTCCCTCATCCCCGCCGGCGACGCCACACTCTCCTTCTCCGCTAATTTCTTCTTCTGCACGTTTCTCTCTCCTCGTATTTCTCTTTTACCGTCGGCGTTTTTAGGTGCGGAAACGTGCGCGGTGAGGGAAAGACTACGGTGGGTGGATCAGGTGGTCGGCGTCCATTCGCCATCGATTGGCGCCTTGGGTGGTGGAGTTGCCTGTTACAGTAAGACTAATCCTACTGTAATGGTGATTGTAGCGTGAATGAGAAGATAGATTGTAGGAGAAGAGAGAGAGAATCAGAGAAAGTTTGAGATGAGAAAGCAAATGTGTTTTTATTGAATTTCTGAATGAATTGTAATGCTACAAGAGTTGGGTATTTATAGTACAACTCTAACAGAATTTCTAACAAAATTTCCATTGATGACTCAGCTTGTGGTAACTGCTTTAACCAACTTATAACTAACTCCTAACCAACCTTAACTGCCTATAACATCACTCCCTCCTTTAACTGACTTTTCCTCAAGTCAGGTTCCAGTGAAAGCAGCCACAACAGCAGGATATTGAGCTGAAATTAACTCTGCTAGCTCCCAAGTAGCTTCAGTTTCTTCCCTCCCCTTCCACTGAATCTGGAACTCATGCTGCAACTTGTGATCTGATGTCACTACCTCCCTTTCTTTTAGTATAACATCAGGTATGGGGGCATTCTCCACAGGTTTGCCCCGCAGTCCCACAGGAATATGAACAGCCATAGGCAAAATTCCCCTAAACTGTTTCAATTGAGACACATGGACCACATTGTGAATTTTGGCAGACTCAGGCAACTTAAGCTTGTAAGCCACACTGCTGATCACTTTAGCCACCTGAAATGGACCAAAATACTTCTGAGCCAGTTTTTGATTTCCCCTCAGCTGTACAGGTTGTCTGTAAGCTTGCAGCTTTAACCAAACCCAACTGCCTTCTGAAAACATCCTTTCTGATCTGTGTCTGTCAGCAATTTGTTTCATCCTGTTCTGAGCTTTGATCAGGTTTTACTTCAGTGTTGCTATCATCTTTTCCCTTCTCTGTAGAGCTCTGTCTAGAGCCCGGATTCACCAGGCAAATAAGGAAGATGAAGAGGAGGTGGTTGATTGTACACTACTTCATATGGTGTAGTACCAGTAGAAATTCACTTCCCTTCCTTGAGATTTAGGGAGTGCTGTGATAAAATCCATAGAAATGTCAGTCCACACTTCTTCAAGTATAGGTAATGGTTGTAATAATCCTGAATATGCAGCATTGCCAGATTTTGCAGCTTGGTAGACAACACATTCTCTGATAAATTTACTGACATCTCTATGTAAAACTTTCCACTGAAATAATGCCTTGATTCTCTTGAGAGTAATATCTCTCCCTGAGTGACCTGCCTCACCAGAGCAATGCTGCCATTGAATTATCTGATTTCTTAAAGTCTGGTCATTTCCCACCACAATTCTGCCCTTTTTTCCTTAGCAATCCATCTTGCAAAGTATAATGGGGGACAGTCTGCTGCTGTAGAATGCTAGTAACCACAGTAGATAAATGCTGATCAGTAGAATATGATGTCTTGATTGAGTCAGATAAATCAGAAGATACCAAGGATATAGCCATCAACAATATTCCAGCTCCTTCTACCCTTGACAGTGCATCAGCTGCTACATTTTCAGATCCACTTCTATACTGAATCTCAGAGTCAAATCCCATCAACTTCAAGAGCCAAAACTGCTGAAAGGGTGTAGAAATTTTCTGTTGTAACAACCATTTTAAGCTTTTCTGGTCAGTCTTTATCACAAAATGTTGGCCTGACAAATACTGCTCCCATTTTTGCACTGCAAATCCAATTACCAACAATTCCTTCTCATATACAGATAGCTTTTGCCATTTAGGACCCAATGCTCTACTGATATAAGCCAATGGGTGTCCCTCCTGCATTAATACAACCCCAATACCTTCACTTGATGCATCAGTCTCCACTGTGAATTGTTTGGAAAAATCTGGTACAACAAGTATTGGTGCTGAAGTTAATGCTGCTTTTAACTGATCAAGAGCCCTCTGAGCATCAGTAGTCCAACTTTAAGCTCCCTTCCTCAATAGGTTTGTCAAGGGTTTGCTGATAACAGCATAATTTCTGACAAATTTCCTATAATACCCTGCCAACCCCAAAAAACTCCTCAATTCCTTTACTGATTTCGGAGTTGGCCACTCTGCAACAGCCTTAGTCTTCTCAGGATCTGTTTCCACTCCTTTTCCAGATATAAAATGGCCGAAGTATTCCACCTTCTCCATAGCAAAAGAGCATTTTGACAGCTTAGCAAACATTGTATTATCCTGCATTATCTTAAACACTTGCGCAAGATGAAACCAATGCTCTGAGAGGGAAGCACTATAGACCCAAATATCAACAAAAAAGACCAAAATACACTTCCTCAGTAGTGGTTTGAATGCAACATTCATCCAACCTTGAAATGAAGTTGGTGCATTTGTCAAACCAAAAGGCATAACCAGGAATTCATAATGACATGTATGAGTTTTGAATGTAGTTTTATAGACATCTTCCTGATTCATCCTGAGGTGGTGATACCCTGCTCTCAGGTCTAGTTTGGTGAAAACAGTAGCCCCAGATTCATCTATGAGCTCATCTATGACAGGAATAGAAAAGTTATCTTTTACCGTTTTCCTATTCAATTCTCTATAATCAACACATAACCTCTAGCTGCCATCCTTTTTACCCACCAAGACTACAGGGGAAGCAAAAGGGCTGCTACTATTCTGCACAATCCCATTATCCACCATTTCTTGTACTAATTTCTCAATAGTATCCCTATGTTTGAGAGGATACCTATATGGTCTTATGCTGACAGGGTTGGAACCATGCTCCAATGGAATTCTATGATCAAACACCCCTCTTGATGGTGGTAAAGAACTAAAGACTTAGGCTCTTGAAAAATAGCATCATATTTGTTTAATAAATGCTGTAATTCAGGAGGTTTCATAGTCTTACCATTGTCACTTGGCTGATCAGATGAATTAGGAGAAGAAATCAACTGCATTAGGCATAGCTGAGTAGCCTGACCAATGACCTTTGGTGAAATTTCATCAGCAATAACTCTGGGTTTCTCGGATTGTACTCTTTTCATAGTAATAGACCTTCCCTGCCATTTGAACTTCATAATCAGATCCTTAAAATCCCATTCCACTGGACCCAACAAGCTCAGCCACTGAACACATCCACCTAAAACCATATCACAACCCCCCAGAGGAATAAGCAGTACATCAGTAGTGAATTGCTGATGTTGCATGATCCAAGAGAAATTCTTTGCAGAATTCTGACAAGCCAATTGATTACCATCAGCTACAACAACTGATTGCTGTGGAATTTCCTCAATTTTACATCCCAACTGTTTGGCTAACTTTAGATCCAAGAAGTTATGTGTACTGCCTGATTCAATGAGAATATGCAGTGGTTTTCTTCCCACTGATCCAATAATCCTCATGGTTTGGTACCCTTGACAACCAGATAAAGCACTGACAGAAATACATGGTTCTTGCATTACCATGTCTTCTTCTAGTTGATCCAAACCGAAATCTGAAAATTCATACAGATTTTCTTCTTTCAAACCCTGTACTTCCACTGTAAAGAGCTGTGTCTTTGAGAACTGACATCTGTGACCTTTTTCATAGGGCTGATCACAGTAATAACCCAAGCCCTTAGCCTGCTTCTCAGCTCTGACAGAAGCTGGAATAAAAGTTCTTTGGCCTGGTCGCTGACTAAACATTGTCTGAGTGGATTTTAGAGGCACAGATTTGGGAGTAGGTAGTAATGGAGGCTTAGAATTCTCCAGTAAAGGCATTGCTGCATTGTTGGATTTGTTATAACTGCCAGAAAATCCACTTTTACCAGCATTATATGAGAACCTGACATTTGCTGCTAAAGATTCTTCCTGACATCTTGCTGCTTCCACAGCATTAGTGATTGTTCTTGGTCTTAATGCCCTGACAAATGGCTTGATTTTTAAGCTTAGACCACCAACAAAACTATCCAAGAAGTAGGTTTCAGGAAGTTCTGGGTTTTTTAACAGCATCAAACCTCTTAAATCCTCAAATTTATCCACATAATCTTCAATTGTACCCAATTGCTGCAATTTGTTAAATTCTTCCACCACATTTGACCCAACTTCATCCTTGAATCTAACCATCAAATCATGTGCAAATTCTGTCCAATCTATATTTCTCCTAGTAGACATGTTCTGCTTTACCCACCATATGTAAAGATGGAAAGTCTACCTTCTGATCATCAGAAATCTTGCACAAATTGAAGTATTTTGCACATTTTCTCAACCAAATTCTAGGCTGTGCACCATCAAATGTAGGAAACTCAAGCTTAGGTACATACCCCAAAGTTTTTGGTTGATTCTGATGGTATCTTGGTTCATTTGGTATCATATTCTCAGGAGGAGTCCTTGGTTGTTCAGGAGATTTCCTGTTGCCGCGTAGGGTGAAGTTTGTGGCGGAGCTGTGATGGTTGGCGGCGATGGAGGTGGTGGTCAATGGAGGTCAAACTAATGCTCCACGTTCAAAAGCTCGAATTTTGTAGACATAAATTAGATACGTACTTCTGTATTGTTCACAAAAGAAAACTTAGATGTACATAAAATATGACCATACGTTATACGTTCGATCTAATATAGTTTTCCGTACTCCGTATCAGTTTGTGTAGGAATTTAAAGTTGTTACAAAATTTTAAAATTTATACCACTTCTTTTTCTTTTTCTTTTTTTTTTTGTTTTTTTTTTTTTTTTTTGACAATGAAAATTTATACCACTTCCATAATACTAAAAAATTGTTATGGTAAAATGCTTTCGTTATGTTTTGATCGGACTAGTACCGCAAGCTCAAGTAAATTAGACATAATTTTATTATGAATTGGCTGATCAGTTAGATTACAAGAGTTAAGTATTTGTGTTTCACTGTTTCAACTAACGGAAAATGGCAAAGTGCCGTTACAAACTTAACATATCAGTAGCAGTTATAGCTTATAAGCAACTAACTAACGTTTCCTAACTAATTTGCAACTGTCTCCGCCAGCTCAGTACTAGCAAACTGTATCAGAAACGGACCTCTTGTTGACTTACAAAAAAAATAAAATAAAAAGCATTCACTCCAACTAGCAGTACTGAACTACTGACCCTTCACATATTATTCATCCTTAAAATTATGAGTGATTCTATAATGGCTACCAAGGTGTGGTAGCCATTGGAGATGGAGTAAATCACACCGTTCATTTCTATTCCTATAATCTCAACCCTTAAAATTTTGACTAATTTTTTTATTTATTAAATATTTAAAAAAATAAAATTAAAAAAACCTATCCCCATTCCCGATCTCCCCTACGGCCCTACCCCGTCTTTTCCTCTATCCTCTCCCTTTCCGCCCCCCCCCCAAAACCCCGCCGTCAACCTGCCACCGCCCCCGCCACCATCGGCCCACAGTTGTAGCAACCACCACCTCGGCCAAAACCATCAGTGTACCGGCGACACCCCGCTGATTACGCCTTGGCCGCCACCTTCCCCGACTATGGCCTCCCAACCCTCCCACGTTACATCCTCTCTCCGCTCGGATCTCCCATTTACCACCCTAAGGTCACCCTTTGCCCCACTTCTTCCCGGCTCCCCGCCTAACAAAAGCACCTCTCGCCTATCCTCTGACAACTTAGAAGCCTGAAAAATCGCAGCCTCCTCACAAACATCGTCATGGGGAAAAGAAGGGGAAAATGAGGGTGGTGGAAAGGGCATAGGTGTCGTAGAGGGTGGAGGGCGGGGTCGTCGGCAACATTCCGATCTCAGGGGTGGTGATAGGAGACAGTGAGGTGGAGGTTCGGCTAGGTTAGGGGTGGTTTCTGCGGTGGGGAGAGGGAGGGGAGGAGGAGAGAGAAAATTTAATTTAATTATTTATAGGTCAAACTATTTAATGGTCAAGATTTGCTCATAAGAATCAATGGTTATTATTCATCGTACTTACAATGGCTACCAAAATCTCGTAGCCATTGTAGAATTATTATAAAATTATACTTTATTACTGACGTCAAAAAAAAAAAATCGAGGTTACGAGTTATAGTACCTCACAAGTCATCATATAAAATTATACTTTTTTACTGGCGTCTCTTTGTCTTGTTGGAAAGCTGTATACCAAGAGTTTTTTCGATGCAAACTCTTTCATGAACGCCATGAAGAAGGTGTGGCGGCCATCGGGTGGGGTGGTGATCAAGGAGTGGGTGGAGAACGTGTTTCAATTCCAATTTTTTGTTATGTCTGAGAAGATGCGGGTATTGAATGAGGGCCCATGGTCTTTTGATGACCACCTGCTGATTTTGCGAGATATGAAGGGGGACGAAGGGCCAGACGACTTCAAGTTCGATTCGGCATCATTCTGGGTAAAGTGTTACGAATTACCTTTGTTGATGCGGATGGAGGCGATGTCGCAGCTTATAGCCAAGTCAATAGGGAGATTTATTCAATTCGATGATTCTGACCCTTCCCGACTTTCGAGATCAATCAAATTCAAGGTGGAGATTGATCTGTCCAAACCACTGCGTAGGGGGATTAATCTCAAAATTGGAGGTAAGACGAAATGGTTCGTTATCAAATATGCTAAGTTATCTGAGATTTGCTTTTACTGTGGTTGTTTGGGTTATGTGGTAGCTGATTGTAAATGGGTAGAAGAGGGGGTGGGGGAGGTGAGGTACCAGTATGGTACCTGGATGAAATCGTCCCCCATGAAATTCAGGAGAACAGAAACAGAGGCGGTGAGGGCGGAGGAGCGCCAGTTTAAGGCTTTGAGGCGGGAAGATGTGGGTGTTAAAGCTAAGACGAAATTGAATTTAGAAGGGGAAACAGAGGGTAGCATGTCGAGTGGGGAGAGTGGTGACAGGGGAGGACGATGCAACTAGATGATGAAGAGGAGATAGAAAGTACTAATGAATCTATGAAACGTAAATTTAATAGGTCCATTAGTGGAGAGGGAGGGAGAGTGGCTAGGCAGGCTTTGGAAAATCATACCAGCTTGATATCGGCGGAGGTTGCCAAGGGGCAACTCCGCCGAAATCAATGAGTTTGTTGTGCTACAACTGTCGGGGTTTGGGCAACTCCCCGGCAGTTGTGAACCTCAAAAAGTTGCTGAGAAGAGTAAAGCCGGAGGTGGTGGTTTTGATTGAGACCAAACTGAGTGGGATTGAAATGGGGGAAGTGAAGGCACGGTTGGGTGACTATGAGGGGATGTTTGCTGACTCTATGGGGAGAAGTGGGGGGCTGGCTATTCTATGGCAGGAGGGGGTGGAGGTCTGTTTTTTGTCTTCTACGTCTCACCACTTAGACGTGGAGATCAGGGGACTGTTTTCTGCTGAAACTTGGAGGCAGACGGCGTTGTATGGGTGGTCGAGGAGAGGGGAGAAGGAGAGGACGTGGGAGTTGCTCCGCGACCTTCGACCTGTTTCGAGTTTACCATGGATGGTTGTGGGTGACTACAACCAAATACTTTTCGACGAGGAGAAGAACGAGGGTCCTCCTAGAGACCCGAAGGAGATTGAAGATTTCAGGGAGGCCCTGGATGATTGTGCATTGAAGGATTTGAGGTTCATAGGTGATCCGTTTACGTGGTGGAACAAACAAGCTGAGCCAAATCACGTATTTGAGAGACTGGATAGAGCTACTGCCACAACGGAGTGGATTGAGAAATATCCGCAAGTGACAGTGTACCACCTGGATCGTGAGAAATCTGACCACTGTCCATTGTTGATGAAGGCTTTCACTGGGGAGGCACGGAAAAATAGGAGGAGATTTCGTTTTGAAGATATGTGGGTGACCTCGCCGGAGTGTGAACGAGTGGTAGAGTTCGCGTGGAAGAATGGTGATGGGCTGCGTAATGCTGCAGATATCCTTGTCAAAATGAAGGAAGTGAGTGACGAACTGTGGAAGTGGAGTCGGGATGAATTTGGTGCACTGGGGAAACAAATTGAAGATGTTAGGAAGCGTTTAACTATCCTGAATGGGAGGGCGCCAACCGAGGACATGGTAAAGGAACGACGGAAGCTTTGCGAGAAGTTGGATGAGCTTGTGATGAGGGAAGAGATATACTGGCGCCAGAGATCTAGAATAGCTAATTACGTAGATGGAGACAGAAATACGAAGTATTTCCATCTTAAAGCAAGCTTGCGAAGAAGAAAGAACGTGATTGCAAAGCTGGAGGTGAGAGAGGGGGTGTGGGCATAGGGAGACGTTGGGGTAGGGGAGGTGGCACTGAATTATTTCCGGGACTTGTTTACTGCTTCCGACATTCAAAATGTGGAGGAGGCTTTACTTGGAGTGGAGACCCGGGTGACTGAGGAGATGAATTCGAGTTTGACGGCAGAGGTGACGGGGGAGGAAGTGTGGGAGGCCTTGCAACCGATGCACCCGAGTAAGGCACCGGGACCAGATGGGTTAAATGCCAACTTTTACCAGAAGCATTGGCATATAGTGGGGCCTGACGTGGTGAAATACGTAGCTACGCTGATCGAGGGAGAATGTAGCCTCCAGGATATTAATATGACTAATATAGTGCTGATCCCGAAGGTGAATAAACCCATCCGTATGAGTGAGTTCAGGCCGATCAGCTTGTGTAACGTCATGTATAAGCTGGTTTCGAAAGTTCTAGCTAATCGACTAAAGGTCTTTTTACCGTCCATTATTTCAAATTCTCAAAGTGCGTTTACTCCGGGTAGACTGATTACGGATAATGCACTAATCGCTTTTGAGCTTTTTCACTATATGAAAACTCACCACAATGGAGGTACGGGGTATATGGGGTACAAGTTAGATATGAGCAAGGCATATGATAGGGTCGAATGGGGTTTTTTTAGAGCGGTAATGGAGAAGTTGGGGTTCTGTGCAAAGTGGAGGAGTATGATAATGAGGTGCTTGGCTTCGGTGAGGTCAGCGGTACTTGTTAATGGGAAGCCTACTGACATGTTTTGCCCGGGGAGGGGGTTACGGCAAGGCGATCCCATCTCTCCATACCTTTTTATCATTTGTGCAGAAGCTTTGTCGGGGTTAATTGAGAAATCTATTGGTAGGAAGGCACTGTATGGAGTGCGTATTTGTCGGAAAGCTCCTGTAATTTCACATTTGCTATTTGCTGACGATAGTATTATCTTTAGCAGAGCTAGAGAGTCGGATGTTGAGGTATTACGAGAGGTTTTAGCACTGTATGAGTCGGCTTCGGGGCAGCGAGTCAATCTGCAGAAATCCGATGTCTCTTTCAGCGCAAATGTTGGAGAAGAGGAGAGACAGAGATTAGGAGGCTTGCTGGAGGCGAGGGTAGTAAATTGCCATCAGCGTTACCTTGGGGTCCCAGGTGAGGTGGGGAGAAACAGGAGGCGGTCGTTCAATACTATCAAATTGCGAATCTGGAAGAAGCTACAGGGGTGGAAGAGGAGTTTATTGTCCTTTGCAGGTAGAGAAGTCCTAATCAAGGCTGTGGCCCAAGCGATTCATACCTATCATATGAGATTATTTAAACTTCCGGATAACCTTTGTAGGGAAATCAACTCTATGATCTCACGATTTTGGTGGGGAGCGCGTGAGGGGGAGAAGAAATTGCATTGGGTTGCGTGGGAGAAGTTATGTCATCCCAAAGCTGAGGGGGGTATGGGGTTCCGACATATCCAAGCGTTCAATGATGCAATGTTAATGAAACAAGCGTGGCGAATCTTAAACAACCCGGAGGCCCTGGTATGTACTCTTCTTAAGGCTCGCTATTTTCCTGATACTTCCTTCTTAGAAGCTACGGCGGGTAACCACCCGAGTTTTGCTTGGAGAAGTATTATAAGGGGGAGGGATATGTTAGAAAGTGGTTGTCGTTGGTTAATTGGAGATGGGAGAAGAGTACGAGTGTGGAAAGACAAGTGGACCTTGACTGGGCCTAGCTTTAAGCTAATTTCGCCGTGTAGGGAGGACGGAGAGACGAAGGTTGCGGAGTGGATTGACGATGATTTGAGAGTGTGGAAAGAGGGGGTAGTGCGGAGTAATTTATTAGCCTTCGAGGCTGATGACATACTTAATATTCCTCTCGGATCAGGAGGGGGTAGTGATATGTTGGTATGGCACTACAGTAGAGATGGAGAGTATACAGTAAAGTCGGGGTACCAATTTGCTAGGTACCGACTCTGTCTTGAGGGGGAAGGGGAAGGTAGTAGTTCTAGTGGGGAAGGGGCTAGCTGGTGGGACAAATTATGGAGGATGCAGTTGCCGCCCAAAGTGAGAATGTTTGTGTGACGGTTGTGTAAGGGGGCGTTGCCGACCCGTGCTAATGTACAACGCAGAATTGAGGGAGCGGATCCTACGTGTCCAAGGTGCAATCTGGCTGTGGAAGATGATATTCATGCTCTGGTCTTTTGTCCGACTGTTGGAGAAATGTGTGGGAGGCCTGTGGGGAGAACACTGAGGAGTGGGAGGGGTGTCGCAGGGGGCTGGAGTTGGTAGAGAAGTGATGTGGGGGCAACGAGGGCAGTAGGGGGCTGTTGCGGGTGATGGTTGCATGGTCAATTTGGTTTGCCAGGAACGAGATGATACATGGGGGTGGCGTGACGGAGGGAAGGCGTGTTTTTGAGAGGGCTCAAAGCTACTTGTTGGCTTATGCGGAAGCCAATGAGGGACGCGCTGGAAGTAGAGTGAGTGGCGGGAATGGGTGTGGGGAGATGGGGTGGAAACCACCTGATCCGGGGGTGGTTAAGGTAAACACGGACGGGGCTACTTTGGGCGAAGCGGGGTCGGGGATGGGGGTGATAATTAGAGGGGATGAGGGGGATGTGAGACGGGTGGGGTGCAAGCAGGCCAAGGCGAGGTGGGAACCTACGGTGGTGGAGGCGAGGGCGGCAGAATTCAGTCTCCAAATTGCATGGCAGATGGGGGCGGAAGACGTGGTCCTTGAGTGTGATAGCCTTCAGTTAATTAAAGCTCTTAGGGAAAAGAAGTTCGATTCAAACTATTTCGGTTTAGCTGTACTAGATGTTTTTACGTTCTCTCGTAGATTTAGATCGTGTCTTTTTAGGCATGTTCGTCGTAGTGGTAATAAGGCAGCTCACGAAGCGGCACATCTAGGTCCTGTTGAGTACTCGGCTCGTGTGTGGGTCGATAGTGGTCCGTCATCTGTACTTGATATTGCAGCAGCGGATTTCGTCGCTGTATCGACGTAATATATTTTTTCGTGTCTTGACCCTCAAAAAAAAAAAAAAAAGTCATCATATAATCATATACGAGGAATGTGAGAGATCTGGCTCCCATGGCCGTCGGGGAGGGAGGGTGAGCTGGGCCTGTGCCCAGGGCGCAAGAATGTATATTATTTGGATTGCAAAAGTGTCACCAAAGTTGGTTTGCTCTAGTGGTAAAACCTTGTGTTATAGCAAAGAAATTTTTCTTGTACTTGTGTTCGAACCTTGCTACGGCCAATTTTTTGTCAAACAAATGAGTTTTACCTGTAAGCTTCAATAAATAGGTAAATACCGCAATATTGAAGTTTTTTTAGACAGCATTTATTATTTAACGCGTATTATCGATTTTTAGGGCCCTTGTTCTTGAAATTTCGCCCGGCCCCCTAATTCTCCCAAGTGGTATTCTGTTTCCCCTGTTCCATGATCGTCGTATGATTTGTGGGATGCTGAGTTCGGAGATAATTCAAAGATTGAGGTTTGTGATTTCACGACTTGTCACAGCTACTTTCTGTGCCTTGTTAACAGAACCTAAGAAACAGAAGATACGCATGTTTCTGTCTTAATGAAATGTAAAATTATGGTGTTAGCAGAAGTGAAAACATTCAGCTTGAAACTACACCATTATTGAGTGGTGAAAACATTAAGCTTGAACAGGTACCAGGTACCAAAGCGACTAAGCAAGGTCCTCCTGAGTATCAGTTTTAGCGAGCACAATGCACGAGTACTTAAGGGCGTATAGTATACCAAGCCGGAAAATTGAACATGTATCATTGCCAAAGAGCAATCCAGCAATCCCAGCATCAAACATCAAGAACAGAAAAAATGAATTCATGTATCTTAACCTTACCATCCCCGAAACACCCTTGGAAACCCTCTAACGAATCACCATTTTTTTTAAAATCATAAGGCAAGTATAACACAAATTCAAATCCAATCCAATAGATTTGACACAACATAATCAAGAAATTGAATTGAAAGACATAAATTACATTACCAGATAGAAACGATTTCTCTGATTGCAACACATCCAATCTAATACTATATATTAAAACGTGAAACCAAGTCTTTTATAAGAGGACACTTGGCAACCATTAATTGGATAGAACATTGAAATTATATAATATGGTAATTATCAGTTAATTTATGGAAAACATTATAATTTATGGCAATAAGTTAGCTAATAATGGTATAGCTAAATTATGGTAATAAATTGAAATACAATATGATATAGCGGGTGACGGGATATTGGAATGAAAATGAAATAGTATAACGGGTGATGTGATAGTGGAATGAATAGTATAACGCGTGACGGGATATGAATGAAAATGAAATAATGTAATAGGTGACGTAAAAGTGGTAAGTAGATAAAAATACGATGAGTTAGTAAAAATATATAATAATATATTATGATGAGGAACAAAAATTGAAAGGAAAAGATAATGTAAAACATCGTTCCTAATAATATTATAAAAAAATAAACTTACATTTTTATAAAATGAATATTTATTACTTTTGATAATTGCGTGCATAAAAAGCTGACGTGAACAGTAGTTGAAATAAAGACTGACACGTGTACAAAAAGTAACATTTGATTGGTCCAAATCTTTTCTGTATATTGCAATGATAACTATTTAATTACACTGAAATCTGCTAAGATATGATATATTTTGTAACAAAAAATAAATAATATGATATCTTTTGTGAACAAAAATATAATGATGTTAGTTTTTGTAAATATTTTGACACCAAAAATAAAATAAAAAGCAATATATTTTCTTTTGTTAAAGGGTGGTGTGATCTTGCACACATTAAATTGTCTTTTAAGCATGTCCTGATGTACATACAATAAATATTGTTTTTTGGGTAAATTTTAAGGTGGTGATTTGGTATAAGTTATAACAGGTGTAGGAGTGCCGATTAAGGCAGATGTCGTTTTATTTCAAACTTAAAGTTGATTAATCCAGATTGAACCCCGATTAGAATATCGTTTACAAATTGTGACGGGTGTGGGTAGAGCTGGACAATCGTGCCGGCGGCCCGCTTCCGGCACGCCCACCGATCCGGTCCGGTAGTGGCACGGTCACGGCACGCTCGAGGACCGTGCCAGCCCGGCCTGAAGCACGCCGGACTTAGATCGGGCCACGGCTGGGATTATGAAAAGATGAGCGTGCCTAGGCACGGCACGGCCCGTGGTACGGCGGACTTGGCACGATCACGACACGTTTGTCGTTGGCCCGGCACGGCACGAAAATCCGCTTCTATATTTTTTTTTTTTTTTTTTGGTAAAAGTATACACTTATAACAAAAGCTGATTTAAAAAAAAAAAAAAAAAAAAACAAAAGTTGAAATTTTGAAATGGGCCAGCACGGTCCGGCCCGCTGTTAGGCACGCCTGGGCTGGCACGCAGAGAAGCAGCAGGTCAGTACTCAGTAGCACTGTAGCAGCCTAGCAGGCCAGCAGCAAGTGGCCCAATTAGCCGTTTTTTTTTTTTCAAACATTTTGTAGTCCTCTTCAATTTTCCCTCCTCAATTCCGGTTTTCCTATAAATACTCCTTTATACAAATTCAATTCTTCACAATTCAATCCAACACTTCTACTCATCTTCTCTTTTATCCCCCTCATATACAAACTACCACTCTCCAAATTAGAATATTATTCCTAAATAAGTACTTACATAATCAAATACAATTACTTAATACTAACATTATTATATAATCAAATAAAATTACTTATACTAAAATTATATACTTACTTGCAATTATTCAATATTAATCAAGGGTGAAGGGGTTCAATTTTCATTCATCAAATACCAAGCTTCACAAAAGCTAGACGCACTTATTTCCGAATCCAATTTTGGGGAGAAATTTCTTACTTATATGTGATTTCTTACTTATATGTGATTGTTAATTTGTCATATAATTGTTTGAATTTTTTGTTGCATGAATATTTATTTCACATAATTAGATTTATTTGCATTATTAATTAAAGTTTATTTAAGATTTATTTGATTTATTATTAATCATGGACGATAATTCCAATTCCAAAAGGCCTCGTTCTCAAACTGATCCAAACTCCCCACAAACACCAAACTCCCAATATCCAAACACTAGCCAGTTTATGAATTTTAATTCCCCACATCTACAAAATATCAATTGGACATCGCAAACACCATTTGGTTATGATTCAAACCGAATAGGTTCTTCTTCAACTCCAATCATGACCCCCACAAATTTATTCCAAACTTCGTTTCCTTACATGCCACAAATGACACAACAACACCAAATGTTCCCACCACAAATGTCACAAGACTCGTACTCACAAGAAAATTCCTCCACACATACTATACCAACCCAATCTCAATCCCAAGCCCAAACTCAATCCCAAACCCAATCTCAAACTCAATCCCAAACCCAATCTCAAACTCAATCACAAACTCAAACCGGTTCTATAGACCCTCAATCTATCCCCCCCTCTCCACTTGATCAATGGATGACCGATGAACAAATGGAAACTATCACTAATAGAGCCGGCTCAAGCAAAGTTTGGCCCCATTACATCCAAACCACTAGCAAGCCTAAAAAAGCCAAATGTAGATATTGTGGTAACATATACTCCTACATATCCAAAAATGGTACCGGTCATTTGGCCCGACACATCAACAATAGTTGTAAGAGATTACCCACTTCAAATCAAACTTCAATGGACAAATTTTTATCAAAACCCAAAGGCCAAGAACCGTATGTTTATGATTATGAAAAATGTAGTGCTCAATTGTCTAGAATGGTTATTAGAATGGAGCATTCATTTTTATCCGTTGAGCATGATGAATTTAATGATTATATTTCCGTGAACCAACCCGAACATAAAAGAACGGGAAGGAAAGCATGTAAATCTAAAGCAATGGTTCAATATTTACATTTAAAGCATGATTTAATTTCCGAATTTGCAAAGTTGACATGTAAATTTAGTTTAACCGCCGATGCATGGGATTCGAGTTTAGATTATTCTTATATATGCATTACCGCTCACTGGATCGATTCTAATTGGAATATTCAAAAGCGCATTATTACATTTGCAAAGTTAGAACATCCTCATAGTGGTATTAACATGCATAATATTATTATGAATGGTATTGATGAATACGGGCTTAGATCTAGAATTTTATGTGTTACATTTGATAATGCAACAACTATGACTAATGTAGCTAATATGTTGAAAACTAGTCTTCATAATGTGTTTTTAGATGGCGATTTACTACATGTGCGATGTGCTTGTCATGTTTTGAACTTATGTGTTAGAGATGGTCTTCATGGTATTAGACAATATCATAAAATGTTTAAAGATATTGTTCACCATTTGAACTCGTCTAAGTGGAGACGTCAAGAGTGGAGAAATTATTGTAAGAGTGTTGGGATTCCGTATAGAAAATTTCCTATGGAAAATAATACTAGATGGAATTCTATGTATATCATGTTGGCTTCTATAATTCCTTACAAAGTACATTTGACAATTTTTTGGAACAAAAGTTTTCCCGATAACCCTTTACTTGATACTCATTGGAACAACATGGAAATTTATGTCGATTTTTTACGTGCTTTTGATGATGCAACAAAAGCTTTTTCGCATGTTTATCTCCCAACTTCTTCTCATTTTATTCTTCGTCTTTTTAAGATTGCTCAATTATTTGAAAAGTATCGTGGTGTTGATTCTCATCGTGCGTTTGTTCCCAAAATGGAGGAAAAGTTTCTCAAGTATTGGTCCGAAATTCCATATGTTTATGTCTTTACTATGATTTTAGACCCTAGATGGAAATTTGATATGACTATGAGGTTAATTATTTGTTATATGGATATGATGCAATTAGTATTTGATGTAGAAGCATATAAACAAAAGATTAGGTCAGCTTTCTTTAATGTTTTTTATCATTACGAGGCTCGTTTTGGTAAAACGAGTCGTCCTCCTTCTTTTACAAGTGCAAGTAGTAGTCGTGGTATGGATATTTATGGTAGTGTTATGGATACAATTAATAGCCGATTAGTAGAGCTGGATGTAGGATTAGGACAAAGTCCTACATCCGACTTAGCCGAATATTCTATGTTTTTAGCTTATGATCATATGCGTCCTTTTACACAGGAAGAATCGAACAACTTGGATCTCTTGGCTTGGTGGCGAGACCAACGTAAGCAATATTTGGTGATGTCCGCAATGGCGGAAGATTTCTTGAGCATTCAAGTATCTTCGGTTGCATCGGAACGTGCTTTTAGTGCTTCCAAAAGGGTATTGCACGACACGAGAACAAGTATGAGATCCGATACCCTCGAAATGTGTGTGTGCTACAAGGATTGGTTGGATGCGGAAAAAAGAGTTCAAGGCCTCGAGCCCATTGAAGATGAAAGTGATGATGACGAGTCAAGCACTGCAAGCGTCTCCTCCCAAGGATCTCCAATTCGTGGCAATCCGTAGAAATTTGTAATGAATCATAACATTTTGTGATCTATTGTTTACTAGTATTTAAATTACTTTAACCAACACATGAAATCATTTCACATGTTGTAGCTTGTAACTTTCTTTTCACAATCAATAAAAAATTTGGAGGTAATTCAGTTATATAAAGTTTGCATTTATATGGTTTAATTTATAATGCTTGTAACTAAGTTTGTGCAACAACAACAAGAAAAAAAAAAAAATTGGGACTAAACTAAGTTTGTGCAACAACAACAAGAAAAACAAAAAAAATTGGGACTAAACTAAGTTTGTGCAACAACAACAAGAAAAACAAAAAAAAAAAAAAATTGGGACAAGAACACATCGGCTACTGGAAGAAATTGTCCTTCTAATTTTTCTAAACTCCCAGTTACCTCCCTACTTTTCTTCTCAACTCCCTCTCTCGCTCTCTTCCTCATCTCACTCCATCATCATCACATCAGAGTGATCAGACCACCATCAGCATCAGTCCATCACCATCACATAAGACCACCATCATCACCATCGATCGCCGATCATATTCATCTTCATCAGACCACCACCACCGCCACCATTATCATCATCATCGCTTATCGCCTCCACCCATACGCGCCCAGATCTGCGATCATCGAAGCCGACCTCAAGACGCCGTCTTGACACGGGCCTGGCCCGGTCCTGACACGACGGCTGGCACGGCCGCAGCACGGTACGAGCACGACGGACCACCGTGCCGCCCGGCGTGCCTCTTTGCTATTTCAAAATTTCGGCACGGTCCGAGCACGGCACGGTGGCACGAGTTGCGTGCCCGGGACCGTGCCATTTGGGCTCTTAGGTCCGCCGTGCCGGTACGGGGCACGGCCTGGTCCGGCCCGTGTCCAGCTCTAGGTGTGGGAGTGCCGATTAAGAAAGTTAGATAAGAAGTCCGTGAATATTGGGGGTTAGCTAAACATTTGATCAGGGGCGAGTGGGTCTCTAATAACATGTTGTAGGGGACTAGGGGTGTTAGCAAAGAAATTTGGTCAAGTTGAACTGTCAATTAGAAAATAAATTTCACGGTTTGAGTAAGAGTTGTTACGTAGAGGCTTATGTATACGAGTTAACAATGGATTGTGGGAATGTCTCCGAAAATTGACCAGGGAGGATGCCAACTAAGAAACAACAACATAAGGGTTCTCGGGTACAAAAGTTAACGGGTGGTGAATGGGGTCAAGTCAGAGATCAAATAAGTTGGCAAGAGGTTAGGGAGGTGAGTCAAGTGGTGAAGGGGGATTTCTAGATTTTAGATTCTACTTACTTTTTAAAACAAATTAGATCATACGCAAGTTGACCTGTTAAACGGGTATGATTAGTTTGAACATTGGACATGTGGCTACAGTTCAAATCAAATACAAGTTCAGGTCGCGTTTAGGTTTGGACACGGGTCTTAAATACATTTCCACGCCTTTTTTAAAAAGTAAAGACATATTATAGTTATTATCCCGCATTTTTTAATATAGAATGATAATAATTTTGTAATCAGATGTATGATTTTTAATTTTTTTTATTAAATAATTTTCTACACTAAAATTAATTATGGATCATTATCTTAATTTAATGTATTTTGAATGTTTTTTAAGCATTATTTCCCTTATATTCGCCTAATTTGTTTTAAATACGGGTGAATGGGTTGATTTGGGTTTGACGAAGAAATACCGGTAACGAGCGAGTCCGAGTTAGAAAAAATGGGTCATAGCACATAAAAAAGCAGGTTAGAATAGGTTTTAGCGGGTCTAAAGAGGATACACAAACCCAATATTGTTGGTCGTAATTCCTTATTTGTAATTTTTTGTGTTCTTTTGAATTCTCATCAGTGTTACTATCGCTAATTTATATTTGTCAATAGTTAGGTTTAAATTTGCAATGTTTAAATTCTTTATTATTTCAAAAGTAACATAATATAGTAGTATTTTCACATGACCATTTAGAATTCCCGTGCATTTGCACGGGTAAAAAACTAGTTTCTATATAAATTGGTTGACGCACATACATACCAGCATAATCTTGCACACATACCTACCACTACCAGCATAGTCTTGCAACAAACCGAAACTTAAGACTTATCCCACTAATCTATCACAATAGTTTTGCAATGAAAAACTCTTGTCCTGCTAAGTTATCACAATAGCATACAAGGACAGAAACAACAACATACTGAACAGAGTACTTGAGAGAGTCCCCCTGCTGGCTCCTGCTATAGGGCTGAAACACCCTTCAACCTCACCATTAGATACATGGATGTAGGAGTTGTCCTTATCAGAAAAATCATACACCACCATTAACCCTCTCATATGGTAGCTGCCAATTATACTTAAAAGGATTGGATGTTCTTATGAATGGGAGACAATATTCCTCAACATTGTAGGATTTATACCACAATGATCTTGGGTCCTTAATGATGAAGTTTAAGTCTTGAAGTTGAAGGTTGATCTCCACTGTGTATGGCTTCTTGTAGCAAAGCTCATAGTACCTTGAACTTGGTGACTTAATTGGTTCTACACCATACTCCATATGCAATACATAACTAACTCACTGATTGTATCACATTATCCAATATTGGACCTTCAAGACCAGTGATTGTGGTACCCGTATCCAGCAACACATAAGTGCATGAATTATCTATGCACTTTGCTCTAGGGATGTAGGAGGATTCAGAGCAGTCATAGACCGTGGTACAATTCTCATATTTGAGAAAAGGTGAGCTTTTGTATTCCTCATATACGAGTTCTGCACCCGACATGCAAGTGGAACACGAATCATGTTGAATCCAAGTGAAGTGCGAGCCTGTATCAAAGATAAGATATGCTCTTTGCTGATCGCCAACTTCAATATCAACAACAAATAAGAAGCTCACAGCTTTTACAGTTCCATTGCCCGGTGGATGATCATAAGAAGAAACCCCCTCATCGTCTTGCTGATACTTGGTGAGTTTGGGATGCTCTGGGTGGTGAATGAGAATTGAGGGTGAGGGTGAGGGTAAGGGTGAGTCACTTGGTAAGAGTGATGATGTAGATATCAATAGGATGAAGAGAATGATCATGATCTTCATTTTTACACTGAGAAATAAAAGTTGAGTTTTTTTTTTTTGTTGTTTTTGCTGGATGAAATTTTAAGTTTGTGGAATTTTGGAGGTTAATAAATCAACTTGGTAGGGGTAGTTGATCACTTGATCCGAGGATGAATAATGATGTGCTATTTATAAGGTTTAGCAATGTCCCTTGTTATAATTATAAGCTATGTTGCATGAGTACAGACACCGACACGGACACCTGAAGGAAGCGGACACGGGACACCTCAATCTCAAATTTAGGACACCGACACCGCTATTATTTTTTAATATAAATATATTAAAATAAATTAAATATTATATTTTTAATAAAAACCATTAAAATTTATAACTTTAAAACTTAAAACTATTTCAGAATGAAGATATTACACACATGAACATTAAATATGTTGAGGGAAACGCTAAGTAATTCGAGATTAAGAATGTTTATTTAGCCCAAATGCTTGCTTATTATTTGTTTTTTGTGTCCTAGAGGTGTCCGAGAGGTGTCCAACCGGTATCCTATGTGTTAAAAACCGGGTTTTGTGTTTGAGTTAAAAAGAATAAACCGGACACCGGACCGACCGTGTCCGACACGTGTCCTCTCGGTGTCCTCCTGTTGTCCGTGTGCGACACCGTATTGGACACGGACACGTCACTTGGGAGAGGTGTCCGTGTTTCATAGATTATAAGTTCGTGTCAAATTAAAATTACTTTGGATTCATTTTCGGACACAGTCAATTTAGACGTTGTCAAAACAAAAAACAAAACGGGGTTATAGTGAATAATAAACAAGCTTAAGTTAGTCTTGCTATAACTATCTATGATGATGACATTATGCTAATCATAAATCATGTCAATCTTCTTGTCATTATTGTTGGGGTGCAAACTAAAGTCCCACATCGGAGAAATAAGGAGTCAACTACCTTATAAGGGATTACCAAACTAATTAGTATGAGACCTTTTGGGAAGGAGCTCAAAAACAAATCCGTGAGGGATAGGCCCAAAGCGGACAATATCATACTAATTGGACCGGTGGTCTGCAGACGCAGGGGCCCCGCAAGTGGTATAAGAGCTCAAGGTTCGACTTGGGTCAGGCGATACGTGTGGTATGAGCTGCAGTTCATGTGTGACACGTTGAAGAGCATAGTTCGAGACTTGAAGGTGGCGTACATGCACTAGGAAATCCCGAAGCCTAGAAGGAAGAGTGATGAGCGAGGAGCCAGCCCCGTGGGACGGGTACGAAGACTCTTCGATGCAGTGTAGCCAAGTCCCCGAGAGTGACATGGGCTTGCAAGACATGGAGTGGGAACATGTGGTGCAGACATAGCTCAGGAGCGCATGGGCTCATGGCTCAGTAGTATGTGGTGCAGACGTGGCGACTCAGGTAACATGGTGTGTCGGCTAAGGGGAGGTGTTCAAGACTTGAGAATGCTATTGGCAGCTTGGTTAGGGGCGGCGTGCCCTAGTTTGTGGGAATTGCGTGTGATGTGGGTATATCCTCTAGCAGGGATCTCGGATCTCGCGAAATCTGTGCGCTGCTAGCAGATTATCGCTTGAGGGGAGGTTATAAAATCGAGGTTCAATGATGGGTCTTGGTTTGAGGGGAGGATTGTTGGGGTGCAAACCCAAGTCCCACATCGGAGCAATAGTGAGTCAAACAGTGCCTTGTAAGGGATTACCAAACTAATTAGTATGAGGCCTTTTGGAAAGGAGTCCAACAACAAGTCCGTGAGAGTTAGGCCCAAAGCGGACAATATCATACTAATTAGACCGGTGGTCTGCAGACGCAGGGTCCCCACAATTATTCACGTCAACTAGTTACTTAGCAAGGCATAACGCTACCCATAACTCTGCTAGAAAACTTTATCTTAGAAAACTTTATCTTAGTAAAGAATATCGGGCGATGGCCCATGCCACTAGCTAGTGAGTTGATCTGGTTAAAATCTGTTCTTGCTTTGCTCGGGGTGTATCACACTCACCCGATGCTCCTGTACTGTGACAGTCAATCCGCCTTACACATTTCTCGCAACTCCGTGTTTCATGATCGCACCAAACACGTCGAGATCTTATCCACCAGCACATCGTTGCAAGAGACATTGCTACTTCCTATCTGAGCACTGAAGAGCAAGTAGCTGACTTGTTCACCAAAGCCCTTGGAATCACACAATTTACATACTTACGGGGCAAGTTGGGCATTCGACTTCTGCCTGCTCCAACTTGAGGGGGAGTATGAACGAGTATGAACGTATATTATGCACATTGTATATTTTTGGTAACATATCTTAGTTTTCCTATTATGTAATATAGTTTTCTTGTACAAGTCAATCATAGGATTGTATATAAACAATCACCCGGGAATGTAATCAGCATGCTCAGAAATACAATTGATCTTTCCCATATATCGAGTTCTAGTATTCTCTCTTCTACTTTATTAAACTTTCTAAATTCGATACGAGAGAGATTGAAATTAACCAACCGTAAACATCTTATTATCTTAAACAAACGCAAGGGAATTTATATTTGAATTGATACCATATGAGGCTACAAGAACATGCCGCGCTTCTTTTACTTTAATTTGGATAGATTAGGTTGTCTTGAAACGAGATAGGATTTGGTTTTTTTTTTTCTTTTTTGTAAAGAAGGCACACTTGTTATTCAATCTAGACAACAATACGTAAACTATGTACACAATCAAATTATCATGAGTCCTATAGTTTTAGGACTCAACATCACATTATACATACATACGCAATTACTGTGAATCCATATTAACAAGATCAATATGGTCCAAATTAAATGTCAAGGATTCAGATGACTCTATATGAAGATATCCAAGAGATTCTTGGATGACTCTACTCCTGGGAGTAATGAGTAAATATACACACTAAGTATACTCTGTCATTATCAAGAGAGGCTATCAGATGGACACCTTCTGACCATGTCTATTAAATTCTTCTACCTCACTCAATTTTTGTTACACTTAGTTTGTTCTATAGAGTTTCTTTACCCAAGTCCACGCCAGTACAGTATTGCATTATACAATGAAATGATATATATATACATATATATATGTATATAGAGTGAGGATCATAAGAGTACATCTCCTTAGGTGAGTACTGCGCACCAAATCTCAGCCGTCAGATGTACCAGTTTTGACGTCCCTAGTTAACCCACGTGTTCCTTGTTTAAATAACAAATTCCCGGTTGTTTTTCCACGTTCCAAATCATTTGCAATTTTTCACTTTCTCTCTCCTGAAACTCTCTTCGCTCCTCCACATTTTCTCTCTCATCTCTCTGGCACTCCCTGTCGTCGTCGCCTCCGACACGGCTTTCACCGGCGGGTCCGTCACTGCTCCGACGCTGATTCTGTCACGTCTCAGGTTGATACATGTAATTTTAGGTCGAATCGAGGTCGAATTCGCTAGGTTTTCATTTTTTGGAGCTTCGATGGACATTTTCTCAAATCTCTGATCCACGCCGCCGCGCCGTTGTCTCCTCTCGATCTAGGTATCCTCCGTCGTCGTCGCCGCTACGAAGAATCTTTTCCGGCGATATTTGATCGACATCGAAGATCTGATTTTGTAGAGTTAATCGTACATTTGAATTGAGTTGTATTTTTGTTAGTATTGAATCTAGCTTAGTTTTTATGATTTAGTTGCAATTTTAATTTGATTCAGTTTAATTTTAGTTTAATTTAATTTAATTTAATTTTTGCAAAATTAATTTCAGTCTTCACTCTGCGTCTTTCAAATCGCCGGCGACGGCGACCTGAGACTCCGGCGACGGCGATGTGTCTGTTCGCACGTATCCTGGACCTCCATTTCAGGTGTAGCATTGTTTTTAATTTTTTTGCCTTTTCTGAATCATTTTATGAAACGTGTGAAGTTTTGATCCTGAGATTAGATGCTGCACTTGATTATTGTGTTCATTTTCATCGTTTTGATTATCCAATTTTTTCTTTTTAGATCAAAATCTAGGGTTTCTAATTGATTTTTTAGTATTTTTATGTGTACATATGATGATTTGATCGAATGGTTTTTCGAATTACGGGGAAGACGGAGACCGGCGGCGATCATTTTTTCCTGTTGTGGTGTGCGAGGACGACGAAATCGTGTGGCATTTGCAAACCTTGACGACGCTCATACTCCGGCGGCTGTTCCAATAGGTGTTTGTCATTCTGTGAATAATCATTAATTGTATGGATAATCGGTGTCATTGGATGGACACTCTTGTGTCGTTTTATGGACACTTTGGTGTTGTTGTATGGATAGTCGGAGTCATTGGGTGGACACTGTTGTGTCATTGTATGGACACTTTGGTATTATGGTATGAAGGTGTCACTGTATGGACACTATTGTGTCGTTGTGTGGGTAGTCGGTGTCATTGGATGGACACTCTTGTGGTTGTGGTTGTGGTGGTAGTTTTGCTTGAGAGAGAGAGAGTTTGTGGTACAGTTATAAGCTTAAAGTGACATTGTCACATAATGATGTCGTTGGTTTGTTTTGCTTGAGAGAGAGTTTGAGAGAGGGTTTAATTTCTGCGTGAGAAATGTTGATGTCGAGTTAAAACTGGTGAGTTTCTTTTCTTGAAATTGACTTATATCGAAAGAAATTATTGCAAAATATCGTTTGAACTGGTTTGTTTGTATGTTTTTGTTGAACTCATTTGGTGTAACCTGAATTTGAGCATGAATATAAAAAAAAACTTGTTTGATTATAGAGGAAATGAGGTGGTGTACTGTAATCATGAAACATATGGTGTCATTCTATGACGATTTGTGTGATTTTATGATGCTTTTGTGTAATCACGATTTGTGTCATTTGCACTAGAATCGTGTTGCCTTTGTTTAATTCCTGCTAGTAATTGATGTGTGAATGTCTGATGACAGCGACGACAGAGGTTCATTTCTGGCCATGTTTCAGCAATCAGCGGCAAGCATGTGGCCTATATAAGTATTGTTTTCGACTGTGGTGAGCATTCTAAGTTTGTGGTCTTCAATGCAACCTAATAGCTGCGTGAGAGTGTGAGTCTTGCTAATTAGTAGGATATTTCACTTGGTATAATTATTGGTGTTGAAATCTTGAAATTGTCTTGGTATACTGCTCTTTAGACAATGCATTGTGTCTACTGTATTCTGATGACGCCTTCTTTTTATGATTGTCGTTCCGTGTTTGGACTTTAAAGATCTCTGCCTACATGACTAGAAGCCTAGTTTTCGGCTGTGCAAATTACTATTGTTTTGAGCTAGCTGCTGAGACATCGAGTTAGATTTGACTAGAAGAAGCTTTGATCACACCATATTGCAGGTTTGGAGTGTTAATCAACTCCACAAAGTATGCAGTTTCACCTTAGCATAAAGGAACTGATACAAGAGGAACACATTAGGCTTGGTTTCTCTGGAAAATAGTTGCAGTACTTGCTCGTTTAATTCTCCTCAACTAGTCATCTGGTCAAGGGAATCATGTCAATATAATCTGAATGTCCTATCCTCCTATCGCGTCTATTAGCTCAAAATGGTAGAGCATTGTGCTATCGCACAAGGTGTGGGTTCAATTCCCACATAAACGAATGTATTTGTGAGATCCTCCAATCACTGGAAGTGTGAGCAACTGGTTTCAAAATCAGATCCAGTACCAATGCCTCTATTCTTCTTCTTTGCCTATTGTAACTCTTGGAGAAGTTGTTAGCAGACGATAGTCAAGACGACAATAGTCAAAACGACATCCACATTTAAACTGCACCAACACTCGCCAAAAATATGATTATGTTACTAAGCACAAAATTTGTCTAACCTGGCCTCTCGTGACACACATTAGAATACATTTGAAACCCAAAGGCAGAAAAGACAATTGGGCATTGACTAGTTTGTTGAATCGCAAACCCCAAACAGAAAATTCATTGTTATATTACAGCCGATGTGGGAGTTGAACCCACACTCTTGTGCATCGCACAATGCTCATTGTTATATTACAGCCGATGTGGGAGTTGAACCCACACTCTTGTGCATCGCACAATGCTCTTACAATTGAGCTAATCGGCTTTGATAAGAAACAAAACATTACCTAGTACCTATAGCCCAAACAGGTGACGAATTATTCTAAAAAGAATTCTAGCATTTAATGGTTAAAAAGCCAAAAAAATGCATCGTGCACATAATTCCTTAGCTCAATGGCTTTTGTAAATTGACTCTAAACACAGCTGGAAATTAACATATCGACTCCATAGAATGAAATGGGTTTGTCCATAGAATGACACACATTTGTTCATAGAATGACATAAAATTGTTCATAGAATTACACAGCCATAAAATGACACACGTTTGTCCAGAAAGTGACACAAGGTTTGTACATAGAATGACACAAGATTGTTCATAGAATTTTTTTTTGAACTAAGATTGTTCATAGAATTACACAACCATAAAATGACACACGTTTGTCCATAGAGTAACACATGTTTGTACATAAAGTGACACAGATTGTTCATACAATTACACAGCCATAAAATGGCACACGTTTGCCGATAGAGTAACACAAGTTTGTACATAAATTGAAACACAATTGTTCATAGAATTACATAACCATACAATGACACACGTTTGTACATAGAGTGACACGGGGTTGTACATCAAGCGACTTACGTTTGTCCATAGAGTGACACGGGCTGTTTTCACTCAAAAATTAATCTCAAACCTAGTGTCATTTTATTGTTCAGCAAGTGTCATTGTATTTTCCATAAAAATCTAAAAATCTCAAACCCATAAATTTAACTCTAAGATTAGATCGTTCAACTAATATTCGAAAAATATTGTCATTATATTGTTTAGTTGGTGTCATTGCATTTTCCACGAAATTAAAATCCAAAAACCTAGAATCACACGATTGAAACAACAACAACTAAAATGAAACAAATCAAATTCAGCTACATTTATGGACAAACAACAATGAATTGAAACAAATTAAGGATTTCTTCAGAAATCGAGAAAAAAGGTGTCGTAAAGAAATTACAATACAAAGCAAATAGAAATCTAACCGAATGTGCGTTCGTATATTGATTTGAGGCGTTCTTCATCATTGATGTAGATTCGCAGTAATTCTATGTAAATTCCAAGCCCAGATTTGAGAAATTTGATGAATTTTTGTGAAATTTTTAGGGATTTGAAAGAGAGAGAAATAGCAGGGAGATAGGAGGAAGAGGAGAGAGAAAGAGATTAAAGATAATGACGGGTTGAGGGAAAGCAACCTTTTTTTGTTTTTTTTTTTATTTCTTTGGGTATAATACGCGGGTGTCACTCTATGTTATACTCAGTGTCACTCTATGAGAGTGCGCAGTTCTCACGCGAGCATGAGTTCGCACCTGATCTCGTCTGTTATATATATATATATATATATATATATATATATATATATATATATATATATATATATATATATATATATATATATATATATATATATATATATATCGGCACAAATGATGACGTGCTGAGAATTACAATAACACAATTGGAATTATATCGACATAGTAATTTTCTCGAAATTCCGTTAGTATCCGCTTTCAAAAGATTTTAAGCAAGGTTTTTCTACACCTTAAACAAATCGCGCAAAGGCACCAAAAAAACATGCGTCTAGTTAATCAAAAGATCTCTTGGACATCCCTTTGCAAAACATATACTTAAAAGAGGATAGTACAACACTTCACTATCCCGAGCCCTATAGTCTTAGGACTCGGCAGTCGACATCACATTATACGCGATTATTGTGAATCCATATAATTAATAACATTAATATGGTCCAAATGTCAGGGATAGATCAGATGACGTTAATATATGTTACGGAATTCGGGTCGTCGGTACCATGAAACTAGTTCATGGGGAGAAACAATATACGCAGCGGAATTCGTGTTTCATAGGAAACGCCTCAGGTTTCTCAATCGTTCGTACATGTTTCTTATTGATTTCATCAATATTACAACATACCGTCTTAACCTACAAGTAATACAATTTTCCTAAATACAATCTACCATAAATGTAATTCGTACATATTCACAATATCTACGATATTCACGATATATACGATATTACCATAACTTCGTATATGGTAATATATTGCTGATTATATTACTCCATAATATCTCTCGATATTATCTCGTAATATCGCCACCTTCTGTTTTTCCTATTAATATACGAAGATATCCAGGAGATTCTTGGAAGACTCTATTCCTGGGAATAATGAGTAAAAATATGGCCCATCATAACATCTTTTTTCAATTTAGATATGTTCAATTCATTGAACTTTCTACTTCCGATTTGAATATATGATAGAGAATATAACCAAGCGTGAACATCTTAAACAAACGGAAGGGATAGTGAATAGTGATATCCAATACTCTATACTCCGTATATATGAGGCTACAAGCACATCCCGAGCTTCTTTTACTTAATTAATTTTGATAATGAGATACAATTTGGTATTTTGTAAAACTTGTTGTTCAATCTAGTCTTGAATTTCGACTAAGACCACGAAGATAACACGCAACACGTCAACACATGAACTATGTACGCAATCAAATTATCCCGATCCGAGTCCTATAATCTTAGGACTCAGCATCACATTATAAGCAATCATGTGAATCCATATTAATCTTATATGGTCCAAATGTCAGGGATTCAGATGACATATATTATATGAAGATATCAAAGAGATTCTTGGAAGACTACTCCCGGGAATAATGAGTAAAAATAAGACAATTACTCTCATTTTGATTTTGGAATTGAAATGACGTGGTGTTTCAAGAAGTTGCGGTGGTCATGGACTCATGGGTACACCACATGGTCGAAGGTGGTGACCCATTCAGATGGTGGTGACCGATATTGTTGTTTGGTAGGCTCTAATCTTGATCATTGATTTGTCTATGACGATTATACTCAGTAATATTTATGTCACGTCAAATAAGACAATTACTCGAGACGATATGAAAATCAAGTAAACCCAAGACAATCTCGATCATTCAATGTGGAGACATTAGAGAAACCTCCCAAACAACAGCTAGTAGTTTTAACCAGGCAGAATCAAATGAAAGGAGGATTTGAACACAAAATAACTAAACTTTGATTTTGCAAGTAGTTGCTCAGAGGAAAGAGCGTGCCATATGAAATGAATGCAAAATGTTAACTCAATAGTTGTGGATTTGCAAGAGATGGAGATTTTCTAAGGTTGTAAACAAATAAAATCCAACAACAACAAAGACAACTTGATTACACTTGACTCGAGGCTATCAAGCTGGCAATTTTCTCCTCCCTTGAAGGAGGTACCAGTTCCCTACTTCTAGTAAAAAGTATATACAGCTGCTCCTCGGTTAATACAAACTTCTCCCATTCCTTCCTTGCTTGTGTGTTACGCTCCCTGTTCCCAACATTCTGTGACCCCCTGCATTTTATTGTTTGATGGGTGGACTTTATATAGGGAGTTAGGACCATGGGGCCGTTGATACGCGTATAAGGCATCCCTACAATTTTCCTTTTTTTTTTTTTTTTTTTTTTTTTTTTTTTTTTTAAGGAAAACCCAACCAAATTTTAAGGAAAATTTTTATTTTAGGTATCCGAGGTTTGGACAAATTTCACTTTCGATACCTAAATTTTGAGTTGAGTAATTTTAAGGTACTTAACAAGGACCGTAAAGTACCATAAGAGTCATCATCTCAACCATCCATAATGTTAAAAATCAATCTACACCATCCATTATTTTTATTTAGATATATTTTATAAATTATATTGTAAATAACCAAAAAAATAGAAAAAAAATGTTCTATTGCATTTTTTTAATCTTTTATGCTTATGCATACATTATAAAAACTATATCTAATATAATTTGATAATTTTTTCCTTTTAGAAAAATTTATTAAGTTATTTAAAAAGTGATTTATTATCGTGTTTTGCGGTACTTGTCGAGCACCCTAGAACTTCTCTTTTGAGTTATGTCTACTTTGAGTACCCAAGGGTTGCGTATAGCGCAAATTATACCATGCTCCCGGGAGCACAAAAAACATGGTGGTCCTTCTCACAATAGAGGAGTAGGGACTACACTTTAAATAATATAAAATCTATGTAAGTGTGGTCCCTACTCCTCTATTGTGAGAAGGACCACCATGCTCTTTGTGCTCCCGGTAGCATGATATAAGCATTGTGCATATAGTTTCACTTTGGGTACCTCTAACTAAATTTAAGGCAGCTCTACCATTTTCCTTTTTCTTTTTTTTTAAGAGGAACCCAACAAAATTTTAATGTTATGACTTGTGATTCATCATTAGTTAACGACTCATAAGTCATAAGGCACTATATTTCGAAGAATTTTATTTTCTTTTTTCAATCTAAATTTATGAGGCCACTATAAAATTTCATTGTGTACAATTTGTGTTCTAATGTTCACGAGCAATGGTTAAACCCTTGCCAATGAATATGTTTTATAGACTTATTGTGCTTTTAGCTGCTTAATATAGCCAATCAAGTATAAATTTATAATAGTGTACTCCCTCCGTCCCAGATCAAACGCCCCATATTTCGTTTTGGGACGTCCCACCTCAAACAGTCCATCTATTTTGGGACATATTTCTCTCTCCTACTTTTATTAAATTATCACATCTTCTCTCACATTATCTCTCCTACTTTTATTAATCCTCACATTCTCTCTCCTCCTTTTTCGTAATATTACCCCACTCAACTTATTATATCAATTTTTCTTATTCCTCTACAAAAAACGTCCGGGGCGTTTGAGCTGGGACGGAGGGAGTATGTATTATGATTGTACATGGTCACCTGAGATTTCAACTATTTATTTATAGCTAATTGGATTGTTTAATGTGGTTCAGAATTAGGAATATAATTGACTAGTTTGTTGCACGGGCTACTTATGTTTAAATTTTAAAATTATGTAAACGAATCTTTTATCTAAAACCTAAAATCTCATTTCAAACACCCATGTGATATTTGTAATGTAGTTAGATGGAAACTCACCTTTAAAAACCTAATATCTCATTTCGAACACCCGTGTGATATTTGTAATTTAATTAGAGGAAAAGTCACATTTCAAAAGCCAAAGTCCCATTTTGAAACACCCGTAGGATATTTGATCAAATTGCCATAAATCAAGTAATTACTATATTACATAACTATTTTCCATAAATCAAGTAAAAATGTTATTTTATTAGAATAATATTACCATGTACTTACCATATCCTATTTTGGATAAACATTATTTACAATATAATAATATTATTATATTTCACGTGTCAGCGTGGGAATTGAGCGGTTCAGGATTACATATATACTAGTTTGATGGCCCGTGCAACGCACGGGCTACTTATGTTTAAATGTTAAAATTATGTAAACGGATTTGTAATGTAAGTAGATGGAAACTTACCTTTAAAAGCCTAAAATCTCATTTCGAACACCCATGTGATATTTGTAATTTAATTAGAGGAAAAGTTACATTTCAAAAGCCAAAATCCCAATTTGAAATACCCGTGGTATATTTGATCAAATTGTCATAAATCAAGTAATTACTATATTACATAACTATTTTCCATAAATCAAGTAAAAATGTTATTTTATTAAAATAATATTACCATGTACTTACCATATCCTATGTTGGATAAACATTATTTACAATATAATAATATTATTATATGTCACGTGTCAGCGTGGGAATTAAGCGGTTCAGGATTACATATATTAAAGAATAAGTGTATTTTGTTAAGTTAAAAGTGCATTTTATAAGACCAAGTGCATTTTGTTAAGTTAGAAGTGCATTTTATAAGACCAAGTGCATATTGTTAAATTGGAAGTGCATTGAATAAGAAAAGTGCATTTTGTTGAGTTAGAAGTGCATTTTATAAGACCAAGTGCGTTTTGTTTGATTAGAAATGCATTTTATAAAACTAAAATGACAAAGTGCATTTTGTTAAATTAGAAGTGCATTTTATAAAAATAAATGCATTTTGTTAAATTAAAAGTGCATTTTATAAGACCAAGTGCGTTTTGTTTGATTAGAAGTGCATTTTATAAAAGTAAAACGACAAAGTGCATTTTGTTAAATTAGAAGTGCATTTGATAAAAATAAGTGCATTTTGTTAAATTAAAAGTGCGTTTTATAAGAAAAGTGTATATTATTAAATTTGAAGGGCATTTGATAAGAAAAGTGCATTTTGTTAATAAGTGCATTTTGTTAAAGTAGAAGTGCATTTTATAACAATAAATATTTTGTAATTAAAATTGCCTCTTATAATAATGTAAGTGAGTTTTGTTGAATTAAAAGCACAATTTATAATAATAATGCCTTTTGTTTAGATGTGTTATTGGTTTTGTAAGTTTCAATCTCAGATATTGATAATACTATATAAGTACTTATTGGTTTTTTGTTAAATTAGAAATGCATTTTTATAAGTCCAAATGCATTTTGTTTGACTAAAAGTGCATTTTATAAAACTAAAATGAGAAAGTGCATTTTGTTAAATTAGAAGTGCATTTTATAAGAATAATTGTATTTTTGTTAAATTAGAAGTGCATTTTATAAGAATAAGTGCATCTTGTTGAATTCGAAGTGTATTTTTGTTAAATTGAAGTGCATGTTATAAATTTAAGTGTATTGTATAAGAATAAAACGACTAAGTGCATTTTGTTTTATTAGAAGTGCATTTTATAAAACTAAAAACGACAAAGTGCATTTTGTTGGATTAGAAGTGTATTTTATAAAAATAAGTGCATTTTGTTAAATTAGAAGTGCATTTTATAAAAATAAGTGCATTTTTTTAAATTAGAAGTGCATTTTATAAAACTAAAACGACAAAGTGCATTTTGTTAAATTTTAGAAGTGCATTTTATAAAAATAAGTGCATTTTATTAAATTAGAAGTGCATTTTAAAAGACCAAGTGCATTTTGTTAAATTAGAAGTGCATTTTATAAAACTAAAACGACAAAAGTGCATTTTGTTAAATTAGAAGTGTATTTTATAAAAATAAGTGCATTTTATTAAATTAGAAGTGCATTTTATAAAACCAAGTGCATTTTGTTAAATTAGAAATGCATTTTATAAAACCAAGTGCATTTTGTTAAATTAGAAGTGCATTTTATTAAATTTGAAGTGCATTTTATAAGAAAAGTGTATTTTGTTAAATTTAAATTGCATTTGATAAGAAAAATGCGTGTTGTTAAATTAGAAATGCATTTTATAAGAATAAGTGCATTTTTTAGAAAGTAGAAGTGCATTTTATAACAATAAACATTTTGTAATTAAAATTGCATTTAATTAAAAACACAATTTATAAGAATAATGTCTTTTTGTTTAGATGTGTTATTAGTTTTGTTGGTTTCAATCTCAGATATTGATAATACTATATAAGTACTTCTTACCTTCCTACCAATATATAACTTCCTACCGGATCGTGCCCCTATATATATATATATATATATATATATATATATATATATATATATATATATATTAGGAATTTAGGATTTGGATATACCATAAACCTTCCCTAATCTCCTAAAATATTTGGACTTTCTCCCAAAGCAAGAAAATTGACATACAATGTTGTGAGGGCTCCGTGATGTGTATGTGTATATGTATGTATTGATTGATAATTGATGATTGAGATGTTTTACGGATGTGGATTGACATAACTGAGTTTAGAGGTAGACGAAGCCGGTTTCTTGGAAGATTTTAATATCGTGTCATCTATATTTAGAATTAGAATATCGAGCACAAAACTTAGACACCAAAAGAAAATAAAGAGAAAAGACGTTAACATCCCAAGGTTAGTTGCCAAGAAAAATATGCCAAGCGCTATTTGTGACATATACAAATTTATGATATGTTTTTGTAACCGCCAAAACCCAAATGTCCGACTTATGAAAATATCCTTAACTACAAAATAAAGTTAATCCTAAACTAAATCAACTATTTATGGCCTCACCATAATCAAAATGTTTCAAATGACATAATTAACGATAAATGGTGTAAAACTAGTGTACTCCACAAAAGATGTGAGTTTAATTCTTAACTGGGAGCTCGAGTTAGGCAACTTATGGGTTGGAGGCTTGGAGCAATGGAGCCTTGAGCCAGGGTCGAAGTCTTGAACCGGTGGAAACGTAAACAAAACTCAACAGTTGAAAACAAAATCCCAGACAACATTTCCGATAAACCCTTTTTACTCTTGTTATCTCTCCACACTCTCGCTCACCTGGGAAGAACAAGAATCCTCCATGAAACCTTGTCTTCCTTGTTAATTAAGCTTCATTTCACATTTGCTTGTTAATTACGCTTCATACTTTATGTTCCCAACATGTCCCTCATCTTCAAACTCCATTGTTCAATCCACCCCTCATTGCAATTCTATCCCCTTCTCAATTCACCACCACCATGGAAGAAAAAGAGTTAAATCCTCCAAAAACCCCAAAATTGCAGTGAAAAAAACATACCCATGTCATTCAATCTTTGATTTTAGGAGGAATTCGAACTGGGTTTGCTTCTCCAACAAGTTTGACGCTCCACAGGTGTGTGAAACTTCGATTTCCCATGTAGATTCTAGTGTTAATTTGGATAATTCTGGTAGAAATGAGGAGAAAGATGGTTTCTTTGGTAGTGGTAGTAGAGTTAGGTTAAGTAATTTTGGTAGAAATGAGGTTAAAGTTGGTGTTTTTAGTTGGTTTTCGAAGTCGATTGCGATTGCATTGTTTTGGATTGTAATTGGGATGTGCCCGGTTCGCGGGCACCAACCTGTTGCTGTTGCATTGCCTGCAATTAGTGATTTTGTGTGGAGGAGGAAGGGTAAGATTGTCAAAGAGCAGGAAAAGTTGGTGTCTTGGAAGGATCATGACTTTTCAGGGTATTCACAGAGGTTGCTAGAGAGTATTTCGGGTGTTACTAAGGTTATGGAGGCGGTGAGGGTGGGGAGAAGCGACGTCGATGAAGTGGGGGCTGCTTTTAAGGGAGTGAAGGTGAAGAGGGAGGAGTTGCAAGATGAGTTGATGGGTGCACTGTATGCGGAGCTGAGAGAGCTGAGGATAGAGAAAGGGGACTTGGTTAACAAAGCAGATGAGGTACTTGAGGGTGTATTGTCTGCGAAAAGGGAGCAGGATAAGTTGTTGATTATGTTGAAAGGTGATCGGCGAGGTGGTGGTGGTGATGGTGATGAGGGGGTTAGAGAGAGGATTGACAAGTTGGTTGCGGTAATGGATAGCGGAGAAAAGGAGTACAATGCTTTGCTGGAGAAGGTTGGACAGGTTGAGGATGAAATGTCGAGAAGGGAAACAATGGCATTAAGTATTGGTGTGAGGGAGCTCTCGTTTATTGAGCAGGAGTGTGAGCGCTTGGTCCAGAGATTTACTCAGGAGAGTAGGCGTAGTATGAGGTAATTTGCTGGTTCTTGCTGCTACTATTGTTCCTCACTTGCTCTACTCCCCCATTACCTTGTGATAATTTTGAATCTTTATCATGTTGTCTGAGTTTGGTTGAATTCATGGCCCTGTAGTTTGCTGAGTGTATGTTCGTCTCTTGCCTTCTTGTCTTATAAACTCTTCAATGTTCAACTGACTTATCAAAAAAAAAAAAAAAAAAAAAAAATTCTTCAACTGTTCTAAACTTATAACCTTGATGACATTTGGTTAGTTACTCAATTTTCTTTTGGAACTGTATGATTTAGTTGATGCTAAGGGCTTGCTTGGATTAGGAGCAAATAATGCTTTAAGGCCTCAAGGGGGCAACGAAGTATAAAGCAAAGGGGTCATGGGTGTATGAGGTGGTGGCGATGATGGTTGTGGAGGAGAGAGAAGGGGGTGGGAGGGAGGGATGCTTATAGTCCCCACATCAATGGGGTAATAGTCCACGACTCCACGTCCTCCCTAGGTTAATGCGTTACCTTTAAATGCAAGATTTAGAGTAATATACTAATAGTGACCCCATGTCCCCAGTCCCCACCACCTGCACCACCTGCTTCCTCCAATCTCCTCTTTTCCCATGAATGTATCAATCTAACAACGGTTTGTTAGGAGAGGGCAAGTACTAGCTGCTCTGTTCATATAAACAGAGTACTAGCGTCTAGCTGGCAGCTGCTGTAACAGCAAGGGCTCATAAAACAAGGGAATGGTCATAGATTACCTGCATTTTGCTTTTTGATGAGAAATAGCAAAATAAGAATGAAGATTATAGTTAACATTGACTATTGTTTACTTCTCTTCCATTAACACCATTACCACCTATGAAGCTGGTAACAAAACATAAATGAAAAATGCAACTCTTTTACCACTTTCTTCCCTTGTAACAGGATCCTAATCTTAGTTCTTCCTTATATATGAACCATTTTTATTTATTTGGATGCCATTCCGGTGATCACTACTTAATACCCAATGTGCTTTAGGGTATTGAAGGTTGGCAGGTGAGAATCGTGAGAGTAGTAGAAACTTGTTGTAGGCTACAAGGTACTAGACAAGGGAAGAAGCATTCCAGGCATCTGGGAGCCATCAGTCTGTAGAGAAGAAAAGGTCTGTTGTAAAAGTTAGTTTTCTAAGAGACGGAGTAGTGAAAGAAAAAATACCGACAGAAGAGATGCTGAACAGGAAAAGTTTCTGTTTGGCTAGCCAGTATTCTTTCTGCCATGAGATGAAAATTCCATTGATCATCTGTTACTGTCTTACACTTGGCCTTGTCATTGTGACACTTATCTGTATCTATTTTCGGCTTGTGTTGGGTTCACCCTCATAACGCTAGAAGGGATTTTTTTTGGCTTGCAAAAGGATGATGAGAAAAGGTTGGATTAGTGAAGTATGGAAGATGGTTTCTTTTGTAGTTGGTGGTATACTTGGATGGAGAGGTTGATGCTGGTGGGTATCTGTTTCTAATTGATCTATAGAGTCTTTTTGCGTCAGTTTTGGATTTTAGTCTTCTATTTTGTTGCTTGGGAGCACGCTTTCACAACATTTTGCAGTGCACTTTTTCTCCTCCCTGACACGGGGTCGATGGTAGAAGTTCACGCGTTTGTTGGAGTCTTGTGATACGATTTTTAGTAGACTAGAAGTCATTTAACTTCCTCTCAGTTAGTCGTATTTTTGCCTCCCACTGTGAGTACCTTACGTTATTATATTACCTCAGAATTTTCAATTAGAAATTCGAATGCATGCACCACTTAAAGAAGGGACCTTTTCTTCCGTTTCTTTTTTAATAAACTTGGAGAATTAACAGAAGCTTTCTGCACATCTGGAGGTCAAACAAAATGGAAACTCAAAGGAGTTTGATCCTATGTCTCTTGTGTGTTGTAGTATGAAGAGTAGTGGTCTGAGAGTGTTCAAAGGCAGTCTTCTCTATAATCTTGATGAAGGATAGTGAATGTTGTGTACTCTACAAATTGCTGACTTTTGATTGTGTTTTTAGTTGCTGGTGCTTACTATGTGAACTGCACCCTATTCCTGCTTGTACGAAGGTATTGAAATGAATGGGATATAGTTATATTTCTTACATGAGCGTACTGTGAAGTTGCAGTTCTTCAAAAAATTCTGCTCCAACATTGTCCATTAAAGATAGACGAAAAGAGTTGGAAGCTGCCCAAAGAGAACATGTAAAACAAATGGTATTGCCTGGTGTGGTAGAAGTTGATGATACTGTTGCCCCTCTTTTTGAGGGGGAGGAATCAGACTTTGCATTACGCATAAAGCAAGCTCTTCAAGAATCAAAGAATCTTCAAAGAGAACTGGAGGCTAGTATCAGAAGAAATATGAAGAAACATGGCCACGAAAAGCGTGTTATGATAAATACACCTGAGGGTGAGGTCGTGAAAGGATATCCAGAAGTTGAATTGAAATGGATGTTTGGTGATAAGGAGGTTGTGGTTCCTAAGGCTATAAGCGTCCACTTACATCATGGATGGAAGAGGTGGCGTGAGGATACAAAAGCGAAATTCAAAAAGAGTTTATTGGAGGATACTAAAACTGGTGAACAATATGTAGCTGAGAGACTGGTAATTTCTTTCTCTATATTTGGGCATTGCTTTCATATCACATTGTTTTTTTTTTTTTTTTTTTTTTTTTTTTTTTTTTTTTGACATTGTTTTAGTTTCTGGTCTTGTATATTTGTGATTTGTGAATATGTAAAAGAGAAATTTGCATAAATATGATCTTCATACTTTAGAGGTTGATTCTCACTTCTTTCCATTTTTTGGCCGCATTTGACTGTGGGGGTCAAATGATGTCAACTTTGACGATTAATTATATTATAAAAAATTTGCTGTGATTATACTAAACAAATTTCACATACATATTTGGAGAAAGTAATGGTCAGCGTTGTTCAACTTTGACCATAAAAGTCAATTGGGGAAATAAGAGTATATAGTGGCAGGGTTACAGAATAATGAAACCACTGAGTATTAGCTTTTGGCAGGGTCCGAGCAATTCTCCTTAGTTTTTGAGTTTTGACCCGTCTTGGGGCACCAGTGGCTAGACTTTTTTTTGACAAGACCAGTGGCTAGAAAACTGAGATGGAATCTGCAGACTGAGGACGAGAAAGCTATATCGTGGACATGCCAAAATGCCTACTGACAAAGCCGGGTTGAACAAGCTAGTATTAGTCCTTTCTCTTGTCGGGTGGGGTGGAGCGTTGGTGGTGGTTGGGTTTTAATAAGACCTACAAAGGGGGGGGGGTGCTACTGACAGAATTTGAAATTTAGTCGTGGGTACCACCCGGAAAGGCTCTAAGACCATACCAGCTAGCTTAGCTGGTGTCAGGAAGCTTGTATTAGTGCTTTAAGAAGATATTCATATTTCTAATGTGTACCATGTCTATAGACTAAAGTTCAAATTCATTAGCAGGATATTTTTGTGACTTTATTCAGCTTTCCTCATTATGTTTCCTTATTTGTGATTGTTCACCTGTAAGCAATCAGTCAGGTCTGAGGCTACGCTAAATCTAATTTTGCTCATGATTATACATAATGGTTCTTGCAAGCGCATTTTGCTTAAAAAGGTTTTGGCTTTGCATGTTTTCAGGAACGCATTGTCTTAGACCGTGATAGGGTGGTGTCTAAGACAGTATATAATGAGGAGAAAAATAGATGGGAAATGGATCCTATTGCAGTGCCATATGCCGTTTCCAAGAACCTTGTGCAGTATGCGCGGATAAGGCATGACTGGGGTGCCATGTACATTGGATTGAAGGGAGAGGACAAAGACTTCTATATTAATATAAAGGTCATTCTCAACCTTTGAATGGTTTCTGTATTACATATGTGATGTATATGAGTGGTGGGAGTCATCTGACAAAACACTCTTATTACAGGAATATGAACTGCTGTTTGAGGATTTTGGAGGGTTTGATGGGTTATATCTTAAAATGCTTGCCTCTGGTGTCCCAACTTCTGTCCACCTCATGTGGATTCCATTGTCAGAGTTGAGTATCTATCAGCAAGTCCTTTTGTTGGCTAGACTTTCTCATCAAACATTTAGCGGTATATGGAAGACTAGACTTGTGTCACTTGGTCGTGAATGGCTTTTCGAGAAAATAAAAAACATAAATGATGACGTAATGATGGTGTTTGTGTTTCCGCTTGTGGAATTCCTAATCCCTTACCCGGTATATTCTCCCTAACCTTGTTTATTTCATTCTTCAAATAATTGGTGATCTTTTGATAGTCATCCCAGATTGATGTCTCTCTTTAGGTAAGGATAAGGCTGGGAATGGCATGGCCTGAGGAAATAGGTGTGACTGTTGGTTCGACCTGGTACCTGAAATGGCAATCTGAGGCAGAGACCAGTTTCAAATTAAGAAAGAGAGATGATATTCGGTGGTATTTTTGGTTTCTGGTCAGAAGTTTCTTGTATGGATATGTATTGTCTCATGTACTCCGATTTTTGAGGAGAAAAGTTCCTAAGCTACTTGGTCGGGGGCCCTACCGTCGAGACCCAAACGTCCGAAAGCTTCAGAGAGTGGTAACTCTTCTGCTTCAATTTATTAACTATAAAGTATTTTATCATGAGAATAAGGGTCAGGATATAAGTCTTTGATTACCAACACCATGATGATGGCGTGATATTGTCTTGCTTTACGCGGAAGGGAACCATCTTACCCATTGACTTCCCTACATATCTGTGAAGAACTACTTCAAACTTGTTTGAGCTAAGTAAAACATTTCATCGTCGCTGAAATTTTCTGTCTAGTGGCCACAGGGGCACAGGATACTACTCTTGTATGTTCACTTAACAACAACACTCTACCTCAAAAAAAAAAAAAAAAAAAAAAAAAAAAAAAAAAACACGACTAATCAGATTTCATCATTCATAAGTTTGAACGATAGCAAATCTTCAACTTTCCCTTGGTAAGTTGTGGCCCGGTTTTTTTTTTTTTGACAAGGAGGTAAGAATATTAATATATTTAAAAAGGACACCAAGCTGGTGACTCCCCAAAACAGCCTCTCTATGTTTTAAGCATAGGATTAAGGCTACGTACATCTGATCCCCCTTATCCCGCCATATGCGGGATCTTTGAGGCACTGGGTAATATTGTTATTCTTATGTTGAACTGTCACCCTCTGTCTTACACAATATTTCCTGTCCCATGGATTCTTTATCGTGATAGTTTTTATGTTTTAATGCAGTTAGGATACATAAAGTTTAGGAAGCGAAAAATTTTAAGGAAAAAGAGAGCTGGGGTTGATCCAATCAAAACAGCATTTGATGATATGAAGGTAAAATGTAAAAGTTCATATTCTGTGTCATTTTCCTTCTTCTTTTCAATTTCATTGCTATAATCGGAACCCGTTGCTTTTTAGAGAGTGAAAAATCCACCTATACGGTTGAAAGACTTTGCTAGTGTTGAATCCATGAGGGAAGAGATAAATGAAGTCGTGGCATTTCTGCAAAATCCAAGTGCATTTCAGAAGCTAGGAGCTCGTGCACCTCGGGTATGCTAATATTCAAACACTTTCTGGGTTTGTTTCTGTGAATCTTGTTATAAATTATGAAACTTGAGGTGATATCCTATCTTACTTATCAAAAAAAAAAAAAAAAAAAAACTGTGGTGGTTGTGTCACAAACTTTGATATGTGATGAAACTATGAAAGTCTGTCCTTACCAAGGTTGAGAATCTCAAAGTGTTAAAAGCTGTTTTTGGTTATGTCATATATGTTGTTGATATTTTTCAATTATAATTGTTTTTGCCCCTACTAAAAAAACCGTTAGTTACTTTTACAAATTACTCAATCTGTCTAGAAAGTATCTCATATCACGGGGTTCAATCTGTCTAGAAAGTATCTCATATCATGGGGTTCATTGGTGATTCCTTCTTAGGTTTGTGTTTCACTCACAAATCTTTACGCACTTGAGAGCTTATTTGGAAATGTATTTTCTGCTTCTGGAGGATGTTGAATGTGTTTGAAATGCTTTTTTTTAGTTGTATCTGAAAGAGAAGGGATTTTATTCGTCTTCTAAAAGTGTCTTGCTCCTCAGATTTCTGCTTTACTTGCTTTGCGAACCTCATCTGCAAGTGAAACTTATCTCACATACTATGCAGGGTGTTCTTATTGTGGGCGAGAGGGGGACAGGGAAAACATCTCTTGCCCTGGCAATAGCTGCAGAAGCTAGGGTGCCTGTTGTCAATGTCAAAGCACAGCAGTTGGAAGCTGGACTGTGGGTTGGGCAGAGTGCGTCAAATGTTAGAGAATTGTTTCAGACGGCCAGAGACTTGGTAGTTTTCTCTTTTAAGTATAAGCAGTAAGCTCATGTCAAGGATATCTGGTTTTGTAAGTCTTCTTTTTAAAGAAAAACAAGTCTAACTACAAGGAAGTAATACATTTGATCTCGGTAAAATCAGCATTAGAAAGGGTACTAGGTTTGCCTTTTGGGACTTTTTCCAAAAAAAAATTGAATTTCAAACCTTGTCTTCTTTTTTCATTGCTCTTTCGCTGATCCTTTGGAAAACTGATTTAAAGAAATGTCTCCTTTCATTTGATTCTGCCTGGTTAAAACTACTAGCATTTGTTTGGGAGGTTTCTCTGATATCTGGATTATTGTAAATTATCAACCTAATCAATTGGTTCATTTATGAATTATACCCTGCCTTGTATCTGATATCGTCACATGCTAACCAACTTTAGATTTGATATCATTAGGCACCTGTGATAATATTTGTGGAAGATTTTGATCTGTTTGCTGGCGTCCGTGGCAAGTTCATCCATACGAAAAAGCAGGATCATGAGGCTTTTATCAATCAATTGCTTGTTGAGCTTGATGGGTAGGCTTGAAATCCTTTATGAAGTTTTAGGTGCCTTTATTATTTAATGCCAAGTGGATATCAAAAAGTATGTTAGAACCATGGAACATTTAACACTCTTATGCAGATTTGAGAAGCAAGATGGCGTGGTTTTGATGGCTACTACAAGAAATTTAAAGCAGATTGACGATGCTTTACGCCGTCCTGGTAGAATGGATAGAATATTTACTCTTCAGCGTCCAACTCAAGCAGAAAGAGAAAGCATATTACAAAATGCAGCCAGAGAATCTATGGATCCTGATATTATCGATTTTGTGGATTGGAGAAAGGTGGGTTCCGAAACTATATGTCTGCTTTGGTGAATAATTTGCGAATCTTAGTATGCTTCTTCTTGATTTGTTCTCCTGTTTGAAGGTTGATTTCATTTTATCGCTGCTGAGACCTTTTTGCCGTGTATGCCCATGGACACAATGTATCTCTGGTTACTATTTTGTTTTTAAAAGAGAGAACAGCTATTGTCCAGTTTTTTCCTCAGTTATGATATGATATTTTCTTTTATCTAGATTCAAGTAATTTACTAATTTCCCTACAGATTCTGCCATAACCTCCCAGAATGATTATCATTGTTATATGGTCAAACTCCACCTTCTTTTATCTCTCTCTCTCTCTTTTCCCCCCCTTTTTCCCTTGTTTTCTTTTAATGTTGTTAGTCATCTTCGTTTCCTACATCTTTAAAATGACGCTGCTTTTGAGTTGTGACTATCTGCCAATCATGCCTCTGATTTGCTGCTGTGTTTGCTGTCTTGATTGGGAGCTTGGGAAACTTGCTCATCTAATATCTTCAAATGCTTTACCTTCAGGTGGCTGAGAAGACGGCTATTCTACGCCCCATTGAGCTGAAACTCGTCCCAGTGGCTTTGGAAGGTAGTGCTTTCAAGAACAAATTTCTTGATACAGAGGAGCTGATGAGCTACTGTAGCTGGTTTTCTGTAAGTCTTAATGTCCTTGTTTTTTTGCTGTAGGACTTGTTTACTTGTTGACATGGCAGTCTCCACATTGAATGATGCTTTCCTTCCTACTTCCTCTAGCCTGCTTTTGATGTAACCTCTTGGGATTAAGCTAAGCCTCTATAAGTCGCTGGCACTTGTGGTGGAGCTTTATTGAATGTTCCCTTTAGTATGGAACTATGGAATAGCTAGGGAAAGATGTTGAATGTAAGAATTTAAAAGATATCTTGGTGTACTAGTTTTAACCCAATACCTAAGAGTGACATCCTCTTCTGGACCACTGTAAGCAAAGGAACTTCAATTGTTATCCTGGAGTCCTAGACTGCAAAGTGGTTGATCCTTGAATGGTAGATAGATTGACTGTAATTTTATCAAATAATACTCGGTGGCTTTCTGAAGAGGGTTGGTGAAACTGGTTGAATACATGATAATTGTATAATTATATGTTCGAAGAGCATGGCTAAATTCATGAGACCTGATGCCTTTTATATAATTCTGTTAAATTAATGGAAAAAGTCACATTTTGACCCGTGGCCTAATTTTTTACTTTTCTGTTTTCCGTAGTTGATCAGGTTTCATGTTTTCTTTTAACTATGGAAAGAGCCAATCAACACATACATCTTGCACCTAGCAGTTTAGCAGCAATAATTCCTGATTCTACTAACTATCGAGTCACCTTTATTGCATGGCAGAAAAAAAAAAATCTTGCTTCCCTCAATTAACTCGCTCCTTGTTATAGTTAGAAGCTTTCGATATTGATTGGCTTGGAAGTATGGAAGCTTTGCATCAGTAAATTACATTGGAAATGGCCAAAAACACTTCATGAGGGCATCTGCACCTGCAAAAGAGGGAGAGTTATCTAGATATTGACCACGAGCTATGATTATAGCATACAGTGATTTCTGTGTTATAAGATTGAAGTTTACTTGATTGGCCTAGAACTAGTTGGCCATGTTCTTTCATCACAACTGTCTTTGCTAATATCTGAGTTGCACGCATAACTTTTTTTTCTTCTGTGCTATTTATTTGAAGTTTCTTGAATGTGTCAAGGAGTTAAATGATTGCATGATGATTTCTGTGGTGATTCTGAATCTGGACTTGTTTTAAAAGTGCAAAGTCATATCAGCCCGGTGTGAATTCTTTCTTCTGTTGATGGTTAACCAATTTGCTTATGGGTATCTGATGCTTTACTTGTAGACTTTTAGTGCGTCTATCCCTAGCTGGCTGAGGAAAACCAAAGTTGCTAGGCAGATAAGCAGAGTGGTTGTAAATCATCTGGGACTCACATTGACGAAAGAAGACCTGAAGAATGTTGTTGATCTAATGGAGCCTTATGGTCAGATTAGCAATGGAATTGAGCTCTACACTCCTCCGCTTGATGTAAGAATATTTGAATTGAACTTGTCTGATAGATTCATAATGCTGTGACTCTTGTAGTTTTACTACAATAACACTGGCACAAAATAAATCTATTGTCATGCTATATGATCAGGTATATTAACTGGTCTGATGTCTTATAATTTATACCTATGGAATCCTTTCCTTTTTGTTTTTTTGACAGTGGACGCAGGAGACAAAGTTTCCTCATGCTGTGTGGGCCGCTGGCCGTGCCCTCATTGCTCTTCTTTTACCGAACTTTGATGTTGTTGATACTATGTGGCTTGAGCCCCTTGCTTGGGAGGTCAGTTTCCCTCTGGCCCCGGCCATCTCTAACTGAATGTTCATCACTTTCAGTACCAGGAACTTTTGAAATTGCATTCACTTGTTACATGTTGGAAGATATAGAGGTTGAAAATGGGATCTTAATTGCCTTGTTAGACTGTATCTCTCCCTGATATTCACTGGAATCTCAAGCCCTCCCCAAAAGGAAATTGTAGCAAAGAAAATTGGGAGATGGCAATGTGCACTGTGCCTCTATCATATTCCTATGTGACCGAAATCGGTTAAAATTCCACCCTTAGAAGATTCTTAGCATTGGCCCTTTCGGTAACTATTTTGGCGTAGCATGTTGAATAGTGTATGAAGTAGAATCGAGAGATACTGTTTGTTCCATTAGCTTTTGGGTGTGCGGTGCACATTTAACTTTTTCCTTTGAATCTTTGTGTTATTGGTGACTCTCGTTTAGGTGATTATTATCCTGTGCTGATACTCGAACTTTTACAGGGAATCGGATGTACCAAGATCACTCAAGCTAAGGATGGAGGATCAATGTATGGAAATGTAGAAACTGTATCATATCTGGAGAAAAAGCTGGTATTTTGCTTTGGGTCACATGTTGCATCACAACTGCTGCTTCCCTTTGGTGAAGAGAACCTGTTGTCTGCTTCAGAGCTGAATCAGGCTCAGGAGGTAAGTACTACTACTTTTTTTGCGCTTCAATTACCACATGCCCAGATGTTGAATCCAACTTTTGTATGCATCTTGTCATGAATCTGGCAAGATCTGAACTTTGAGTGGACTCAACAATGGACTCGACAATGAGAAGTTAACATGAAATTCGGTTTGATGTCTATGTAACAGATTGCTACTAGGATGGTACTTGAGTACGGATGGGGACCAGATGATACACCTGCGATTTACTATCATGGAAATGGGGTATTGATCGTTTTTTGCTTTGAAAGTAGCTTGCCCTTAACTTCGTTCATTTGTACGCTTTCAAGATGTTCAAGAAGAATAAGATGCTTTTGCATCAAACAAGCTTAGAAGAACATGGGTTTTCTAATGTATCTCTTGTTCAATTCATGCTAGCTTGATTTGTTTGACTTCTAGGGCAATTTCTTTAGCTATTATTTCTCTTCAAGCTTAAAGTCTTGTGATTATTTGTTCTCCAATGTTTTATACTCCGTATATCATATGGAATTTACTATTTTACCAGCTGTATTGAATCATTTGAGCTCTTGAACAGGCTACAGCTCTTAGCATGGGGAACGGACATGAATATGAGATGGCTGCTAAAGTTGAAAAGGTTTGTGAAGTGTCTAAAGCTTTTCAAACTGCTTCGCCCTTTTTTTTTTTTTTAAATCAAAGGCTACTAACTGCTTCACCTTTTCCTTAACCTACAAACTGCTAATGCTATGCCTAGACGTCTGACCAATTGTTTTCTTCTCAGATATTTAACTTGGCATATGATAGAGCTATAGATATGCTAAAGAGAAATCGACAGGTGTTGGAAACTATTGTTGAGGAACTGCTCGAGTATGAAATTTTGACCGGAAAGGTATGTGTAGTCTGAAACATCGTTGATTAAGTGGACTTTATACGTTTCTTTTCTTTGTCGGAACTTGGAACAGTGCTCCATAGTTTCATGACTTTTCAAAGCTGTCAGTCTCCTGCCCCCCCCCCCCCCAATCATAAAAAAGAAAATATGAATCACGTACCTCGAAGCTGCAACTGTGCTTATTGCAGAAATGGTTTTCTTGGTTCGTATTCGAATGTCCAAGTGTTTTCTGAAGATTCTGTATCTGTTTGCTGTGGATGAAGATGCTGCTGTTTTAATTACCTGTTCTTTTCAAACATAAATAATTTGTTTCTAAGACATTTGATCAAGCGGTAATTACTAATGACATATTCTTATTTTGTTAATGGTCTGTTGCCATTTTAGGACTTGGAGAGAATTATGGAAAGCAATGGTGGGATTCGAGAGAAAGAACCTTTCTCCCTGTCCAGAGTTTATGAAACCGAGGTATTATTCTAATAAAACTCTCGTTTTAATGTTTGTTTTTTTCTCGTGGAGTTCATGCTTTGCTTACTTTGCGCTCGCAAAGAACCTATAAATGTAGTGATCTCCCCCATTTGTTTCTGCAGTCAATATCTCTTAGTTATCTCTCGAGTGGCACTGCATCTGGAACTCCGTTACTGGGTGGAGCAACTTAAATACATTTCATTTCCCCGATTTCAAAGAGTCTGGGACATGCTTGAAAGCCGTTTGCTCATTCCGAGGGTGATCTGCACGGAGTGGCATAAACTATTCGACATGTCTTGCTTACCTGATCAGAAACCATCGTACATAAACAGAAATAGCACCTGAAAAGAGTATGTATGGTTCTGGCCTCATTCTGGAGTCTGATGTACAGAAATCAGTTTTTCTTGGTGGTGCTCCGAGTCTTGTAAGCCTCATGTAGTTTGTAAAGAATTTTGACCTCAAGGTAAGTTTCTAATTGAAAAGGCGCCGCTTTCTTGCTGTTATTTTTTTGCCGTTATTTTTATTTATTTGTGTGTTTAGTTCAGTTTATTTCTTGTTATAGCTGTGTAAAGAAAGCACTCAGCCTCCCAATTTCCGACCCCTTGTATTTTCTCCGGGTTAGCAAGTTGATGAATAACACATGTTGCTTGGACTCTGCATTTATCCTGAAGTGCCCGTGTCATATCTTCGACACTCTGATATGTGTGGGAATTCTCGGCGTTAAATAGTGAATGTAAGCCAAAGTCGAACACTTTGAGGCTTACCCATGTCGACCAGTAGATATTGTAAAACTTACACATAACTAATATGAACCCGAAATTTGACATCTCTCTGGAGTCTAGTTTGCTTTGCATTGTATGATTAAAGTGATCGCAAGAGCTATTTCATTTGAACTAGATTCTCAATTTACAGTTGAATATAGGCCTCGGTAGTTCTCGGATTAGGTACAGTATTTACCTTACAGCTGTAACTGTACTAAATTACCATACTTCAGAATATGAAATAGAGATGCAAAAAACTTATGAACTCTACACAGTAAAAATTACATGCAAAATGCTGAAAAGAAACAGCTAATCTTCTATAACAGGCCAGTAACTGGAGATGTGCTAAAGACTGGCTTATCGATGTTAACGTTATATCCATTGTTGTTGCAAATGCTCTTTCTCCGAGGCTTCGCTTCTCTGAGCATTGTGATAATGTCCCTCATGGAAGGCCTCTCCTTGGGTAGCTTAGCAGTGCAGAGAAGAGCAATTCGCAGGACAAGTAGCATTTCTTCTTGTATGTACATGCATTGCCCTGAAACATCAGGGTCAAGTACTTCCTCTGACCCTTTGTTATCTCTAACCTTCCCACGAACCCAATCGACTAAGTCAGTTGCTTCTCCGATTGAAGGGTCTAAAGGCTTTTTCCCGGTGATGAGCTCTAGGAGTACAACACCGTAGCTGTAGATGTCGCTCTTCTCATCAACCTTGAGACTGTAGCCATATTCTGTTGCATAAGATTTCATAGACTTTAGTTTCTAATCAAGACAGGAAAACATGCTGGAACATATGAGGAAATGCTATCACTCTAAAGTTCAAAAAAAAAAAAAAAATGATTAGTATGTCACATTAAGTACTCACCAGGTGCAATGTATCCATATGATCCTGCAACCATGGAGATGGTCTCAGTCTTGTTGAGCATCATCTTAGCTAGCCCAAAATCTGCAATTCGAGCCTCAAAGTTTTCGTCGAGCAAGATGTTGTTCGACTTGACATCACGGTGAAGCACGGAAGGGTGACAATCATGGTGGAGGTAGGCCAAGCCTTGAGCAACTCCAACTGCTATGTTGTACCTGGAAACCCAGTCTACAAGCATGTGGTTTTTCGCACATTGTTTGGTACCATGTAATGCTGTTCCTAGGTTACCGTTAGGCATAAACTCGTAAACCATCATCACCTCATTTTCATTGTGCAAGTATCCTAGTAGTTTAACTATGTTCCTATGCCTCAACCTTCCTAGGAGATCCACCTCTGCCAACAAGTTTTCTCCTGTTTCGACATCACCAGGTGATTTCCACAACTTCTTCACTGCTATGACTGAGTGCGGTCTTTGGATCTCGGCCTTATACACAATCCCGGTTCCTCCCATTCCTATCACATTTGATTCCTTCAAGCAAGCTAAGATGTCTGCACTAGTGAAATTCAGCCTTTGGAATGCAACTAGTCTCCAAGGCCATTCTTTGTTGTTCCTTGCGAACCACTCTTCTACTGAACTGCTATACAGATACCATCTCCTGTACACAATCCTTCCTGCTAAAAATGCTAATCCAACTCCCAGGATGACTGATATTCCTACCCCAAATCCGATGATTATGTGATTCACACGTCTATGTTTTGATCGAGCAGAATTGCTAGAATGGATCCTAGAGCACGGTGGAAGTACACCTCCACAAAGACCAGCATTGCCTTTGAGCTCATTCGGGTTAATGGTTGTGAACATGCCATTTGCAGGTACGGGACCTTCAAGCTTGTTGTAAGACAGGTTAAGTGTTTCTAAAGCAGGCGAGGTCCCAAAGTTATCGGGTATGTGACCCGTAAATGAGTTATTGGATAGGTCTAAAATAGCTAAAGTGGGCATTCCTGCAAGGGAATGTGGAATTTCCCCTGAGAGCTGGTTTCTTCTAAGGTTTAAAGTAACCAGCTTTTCGCATGAGGCAATGCTTTTCGGAATCTCTCCTGAAAGACTGTTGTGGGAAAGATCAATGACATTTAGAGAAGGACAGTCTTGAAACTGGTTAGGAAGATGGCCATTTAAGTTGTTCTTAGAAGCAATAAAAGTTTGCAGGCTAGAAACAGATAAAATTCCTGAAGGAAGAAATGACTGAAGATGGTTGGATGACACATCAATGAATGAAAGTGATCCGGAAAGCGAAATATCATCCGGGATTGCACCAGTTAGATTGTTGTTCTCTAATTCCAACCTCTCGAGTTTAGGTAATGTACCAAAACCTGGAGGAATAGACCCGGAAATGTGATTGTTCTGTATCCTAACTCTGACTAATGAGACACATTGTGACAGGCCTAAAGGTATGGAACCAGAGAAAGTATTGTTAAAAAGAATAAGTTTGCTGAGATTGCCAGAAGCACATAAACCAGGAGGAATTACACCTGACAAAGAGTTTGAAGAAACATCAACCCACTTCAAAGGAGAATTTTTACCTAAATTCACAGGCATTGGACCTGTGAGAGAATTCTCCCATAGGTTAATTACTTCCAAGCTGGTTAACTCACCAAGCCCGCCAGGTATTTCGCCTGTCAGTTGATTGCACATCAAGTTCAGAAGCTGCAGATTCTTCAAATTCCCCAACTCCTTTGGAATCTCACCTGAAATTTGATTATCAGAAAGATCCAAGAATATCAGTGATGAAACATTCCCCAATTCTGCAGGAATCTTCCCCTCAAAACTGTTCTGATACAGAAAAACTGTACTGAGATTCTGTAACATCCCAAGTTCTGCAGGAATCTGCCCACTTAAGGTCCCAACTGCCAGGTCCAAATACTGCAGATTACTAAGGTTCCCAAATTCTTTAGGAATAGACCCTTCAAACCAATTATACCCAATAATCATAGTCTCTAAAGAAGACAACTCCCCAAGTTCAGGAGGCAGCTCTCCTGTCAGATTATTACCTGACAGGCCTAAAAACTTCAACTTCTGAAGGTTTCTGATCGAGCTAGGAATCGAACCCTCAAAGTAACTCCCCCTAATGTCTAACACCTCAAGAGAGCTAGCAAACCCAATATCCTCAGGTATTAATCCCAGAAAATTGTTTCCTGAGATGTTCAAACTAACTAGACTTTTCGCAGAGCCGAAACCTGCAGGAAAGCTCCCTGTGAACTCATTCAAGCTAAGATCAATACTCACTAAAGAAGTGAGATTGGAGAGAGATTTAGGCAATGATGAGGCAAATGCATTGCAGCAAAGATTCAGACTTTTTAAGCTAGAGAGATTTTGTATGGAATCTGGGACTTTCCCACTTAAATTTAAGTTGGAAAGATCAAGTTTTTCTACAAAACCTGCAGAATTGCACCAAACACCCTTCCACTCACAATGAGGATCATTTGTGGTCTGATTCCAATCTCTCATGTGATTCAAAGGATCGATAAGCGATTCCTTGATCGAAATCAAAGTCGAAAGCTCATCATTTTGTGAACTTACAGCTAAAACCAATGACACACCAATAAGACAGTAAGAACACACAAAAATAAGAACTTGGTTTCTCTGCATTTGCATTTTTCTCTCCATTTCCCCCCCTCAAATCTCCCTCTTTCAAGCTCAAAATTCGATCTTTATGACGACATTTTGGATAAAATGAGGCTTTTTTTGGAGGTTGTGATCAGAGATGGAAGAAAGTGGCAGCTTCCATTCTATAAGAAAGAAAAAAAAAAGTGAGATTAAAGTTGCATGATTAGTGAACTAATTGCTGATTAGTTTAATGATTAGCGAATTCGTGAGGTCTCGAGAATCTAAAAACAGCTTAATTTGCTTGTAATTGTAAAGATTATTTGGAGGTTAGTGAATAATCAGTCGACATTAAAACATGGAGAGAATGTGTTTTGAAGGTTATTTACTGACATGTTGCTGTGCTCATCAACTCAATCATTAGCTACATTTACATATGGTCAACCCCATATTGTTTTGTTAATAATGTTTTTTTACAGTTTTACTTGAGTTGTTTTTACCATATCTTGTTATTGATTCAGGGGAAATTGGTACATATTTTATGAGATTTTCTTACTTTAGTGCATCTGAGTCAGTGTTATCTTATTATGTAATCTTTCTTCTGACAATCTGACCAAAAGCAGTAAAAATTCTGAACTTAGCATTTGATGTGCAGGAGAAACATGGATGTGCAGGAGAAGCATGGGTCAAAGTGAAAACTTTTGTAATTGAGAATGTTGCGTATGTAAGAAGAGCTAATTTAGGGACATGCTATTGAGATTTAGTTTAGTACTACTACTATGAAGTAAGAACCAAATGTTGCTTGCTTATTAAGACCCTAAACTACCATTATTTGTCCTCAACTAGTCACAACTCACAAGTCGGGTGAGTGACTGTCAATCCGTCATCCCTTTTCTTATTAAGTGCTTACATAATGATGATATCGATGTCGTAGATGTAGACATAACAAAGTAACAAGAGATCAATCTAGATGTTTATCAATTTATGTAAAATCAAACAAGACAATCATTTTGAAATGACGATAAAAAGTCAGATTATATCCTTTGTTCCAATCAATTTCTTTTTGTCGGAAATATTTCACACACACATTCAAAAAAAATTGTGCGTAACAGAAATTATAGATGGTTGAAATAAATGATTAGTACAATATAAGCACAAAGACCCCACGAAATTATATAGTTTGGTCTGAAGTTATGCGTACGTTGTGACCTTTTTGTAATGTTTGGTTTACATAACAAAATTAATTTGTCGTTGTGATGATCCCCCAATATTTTCGTACCTAAATATTTTGAGCTTAATGGAAAATCTTGCGTCTCAACCGATGACACAAAAGTGCCCATGAACTGCCGACAATCTTGCTGCTATATGATTGTAGGTTGCACAAACCAATGTTTAAATAAATTTTTGATTAACATCAAAAAATATACATATAAAGTTTTGATTTGATTTGTTTGCTTTTTATCAAATCACACTTGTTTCTTACAATTTTATTACTGTTTTCATTATTCTGAGTTTTTGAAGTTCTTCTTCTTCTCAATGAAAAATGATTATTTAGCAACTTGTCTACTCATAAGTCATAAACTTACACAATCGATCACAATTAGAAAAAAAAAATTCACAAGATTTTTTCAATGTGTGTTCTTGAAATCACGTACAAAGTATTTTTCATGTCGTCTCGGAATCATTGTCTTATTTAACTTCATATAAAGATTCAAATATTCAATATTCCAAATCAAAATAGATTGGGATTTATTCATTATGTCTACATTTGTATTTGTATAAAAACCTTAAAAAAAAAAAAAAAAAAAAAAAAAAGGTACTAAATTGCATCTAACTCAAGTTCTTATAGGTAACAAGGTATATCTATTTCCAACTCTTCCAAACTCGCTCTTGCATGTTGGATTGAATAAACTAAGATTATTTCTTAACGTAGTCAAGGAGTGCACGTTGCGGAAAACAATATGAGTATTAAAATTCGAGATAATTTCAAACATATACAGAATAGATCATAATAACCACTAACCAAGCCTTACTAATCCAATAAGTGAGGTAAAAACCAAAGAGAAAACACAAAGGAACACAAAAGGTTTTGATGAATAATTGAATTTAACGGTGTGCCATTCCCTGCAGAAATGCAACCTCTGTAAAACTTATTACTGAAGAATCACAGTGCACATGCATTTCTTCATTTTCACAGAAGAAGACACTAAAGATGAAAACGGTGCATGTCTACGTACTAAAACTATAGAATAATATACTCCATATATATATAAGAACATTATTATAAATTAATGAAATTAGGCCACTTCGATCTCTATATAATAAGGGCAATCATTCAATGTTTATAGATGACCTTTGAGTCCAGAAAAAAGGTAGTAAAGTGCTGGACACCATGTGAGGAAGGGCAGCTTCCTATGCGCACTGCAAACTTCTAAAACTCTTGCCTTATTATTTGTGGGACACCCACTACTGTTATTATTAATTATGTCATACTCCGTATTAATTTGTATCTCTACTAATCTCTTATTTCTTAATTGTTCATCTTTAACTTAGTACTAATCACAGCTCTAAGAGTCTTAACAGAATGAATAAACAAACTTAGTATTATTACTAGTGATTGATAAACAAAGTGGGTTAAAGTTACCGTTCTTTTCTTCTAATCGTATGTATCAAATCTGAACTTATTTGAACAGAATAATTCAGAACTTGTTGATAAATATACTGGAGAACTAACGTTTTAGTCTAAACTGATTGAAAATGAAGGAGAAGTTGATCTCATCTGAATCTATTACATCTAATTTCAATAGAATTCTCTCATTCGTTTCTTGAAACGGGAAAGAACGTGACCTCAAGGTTGTATTTATGCGGTTAATGTTATGGTAGATTACTAACGAGTTGATTTAACTAATGTAGTAACACTTGCATATATATACAATTTTGCAACTTGTTAAAATTATAGATTAGTACCCCTAAAGTATATTGTCCTTTGTTATTATGATTGATCATAAACTTTCACCAATCTTTTGGATACGATGTTTGTAATTGTGCCCATGTTTAAAGAATCCATGCTTGTGAAAATTAGTTGCACCACATGGGATTATGCTTAGTTCACCTCCTCTGTCTCATCATTTATAGGATGATTGTTTTGGACGTGGAATTTCTTGCATGATTTCCTTCTTGCTCTTTTCTTTCACTGTCTTTTTCTCCCCGGACTTTCTTAACAATTATGATTATGATTTATCAAATCTGTTTACATTTTCGTTTTCTTAGAATTGTTAACGATTGGTTCAACAAAATGGGGTGCACGTCACCTATATATAAAACCGCTATAATTTGTGAACAGTAACAAAAAAAAAAATCCTTGTGAATTGTAAAACCGCTAAGAACTTAGCTTGTTAATGTATGTAAACCATTGTCGAATTGGATTACCATAACTTCACTTTTCACTTTAGACTGAAATTATTCATAACCATAGGCAGGACATTCGAATAGAAATTATATTTACGAATTGCTAGCGTCATTTCCAACAATCAAAGTAAATAAGGAATCAACGTTTTGAAAATATTGTTTCAAGAAAGTTTCCAAATAGAAGTGAATTATGTGTACGATGTCACGATGACAATGACACCTCCAAGATTTGTCACCGCATTCTTAAATAACCGATACCCAGACACATATTTTACTTATTGATGACAAATTTTGGTTCATTGATGAGTTGAAGACTGTTACATGCAAAATGTTTACTGCGGCGTGATAGAGGATGAATATATATAGTCTATATTCATCCTCTATCACGGCGATTATATATACTACAAAAGCTTTATCTTTAACAATTTGTTTGATTTATAAGGACTAACCGAAAAAAAAAAATACAATTTGTGTAAACATAATTTCAGGGACGTAGAAAGTTATTGTAACTGTTCACTGGGCTGTTGTAACTGTGCAAATCGGGTCATTAGCCCACTATCCACCATTTCTAGATTGGGCCACTGGTGAAGTTAGTCAAAACAATTATGACTGGGCTTTGAACTTTTCAGCCCATATTAATCAAACGGGCCATTCTCGTTGGGATTTGACAAGACATTTTGTTGTGATGCATTTCAAATCTAATATATATATATATATATATATATATATATATATATATATATATATATATATATATATATATATACTAGTATAATACCCGTGCTATGCACGGAAATGTGTAGCCAAAAGTTTTAATATCGTAACGTGCGGCAACACGTCTAGCTTAACTTTGTCTTAGTAAAATGGATTTATATTGTTGGCGTTCGAAACGTAGTTATATACCTGAATCTATTTCCCGACTCAAGATATCAAGGACTTCTTTTAAAAAAAAAAAAAACTGAATAGCTTAGCAATCATGTATACGTACGACTTTAATTTGCACTTGATAAAATGCAATCTTATCAAAGTGTGTGTGCGTGAATGTATCTCTAAGTATGAATATTAGTAAGGGAACATTTGTATTATGGCAAATTTATTTACCAACTCAAAATTTCAGTGACTTTACAATCCCATGACTTAGAAATAGAGATTAAATTTGCATTAGAAGATTACACAAAAAGAAAAGAATAGTGACCTTTAGTTACCTCTATTTGAGCGAGTCTTTAGTCATTGAAATGGTTAATCACTACATCAGTGAGTAAGAGGACAAATTTTGATTGTAAAGTAGATAAAGAAGAGCAAAATTTTGGGATATACTCCGTATATATATTTGGTTGAAATGGTCTCATAAATTTAGCGTAGAAAATTATTAGTAACATATTAAAGCTGTTTTTTTTTTTTTTTTTTTTTGTTAATAGAAGGCCCTAGCTATTAGCTGCTTTTTCATTATTAACTTAGAGTTGTTAGAATTTGCAGCAAATTAATAGGAACAAAATTTTCAAAAACCATGTTATTAGGAACAAAAAATTTAGCGGGAAAATGTGTAGCCATTGGATGCCACGTGTCCTAGTGGCTTCTGTTTTAGATGGACTAGATGGATAAAAGAGATTTTTGAAGAGCCGAGAAAGAGTCCAACAAAAGATAAATACTGAGAGACTTTAAAAAATGAGAAATACCCACATTTTATTATTAACAAATCAAATGGACAATTATTAATAATCCACATAAAAAATCCTTATTTTTGTGAGACTCTTTAATAAATGTATCTTACACATTTAATTATTAACCATTCACACTATATTATAGAAACACGGTATGATTGATTATACAATTGATTATGTGTATCAGAAACTTTTGAAACATATATTATTTTATGTGATTTAAAATGAATTTCAATTTGAGATCCATTTATACATTTTCCGATAACCAATGCTTAATGATTACAATCGACTTTATATACTATATTTATTTTAAAAAAAAAAAGGTGTTTTGAAGAGTGTAGGTACGAAATGTTATTTGTACAATTTAAACATGAACAATCTAGACAACTTTGTATTTTTTTTTTTAACTGATCAAGATTTTAAAATACATGTAAGCAGTATCACAACAATTGCTATCAATTATTTTTATTGAAATGATAGCATAATTGGTTATAAACATAAAAATCATTAAAAATGATATAATATTTGAACCGTGCAACGCAGTCCAACAAAAAGAGAAATACTGAGAGTTTAAAAAATGCGAAATACCCACATTTTATTATTAACAACTCACATGGACACTAAATAATAATCCACATGTAGAATTCTTATTTCCGTGAGATTCTTTCATAAATGTATCTAATAGATTTGCGACATAATCACTCATAACATTAGTCATGTGTATTATAAAATTTAAAAACATATATCATTAGATTTGTTTCGAAATGTATCTCAATTTGAGATCCATTTACACATTTTTCCGATATGAAACAATTAAGTTACTGCGTGTACATTTAGTAGAAATTTGTTTTTTTCTTAAAAAGTTTAGGGAGAATCCAAAATAAGAGAAATGGTGAGAGAGTCCAAATAATGGAAAATTCTCACAACATTTATTAACCAGAGTCCATACTTTCATAAAATTGTAATTCGAAAGTTATTTAAATGTGAAACGACATAATTAGTCCTAACTTTCATTTATACATATAACTCATCAAACCTATTTTGAAATTTAATCTAAAATGAGTTTCATTTATACATATGTTTTGTATTAAACACCAGTCATCGAGCGAAAATTGGAAAAATGATATATTGTGTCTATTCCTAAGCTAAACTCAACAAACAAAAGAGAGAGTCCAACAAAAGGGAAATACTGAGAGAGTTTAAAATATGAGAAATACCTACATTTTATTATTAACTCACACGGATAATAATTAATAATGCACATATAGAATTCTTATTTTCGTGAGACTCTTTCATAATTGTTTGTAATAGATTTGAGACATAATCACTCATAACATTGGTTGCGTAGAAAATTTAAAAACATATATCATGAGATTTGTTTCTAAATGTATCTCAATTTGACATCCATTTACACATTTTTACAATATGAAAGAGAGATTTTTGAAAAGTATAGAGAGAGTCCATTTGAGAAATACTCAAAGAGTTTAGTGTACGGTGAAAGAGCAATAGAGAGAGTCCATCGTTTGAGAATTTAGTGTATGTTGAAAGAGCAATAGAGAGAGTCCATTATTTGAGAAATACTTAAAGAGTTTAGTGGGCGGTAAAAGAGCAAAAAATGAGAGGATAAATTTAATTATTAACAATTCACACAAAGAATTTTTGAAGAATATAGAGATTTTAGTGTACGGTGAAAGAACAAAAAATATTACTAACAATTCACAAAGAGATTCTCATTTTCGTTAAACTTTTACATAAAGCTATATTATGGAAACATGGTTTTTATTAAAAGAATGGTTTTTTTATACAATTAATGTTGTTGTATAATTTAAAAATGGACAGTGTAGACAAATTTGTATATTTTTTTTTGAATTGATCAAATTTTAAAAATACATGTAAGCGACATCACAACAATTAGTATGGATTTTAAAAATATAATATTTGAACCGTGCAACGCATGGGTTTAAAACTTGTTTTATATAAACCGGAATTCATTTATATAACCGCAAGTGATAATTATGTTAAGGACTATAGTAATATAAATAATATTAGTTATATCTAATCAACATAATTATTCATTAATTAATAAAATTGGTCTTTTTTATATCTTATTTATTTATGAGGATGATATATTTCAAAAGCCTTTATACCAATAATCTATTATGAATATGTAATTGTTGGAACTAAAAATCAATAATAATTTACAAGAAGTTGGTGGGGAGGCGAGATACGATCTGAGCTCCCACACCCTTTGCTATGGAAAAACCAATCCTAATAAAAATAAAAGCTGCAGCCTGCGCCCCGATATCATGCGTCCTGAAGTCCTGAAGAACTGCTGGAACTGCGTCCTTGATTATCATCAAGGTATGGGGAAAGGTCACCCACGTTGAATGTAGCAGACACATTGTAATCTCCGGGCAATTCTAGCTTATAAGCACTATCACCTACTCGGTCAAGCACTTTGAAAGGACCGTCTGATCTTGGCATGAGTTTGTTCTTGCGTTTGTTGGGAAATCTTGCCTTCCTCAAATGTAGCCACACTAGATCTCCTGGCTGAAACTCGGGTTGCCTACGATGCTTATTTGCACGAGTCTTATATGTGGCATTCACCTTCTCAATCCTAGCTCGAACTTGCTCATGTAGTTTCTTCATTTGTACCACTCTTTCTTTGCTCATCTATTATTATTATTATTTACAACGCCATACACATTTGAAAAATCGATGATAACATATATACACGCGTAAGTGCTCGTTCATTTCCGCAAATATTTACTGGAAGCTTACTTGCTCCCACATTATTGGAAACAATAGAAAGGAATCTTGTTTGTGGAAGCAGGGAAGATTCGTGCGGGTATGTACACAGGAATCTAAAGTCAAGGGCGAATTAACGATTGCATGACTTCGTATTATCACTCAAATTTACGATAAAATAGACCCACTTGCTAGCTAGTTAAAGAAACTAAATTGACAGACTTAACAAAAAAAAAAAAGGTTTATCATGATCAAAAGGAAGGAAAAAAAAAAACGGTTGTTATACATATTATATATATATGATCGATCAGTTATATATCTAACTCTCTTGTGATTCCATGAATTTTGTCATGGTCCGATTTACTTTTTTCGATGTATTAATCTATGTTCCCTTTTTACTTTAAAACGCATTGACGTTTACTTTAAATTTTTCTCACATAATAAAAGAAAAAGGTGAACAATCTAAGAACAAATGCGGTGATAACAATTAGAACAGTACATTGAAAGTGGAATTTGAATTACTAGCCCTAATAATCCTTTGATGTGGATCGATGGTGATCCTATAAGGACTACCACATCTTTGAAACACACTTGACTTTTTCGTATGTCATGGAATTTGAAAAACATGTCATTTTCCTCTTGATCAATCAAGAAGGCAATCGGGAAATAGTTCTAAAAGTGGGGGCAACATACATGTATAATAAATACTATAGAAAGTATGACAATTAACTTCAAACTAACTATTCCAACATGCCTACGACAATGTGTTCATGCTACTCGATTTAATTAAGAGACTTTAAATGATATAGACAATCATCACAATACCATTACATAATTGATCACCATGATATTCGTGACTGCTATATCCAATACTGTCTATCACATGAGTATGTAAAATAGTTTACCGGACCTAAGTAAGCTATAGTGTAGTAGTGTGCCCAATAACTTTATAACAACATGTAATACGGGCGGATGTCATTTAAATTCGACGATAATATTGTTTTTGAGAAGTGGTATTTAAGTAGGATTCTCAAACCAATACAACTCGACCAGGGTTCAGAAAAGCTAAAAATGGTAAGATTACTGGTAAACGCATATGCAAAATCTTTTTTCTTCATCAAATTATATGCTTGAAGTGATGGATTTGGAAAGAAACATTATTTGTGGGATGAGACAATAGATATTTCGATCCTATCAACAACAATAGCTTAGTTTCATTTCCAAGATAATTTGAAATTGATAATATAAGTAGTCACATGAAATTGCAGATCCATTTATAAACTCAAAATAATAAATCCGTTTCGTTTTTTTTTTTTTTTTTTTTAATTCTTAATATCTGATCCGAAATACTTCGTATATATACCATCATACACTATAGTCTGATACACTATATGGTGCCTAAATTATAACTCCACTCATTTTGTAAAAGTTTCGTTCTATTCATCCCTTCAACGCCTGTCGGCCAGAAGAATTGGAGTGGATCACATGATCACAGTGCATGCTGCTTTTTCTACTATTATAATTCGTAGTCATGTATCACACCTTCAAGTCGATCAAAGTGTTACGAGCAAGTTAGAACTCATGAGTCATATGACACATTATTAATAACCAACTTACCAACCCCACATCCTCGTTCTTCAAAGAATTGGACATATATATGCTCATTTATTTGTCAATGTAAGTTGTCTCATATATGTCATATATGATGAGTGCGACACTTCCACAACATAAAACAGAGCAAATGATAACCAAATAGGAGGAGTTAAGGAGTATGTTACGAGGAGTTAATTATAATAATTCTCTTAAAATAAATTACTCTTAAATGAAATAACGATGTTGTTAAGGATAAAATATTTCTTCTTGCAATTGTCACTGTTTCACAGATAATTGCGTTTTGTAATGTGTAAAGTAATAATGAAATGTCTCTTGATGGGGAATCTGAAATGACTGGTCACAAATTTGCTCTTCGTTGATTTTAGCATCTAGGTTAATTTTTTGTAAAAGACAAAGTAAAGGACTAACCAAAGAACTATAACTAATAATGGAACTAGTCACAAATTTGAAAAAATAAAGTCTTAGTTAGGAATTTGTCCTAAAAAGTACTTATAACTAATCTTACAAATATGCTAGAATTGACTATGAAAGAAATAATTGCTTGAGGTGTTATTTTTATTTATTGTTTATTTATGTGTAAGAATGAGCTTCAATTGCTTGAGAATCATCATACCTCAGAACCAACACAAAACTTTTCTATAGGCAGAACTACTGTGAGCGGTCTAAACTAATTAATTTAGGAAAAAATTCATAGAATAGTCCTTATTTGTGGAGTTTAATAAACAATAACTCAATATATTAAAGGGAAAAACAGATTAAAAAAAATGAACGCAAAAGACAAGCAATGGTTAACAGAAGATAATTAAGTGAAAAAAAACATGTTATGCTTATGTCTAGAGATGATACATGCTAAATGTGATGGAAGGATTTTGAATAATCTTACAAACAAATAATCCCAAAAATTCTCTCTCAAGCTATATATTATGAAGTGAATTTCCTCTGATAATTTCTTACATATTATACCAACAAACCAAAAGTGGGATTGAGAAAGAAATTAAACTTGAAAAACAAAAACGAAAAAAAAAAAAAAAAAAAAAAACAGAGAGAAAGCCAAGCATCAGACTTGCCTAGAGGTTAACATTTTCCTCCAAGATCATGTTCCACAATTATCGTCGTCGTAGTCGTCAATTATACGACTTCATTTCTGCTCATTGTAGGGATTTTTTCCTTACACGATGATGATCATCAACAAGAGCTAAAGTTTTTGTATTCTCCTCACCATGCATGGGTGAAAATTGAGCTTGTAATAATTTCTCTTTTATCTTCAATACTACCTTGCTTGTCATCTTCTTATTCTTCTTCTTCTCCTTGTACAGTAGTATGTACTACAATTCTATTGGTAAAACCTATGAAAAGTTTAATTATGTAAGAGGTGCACTAAATCTTTGGGTTGTAAGTTGTAACTAAAAGGATGGGGGAGAGAAGTATAGGGAATTAGAGATGTTATACACTTATAGTAGTTGAAATGTGAGATGACTATGATTGCATGAATGTTTTATAGTATTATTGTATTGGTCACTATACTCATTTTTTAAGGAGGTCATTAGAAGGCCATGGAACAATTAAGAGGCCATGGGACAATCTCCGTAAATTATTCAAAAAAAAAAAAAAGTAGAAGATTTTAAAAAATTAATCAGATATAAACGGGTGAGCATCCTCTAAAGTTTGAATTTGGTAGAGTTGGTAGAGTTTACCAAAACAAGTAATAAGACAAAAAAAAAAAATTGTGGGTCAATAAATTGATAAAAAAATTCTTCTTGCCTTTTTAGACAAACTCTAGCAAATAGAGTTGATTTACAATTAAGAGACCATGGGACAATCTCCATAAATTATTCAAAAAAAAAAAGTAGAAGATTTTAAAAAATTAATCAGATATGAACTCATTGCTAAGGTCCACCACATAACCCACAAACTGTTACCATTATTTAAACGTTTGATCTGGTGACAAGTTGAATAGAAATCTTACCAATTAAGTTAATATATTCAAGGAGACAGAACAAAAAGAAACTGAAAAATAAAGAAGGGGAATTGTGATGGCACAAATGACCTTGTTCACAAATAATGAGGTTCAAGAGTGTTGTAGACAGAGTGTCAGAGACCCTTTAAATATCCTATCGTTCATTCAAGTTCATACAAAGATCCAGATATTTAGTTAGACCAGGACTTCGTGAGCTAGATTTTCAAATAATTTCTTAATGATATTATAAAAGGAATTTTTCAAAACCAATAACTTAACTATCTATAAATAAAATAGATATTGGCCTTCTTTCACATGATTCATAAGCTTGAATAGAGAACTCCAAAGTAAGACTATCTCACTAAAGTTAGGAGAAGAAGCCCCCTTTGGATCAAAGTGGAATCTAAGGTAGTGAACCAATTGGTAAAAATTATACGTTGGGTCCATCTACCTAGAAAGAAAACTCATTAAGTTCAACAAACAAAGTATAAATGTAAATAATTAAAGCTACAAGAAAAACAAAAGGACAAATGGACATTAGCCACCTGTTTATGGATGAGATGAGTTGAAAGGTCAATTTGAGACCAACTTACTACTAACAACAACATTGTAAACAAGTTAAAGCTAACAAAAAAGTTATTTAGTTCTAGATGTGTATGTGCATTCTGATTTTCATTATTTATAATAGTATATGCAATAATTAAAGCCCAACTTTTGACAATGTTTGCATAATGCTTAATTGCTTCTATCACACGTTTTGGAGTTTGTGAGATCAATACTTGTCATATAGGAAATGTTTAATTGTATATAATTAGATGCTGATCAAGGCATAATCACATAATTAACTCTTCCCTTAGCTTTCTTCTAATAAATTAATTATTATTGTTGTTAAATTGACATTTTTCTCAAGACCACTCCATTAACTTTAAAATGCACAACCAATTTTTATGTGTATGGATTCTCTAGAGTTGAAAATGAACTCTATTTGGTAAAGTTTATTTAAAAAGGTAAGAATGAATAATTTAAGATTTTATTTGTACCTTTCAAAATTCTTTTAATTTGTCTTATTACTAGTTTTGGTAAACTCCACAAACTCTACCAAAAACAAACTTTAGAGGATCCATACTCAATTTTTATAGGACAGCTATTAACATGAAATGCTTATAAGATTGTCTATTCATATTTTTATCCACAAATTTGAAGATTACTTTTTTCTATATTTGATTGGATGATAATTTTGTTCTATCTTAATTTCTATAACTATTTGTACTCATCATGGTGTGTTCTAGTTTCAATTGCTTTTGTAATAATAATGCACGGTCATATTGGTTACGAGTTTACTTGTGTAACTCCGCTTGGCCATTTACATTTGCGATAATTATAAACACAATTGGTCATGAAGCTATACATTACAAAGACCTTTTTTCCCAAAAAAAAAAGAAGAAAAAAAAAAACAGAGAAGTAATATTGTGTAAATTATTAATAATCAACCAAGCAAAGCTTGGTTTAGTGGTAAGGTTTTGCCTTAGGCCTTACCACTAGCAACTCATGTGAGGGAGGATCCCCCTTACCTCCCCCTCTCTCCTATGGTTTAGGCCTTGAAACCCCATTGGCCTAATTCTGGCAATAGGAGGTCCAGTAGGGCGGGTGGGCCGGCTTACCACTTCAAAAAAAAAAAAATAATAATAATAATCATGGACCTTTTATTTGAGACCACATTTACACTGCACAAAATTATATATAAATACGATTGAATTAAATGTTAATTAACAAAGTCATGAAGCGTACTAATTAGTAAATTCGAAAACATATAATACAAAATTACTTTTTGAAAAGGTATTAATATTCACCAATTATCGTTTTTTTCTTCTCTCTCTACTGTGGGGGATTATAGATTATGGATCACCTTTTTTTTTTGTTAAAAGATACATGTGCATGTCCTTTATTTGCCATGAAAAAAGTCCAAATCCATAACCAAAATCTAAGATCTAGAAATCATAATGTATCACTTCTTATCCATTTCGCAAGAATCCCATTGGTAAATAGTAAGATGCTATGCATTGGCTCAGAAGAAAATGTTCATGTATATTCTCAAGTTGATTGTATTATGCCGTACGAATTAGAAAGAAGCTATAGATTGACATTTAATTGAGTAGAATGGTCGAATGGGACTATGGGAATTGCCATTGATGATTGATTATTCCATCACAGCAGTATTGACAGATGGGAAAGGATAGCAGCGAACCCTAATTAAGACTTGCGACTGTAAAATATTAAATTTTGGGTTTATTTTTTTTTTCAATTGGTTGAGATGAAAATCGTTAAATAAAATCACCATATAGTCATAAGTCATAACATTGTTCAACTTTGTGAGAAATATTCTTTAGCCCCAAGAATTTAGTGCTTATCTCTTTAATATAGTGTTATAATTAAATTGTTGGTGTTTGGAGTGTGAGTATGACTGTTTTCCTACAGGATTAGAAAACAAACAGAAAGGTCAACGAGGTCAAAACATATACAGTAGTCTACTATAGTGTCCACTGTTTCTACTCCAACGACCAAACTTTGAGGCTACAAAATGCAAATGGACGGGCTACCGGCGGCTGACTTACATCATCAATTCATCATACACATAAACTTCTTCCATCACTATTTTAGTGTTTTGTTTTAGTATGGCTTTTGCCAAAATCGTATGGCGTAAAAGGGGGATGAACATTAGAGTAATGACCACAAATCCCATACCAATAAAGATGTGAGTAACGTTATGAGTAATACTCATAACATTCAAAACTACAAAGAGTAAATTCGTAAGTTTTATTTTGAATACATGAGAGACTCTCGATTTGCAAAAGTACAAAGTTGAAGATGTGAATTAAAGGGATTTAATTGTTTTGAGGAAATTTGGCGATGAGAATTAGAATCAGACAGAATTTAGGGGTAGTATCGAACACATCGGTAACCCCCAAATAAACGACTTACTATCTCAACCCCCCTCTATCCTCTAATAACAAACGGGGCAGAAGAAAAATTAAAGCACTTTGTCCGTACAACTGTACATATATGAGTCCCATGTCCCAACAACATCACGCCATCGACCAAACATGAATCTTGATGACACCACCTAACTTGTTTTCTCTTGCTTCTTTTTTGGTGGGGGTTGTTTGGGGGGTTAACAATTTAGTAACACAGGAGAAAATGTCATGAACAAGCTATTGGAGGTGGAGGCCCAAACGCCCCTTTCATCATGCCCACCTAGTCACATTTCTTGGTTGTTTATTAAAAAAAACCCACTCACCAAATCAATTGGCTTTTGCTCTCAATTATTATTTTTTGTTCTTCCCTGGTCCTAAGGTAAGTTCAATTATTGCAATGAAGAATAATTTTTCCATATAAGGAGGCTAATGTGTGTGCTCGAGTAATGGACAACAAGTGAGTTAGTCACTAATAGTCAGCACTAAGGACATGTTCGACAACATTTAAACGCCAGCTATCCAAAAATCGTCAATGTGTGGTGATCAAATGAAATGGAGACAATACATTTGTTGAAATGAACTTATAAGCTTCGAGTTATTTGTCTCTTTACAAAGTTGATCGACTATGATCAAGCCCTATGCACTGCAAAATTCGCCCAAATGATCTTTTGCAAAACTTGGAAAACCTTTTTTTTTTTTCGAGACAAACTTTTAGTAGTCACTATGGAACATGACACAAGAGTACCATCTGTCACACTATGTTAGATGCATGAGTGCATAGGCTCACGTAATCTAATTGAACTTGCCATAAAAAGCCTAAGTGGTCATTTGGTTCATGTTGGAATTTAATTCATGTAGAAAGTAACATATTACATGAATTAAGTTCCTGTATAGAATTCATGTGAAATAGTTTAAAGTTGTTTGGTTGACATCAAGGAATTTGAATTTCCGATGAATTAAATTCCAACATCTCGTTTGGTTGCGCTCATCCAATTCCCTTATTTCTAATCCGTAATTACTATTATATCCCTTATAAAAACAAATTTTCTATTTCGTGAGGGACAATTTTGTAATTTTCATTTAAAGATGGTGGGGGAATTCAGAATTCCCAAGGGGGGAGTTGGTAAGCAACTTCCACCATTGTGTGGGAATTTCATTTTCCCATGGAATTTCCAATTCCCCCATTTTTTAAATTATGGGCAACCAAACACGGAGAATATGTAATTCATGGGATTTTGGAATTCCTGTGTTTTAAAAGGGCAACCAAACGACCACTAAGTAAGATAAAAAAACCTTACCATCAGACTTTTTTTCTCAGTACAGGAGTACAAATCACCAATTCACCAGCAATGATGCTGTGAGCTGACCACCGAATGGTAAAATGAAAATTCCTTCAAATTAATAGAATCAGTGAAAATATTACCTGTGTAAAAACTTCCCGTAAATTCCAAACTAGATAGACATTATTAAAACTTTACTCGGTGAAAATACACAAAAAGATCAGACATGAGAACGATCAGGCGATCAGCGACAAACATACCAATATATGGACTCAAAAGCGCTCCAAATTTAAAGCACCAGAATGATAATCGACTACAAAACCAAATTACAATACTCCGTATTTGATATGATATGATATATGTTCCAAGAGATCATATTGAACCACAAATATTGAACAAGAAGTTCTAAGACAGGGGCAATATGCCAGTGCAGTACGAATTTGAATCGAAATCAATAACAAGCTCTTGTTACAGTGCACCATATATAAGATGGAATGTACGGCATTTGAATTCCCAAACTTCAATGGGGAAATCTATGATATAGTCATATAGGTAGCACACTTTAAAAGCATACCCAGCTTACCAAAATAGCGATGATGCTATGCCTGTAGTCGGATAAAAGGCAAAGACGATAGCTCATCCGTGGCCCATGATAAAACCAGCCACCAAAATTGTACTTTCTCCTACGATATATGACGGTTGCTTCAGTACCTAAACTAACATTGAAAACAGGCTTATCACCCCAATATGAATGCATGTATTTCAGCCCAACTGGAGGCAGTATAAAGAACTCCAGGTTCGGTTTTCCAATTGATAGAGTTTCCTTCAACACATTCCTTTTGTTTCTTCAACAAACCTTCAAACATTGGCACAAATGAAACACCAAAATGACTGCCGACTCTCCTAAGGCTCGAGCTTGACCCAACAACAATACCTATGTCCGCCCTCAGCAGGCAGAGAAGATCACCAACTGAATCCCCAATATACACACTTACATTCTTCTTATTATCACCACGGTTCATCAAGATCTCATCAAATGCGTGAAGTTTGTCAATTGGTGATTCAACCTTCTTAACAATTTCACCAGTGGATATGGACCCTTCATACTTGAATTCATTTGCATGTATATTCAGAACTTGCAGCCCCCCTGTCCAGTACCGACGTTAGGATTCAGAATTGATGACGACGATGATAATTACTCGACCAACACAAGAAGCATACTAGTCTAATCCAGTCATCTCTATGTACCTCTATGTCAGAAGATATTAAAACAAAACAAAAAAAAGGGCAGCCCGGTGCACATTGGCGTCCCCGCTAAGCGAGGGTCCGGGGAAGGGTCCCACCACAAAAAAAAATCTAGTGTTTTCTTTAAAGTTTAAACTCACAACGGTCCATAGTCGGTAAAAGTAGAGGAGCATTAACACCTAAACACATAATGTCTGAATTTAGCTTTAATTACTGGGCTCGGACCTCCTTGACAATCTATCTTACTCAGCCAATAATCAGTTGCTTGCTACTAGCATTATAATCAGTAAAAATACCATGCTCAACTCCATTACATTCAAAAGCTGACAACTAATTACATCCAAAATTTTCACGAAGAAGTTTCTGCACAGTATTCAAAATCACTTTCAAGTATCATTAACATGAATGAGAAAAACCACCTAAATTATTTCAGATCGTACCCATCTCTTCTGATCACACCATTCCGTTCAGTTACATTGCTCAAGTCAGCACTTAACCAATCATTTATACAGTTTAATATGAAAAGTGATAACCCAAAAAATTTAAATCTTATGCAACACAATCAACCAAAACGAGCTAGATAAACATGTTTTCTATTCAGTAGAATTCAGCAATGCACAGGTACATAACACATAATGGAGCACTGATGATGGCAACAAGTAGGAGAGTTAACTGCTCAACAAAAAGATTTTTACCTGACGAGAAAACTGATCTGATTAGATCACCACACCAACAATATGACAGTACATGGACATTCACATCTAGATTTTCACTCTGTACAACTTTCTGGAAGAAATTAATACAGCCATCTTGAAGGATTAATCTTTCACCAGCCTTCTTAATGTCTTCTAGATTGACACCCTTTAGCACCCCAGAGTCAACTACCCTTGCATTAGCCTTCTTCTCAAATTCACTCAACAACTCAAGTCCCTTCTGCAGATCTTCATATCTAAAATCGTCTCCTTTAAGACAAAATGTACCACACCGGCAATAAAACAACAATAAGGTTATTTGAAATCATGGTGACAAACAAACCAATAAAGCTACGGTATGGCATGATGTCAAATTGTAATACCTTTTTTCATTGCTAGTACATTCTCTATGCATAGCTCATACTCTTCTGTGTAATGCCTTGACAGAACTCCCCATGTATTTCTCAAATCAGCAGATGGCATACGAGCAATTTGACTTTCAGATGGATTCTGGTCGGACTTTGGAGCTGTTACAATTGCGATCTCAGCTAAAATAGCAGATGAGTCAACTACTGTGCAAGTCAAGTCGAAATCCGAAAACAGCATAAAGTGACATTCATCACGAACAAGCTCCTTCTGCAACGGTGCCACAGTCTTCTGCCCCAATGGCTGTGCTAGAAAGAATTCTGTCTCAAGTTTCATGGCCTGTTGATAAAGCTTTTCGATGACGTTGAGCTCCTCACCAGTAAGAGAGACACTCAATTTATCAAGTAAGTCTTCAATTTGAAGTGCGCATGCCTGCATTCATTGTAAGATATCATTAGCTGCTTGCTTATTAGGTGACAGTCCAACCCGAGAATCTAGCTGGTAAATATAAGAATGGTGATAGCAGCTTGATACCATGACAAACCTGGAAACCTTCAGATGAATAACTGTCAATCCACTTCTTGTAGGGGTTATTGTTGGCATCTGGATGTAGCAAAGCCTGCAGCTCCTTACCAATATGGGCATACAACCTCATGCATGGCGTCATCGCACCTAGAGTATAAGCTGCAATCTTAGTCTTTTCAAATGGAGTTGCAAGTTTACCAACACCTTTTAGTCCTTCAACTTTTCCTGTAGCCGTAGCTAATAAAAAATCTGTGTACTTCTGAGTGGCTGAACTAACAGGGCTGTCTTTGCTGAGATCAGAGCCCCATTCCTGCAAAAATATATCAAAAGCGCACATGAGAAAGCTACTACACAAAATGATAAACAAAAATTCAGTAATGTCGCAATTTCAAAACATGAGAGCACGAATAAGTAACAGCACACGACTATCTATAAGCTACAAGCATAATGCTAAGATATAGTATTTAATACATAAAATCTTAAATCATGAGTGTAATACCAATCCATGATTTCATCCCAAATAATGACAGCTACACTACGGATTCTCCATTCGTGAGGCATAAAAAATCTCTCATACGTGGTTTAAACTACTAGTAAAAAAAAAGAAAAAAAGAAAAGAAAAAGAACAGACTCGTTCACTCGCTCCAAAGAGCCATATGAAATATGTCTTCAGAAATAGAGTACCAGACTAGCAAAAGTATGATCATCACCATATTAACCAGGAAGCTCCAGAAACGCAGTGTACAGCTGTGAATATTTCACATAATGAGTCCCAACTTAGTGCTACTGCTACACCCAAATACAAATTTGTCAAGTCCCACATAAGCTAGATCATCATACATTCCAGTGCTGTAAAAAGTGCGCCTAAGTTGCCAAGGCAAAAAGGTCACTCGCCTTTCTGTCATGAGCAATAAAATTTCATTAAACGAAGTTGAGACACGCTTAAGGCACTAGAGGTGCACCATGCACCTGTGCGTATTTCACTATCTTTGGTCCTTCTAAAATTTTAATTGAGAGAAGGTATAAGCACTAATCTATTTGTCTAATATGGTGTCAAAGATGCTTTACTACGAAAAATCTCACTTATTCACATTCCCTTACAGCTCTAACTCTCTCAGAAGCTTTTTACCTCAGTGAGCGTCATGACATTTGAAACACTGAAACAAGTCACACAATCATAAAGAAAAGCGGTACAAAAACCACTCATAAAAGGTAAAACAAAATTAGAGTTGGAACGTATATAGCGCAGCAGAAAGATTAACAGCCTTGAAACTAATGGAATCAATAGTACATTTGCAGAAAACCAAGTTCTCCTTGCCTTGGCTGCTTCCACTTAGACTTTACTAAATGAATGGAACTAAGAATGTTCACCTTGAATTCATCGGGAATTCACCTAAGGCCAACCCAGAAAATAATAAACCCCTCTCCATGGACGATACTGAAACCTCGAGTAACTACTGTTAAGTTCATAAATTAAAAAGAATAAGGAGTAAAGCAAACTACTCAACACAATATAACTCTTAGCTCAAAGAACGTCAAGTAGGTCCAAAGAAACCTCGTCATTTCAGTATACCTCCTCCATAGTGTATCATCCTAATACTTTTAAAATGTCAAAAGTACATCAAATTATGCAGCTCAAATACCTCCAACTGTCCTACACACTCTGTTTCATATTAATCGTAGTTGGAACTAGTCAGGGAAAATCTAACTCAACATATTCTGTAAGACTTTAACCAGAGCTACCTTAAAACATACGGAATTATTGTCCCTCGTGGAGTGACAACAGTGATCTACTTATCTACTTCTACAATTGTATGAGGTCATGAACTACGAATTGGTTTTGCGTAAGTTGATCATCAAACAGACCATAAGAACACCACCAAGGTTGATCTGTCCAATTTTGTCTGAAAGTTTTAGTACAGAAAATTCGCAATGCTCCCTTCATAGCAACACACACAGTGAAATTCATCACTGTCTGAGAAACACACCTTCCAATTTCAATATACGCACAAAACATAATCCAACTACTTTACGAGTATACGAACCACGACAAACAGTTGATTATCCAATAATTACATCAAAGCGATCATCACAAATAATCAGTAAACTCAAAGAACATTCAATCGTCAACGGAAAGCTTCTAAAAACGGCTCCTAACACATCTCAACAAATCGAAAATAATTACACTAAAGTAGAGTAATCAAGCAAATTCACCAACTATAACTAAATTAACCGAAATTGATAGCATGATCATATTTAAGTACAATTAATCATATATTAAAGTAAATGCTTTACAAAAATTCAGACGAATTACACAAAATTTGCTCGGAAATCGAACCTGCGCAAAAGAATTGTGCAATTTCAACTCCTCCAACACATTTTTCCTCAGCTCCATAATCGCGATTTTGTCATCATCGTCATCTGCGAATTCTTCCGCCAATTCATACCTAATTAAACAAACAATTTCCGCAAAATCAGTTACAAAATCAAGAAAAAATATGACGAAATTAGGAGAGAGAGAGAGAGGAAGAGTGAAACTGACGCTTTAGCAAAGGCGTTAAGGAAATGAACATCTTGAGAGATATAATGTCGGAAAGATTCAAGGCGGAGATTACCGGCGGCAAGAGAGATAACAAAAGGTGAGAAGAGAGAGAAAACAGACTCGCGCTTGAACTTATTCCAGAACTTCCTGGAAATTCCGACGTCGTTGATGATAGCGGTGGCTCCGATCGGAGGCGTAGCAGACCTAGGGGGTGGAGCCGTCGCCATTGACGACGGCGATCGAGATTTGCCGGCGGAAAAGAAGCGTGTAGAAGAACAAGAAAAAGAAGGAAAGGAGCAGATGGTTTTGTAGAAGGTGGTTTTAATTGATGCGGTGGTGCAGATGGTGGAGAGAGATAATAGATGGCGCATCAATACAATGATGTTGAAATTTAATGGAGAGAGATTTTATGAAGGTGGTGGTAGTGGTGGTGGTGGTCAAGTGATAGAGGAGGGAGGGGGGGAGACTAGCTACTCCATTTATATGATGGTGTTTTTTTTTTTTTTTTTTTGGGGGGGGGGGGGGGGGGGGGTAAATAAAAAGGTGAAAAGGGTGAGTGAGAGTGATGGACAAATTGGGAGTATTGTATTGAATTGAATTGAATTGAATGTTGAAGATTATGATCTGATCTAGATTTTTTTACTGATTTCTTTTTTTCTTTTGTTGGTAGGATGATTAAGGGGGAGATTGCGTTGTTACGACGTCGTTTTGTTCGTTTTAACTGGATAATTGAGTCGACGACTGTTATATCGTAGTATTGTGTATGTTTTTAGGTGGATAACATAGAAATATATTATGTTAAAATGAGAAGTATGAAGATGTTTTGTTTGGGTGATATGGGGATGAGATATTTTTGGACTTGATGCGCACAAATTATGGGATTAACATGTTCTAGCAGAAGAATTATTTTTTTTGTCAATTTTATTGCAAATTTTGCCGTTTTCCATGAAGTTAGGGCCCGTTCGATATCACTGTCATTTTCAGTTTTTGGTTTTTTGAGTAAATAAGTTGCAAAAAATAATTTAAATTGTATGTTTATATAATAGTCATACTGAAAATGAAAACTGACAACTGAAAACTGAAAATCACTTTTTCTGGTTTTCAAAAACGGGACTTTGGTTTAAAAAAAAAAAAAAAAAACAGAAAACTGAAATTAGGAAACGATACCAAACAGGCCCTTAATATTTGAATTTGGGTTAAACATGTAAGATAGTTAAAGAGAAAAAAAAATGCTAACTTCTCGAAAAAATCAAATAACGAGTGTAACATTTCAGCGGACTTGTGTCATGACTCATGTGGCAGAGTTTTTACAAACCATGCTTATCAACGTCACTCCTTATTGTATTCTCCACTTTTAGTTGACGATGTTCTATCATGCATCTTGAAAGTTTTTCCAAAGCTCGTGTCAAATGGAGTACTAAAATATTGTTTAGTGAAGTTGGCATTGATTCGTGGTTAGAGCAATGGAGTATTGCTTAAGCTAAATCAAGAATTTAGTTTCATTTTGGGCTTTGACTAATTAAAGCAAACTGCCTTACTTGGACCTGACTCGGCCTATTGGACATATGAGAGAAACTTTTGCAAGTCTACCAAACCAGCTAGTACTAACTTTTCAAGGCCGCCCATGGACACCAAAGCCGGACAACAGGTGGCCCACATTAATGTTCGGGTCGCCTTGATTGTCTCGATTCTTGGTGATAACAAGTTGAATTGAGAAATGCTTTGTTTGAATTTGCAAAGTTTAGAGACGAGCAAAAGTTAAGTTCAAACTTGAATCTTTTAAAGATGATTTTGCCTATTTTTTTACATGCATAAGAGAAAACAGTGCGTGGAACAACCTATCTTTGCCTTGTAAATATGTCCGCCCGATTTTTAACCCTCGGGACTTAATTTTGGAATTTCAAACTAAATGGATACAGTTTCATATCAACCCAACCAAATGCTCCGGATACACGACGTTTTTGTTGCAAACTTGTAAATGTTGTAATCGATCGTTTTGACCAAAATGTCATGCATCAACAGGAGAAGAGACAATAAGATTGAGTGGGTTTGGTTTGGGTCGTTAGCATTTAGCAACTGGGGCTAATAGTCGGTGGATAAGGAAAACACGGGTCCTTTTTGGTATAAATGCAGCCATACATACATTGTATCAAATCGATCTCAAGTGACGATGATATTTTGCCAAGTTGAGGCAAAACATGACTTAGGTGACTTTTAGCACGTCACTAAATGTCTATGGAAAGAAAACAAAAACTTCGTTAGCAATTTAGCTTAAGATGTACTCCACTAAAGTCTTATAATAGTGCTCACATGATGACGTGAAAAATAAAATTATAAAATTTATGAAAAGATTAATTAAAGATATAAAACGAGTAAATGATTTCGTATAATAGTGTTCACAAAAGTCACAAGATGTGAAAATTATTATAACGCAAATTAAAAGACTAATCAAATATCAGAAACGAGTAAACGACCTCTTGTATATAATGTGATGATCCTTGTTTACAACAATAGTGTCATTATACATATATTGCGATCATTTGAACTACAACGAGAATCATGTTTCCGGTCACAATGAAAGAGTTAAGGGGGGGATGGATCATGGTTGAAAAGAATAATAATTTGCACAACAATATTAGTCCACAACAAAAGCTCTCTTGAACATATATTTGGTGAATTGATACGAAGTATTAGATAATGTAACATTCCAATTTAATATCATTCTCTATGATGACGTTAATTAATCTGCTCACCTGACCTGTATCGCTATAATGATGAACGAGGGTATAACGTACCAACGGGGCAATGAGAGCGCCCCATTATGTATGGGGGAAGGAATGTCTACCCTTGCAATCCAATCGAGCCACAGGCACCAGTCCTAGTAGAGGCTCGCTGCCTATGCTTTTGTGTTTGTTCATTCAACCTCCGTATTGTTACTTAACCTTACAACTAACTTCAAAAAGATTTTTCTATGTTAGTGGGGTTGCACCAAATACTGCTCTACAGGAGGTCAAGAGTTACACTTGCACTATCTAACTGAGTTCATACATTTTCAACCAAATCTCCGTGTTCGATCAGTCACGTTTCACAATTCTCAGGTTAGATTATGCTTTACGTCCATTCTCATTCATAGCAAGCTTACGATCCAAAATCAATCAATATTTTTCCGAGTATGAAATTTCATTTAGCAAGAAATTATGTTCGTTTACAACCTCAGATACGAAGCTTAAACAAGACAGTGTGCCTAGTACTCTAGAAGCCACAAATTACGCACTCCCCTGAGAAATGGGAGCACTTCTATGGGGAGCACTCACCTCTTAATCCTCTTATCTTCATCCCCAATTTACATTTCCACCATAAACCCTAGAAAAACCCCCAATTTCTCCTCTCGATTTCGCTCCTCTTATTCTTCCACACCCAATCGGAGCTCCAAATTCGACGCATTTCGGAGCGACCCATTTGAATTCGACGCCGATTTCAGGAGAAAGAAGCGGCGGAATCCCAGGAGAGAGAAACGGAAAAACTGGTGGGACGACGACGATGAAGATGATGATGAAGAAGATGAAGATTATGATGGCGGATTTGGGTTTCTGGAACAGTCTAAACCAATTGATTGGGTTTTCAAGGTATTAATTTCTTTACTATATTGTTGCTTTATTTTGACGTTTCATGTTGTTGTTGTTGTTTACTATTATGTATTGAGCAAACTTGATTACATTGATTAGGTTAACGAGTAATTTAGCAGGCGTATGTTACAAGTTACAACTATGCTTGGTATTGTGTTGTGCATGAATTTGTGGATTAGTAGGTAGGTGCTTGTTTGCTTATAGATTAGTATTATGGATGGAATGGCAGTATCGGATATTCGATACGATAGATGGTGAGGGTGCCCTAGATGAAGGTTCAAAACCCAATTTGTATCGTTGGCGTTTGTGGATGCGGTTTGATTGTTTAGGAATGAGAAGGAATTGAGTAGAGGGGGAGTCATGTAAGGGGAGGATAGGTAGTTTTTTCGAGTTGAAGTGTCACTTTTGTGGAACCCGATTACAAGATTGAAAATGTGGTCTGTCCTTATGCAAATATAAGGCAGGGTAGTTTGGTGGCATGAGTTGCTAAAAAAGGAATTTTGAACTTGGAGGTAATTCTTTTGAGGAAAGGATTATTCCTGAAAGGAACTAATGTTTGTTAAGAACTGGCTTAGTGTTGCGATACCTATTCCTTTGAGAAACTTTTGAGTATTGTCGATTAGTTTTAGAGATAATAGAACTACCACTAGCTATGTGGTGGCCATATAGGCACTATAATTATCTTCATATTCGGGGTGGGACATGCACAAGACGTTCATATAAACGTTGGCAAATCATAAGTGAGGTGAGTGCTTGTCACGCCCCTTGTGAATTGTCCATGTGGCGTACTCAGGGCTGTTGGTAATTACCCCTTACGAATGTCCTGTATATATATATATATATATTTTTTTTTTTTAGGTGAGACTTGGAGATACTTACTATGCTGAGTTATTTGATGGTTCATAATGGAGACTGTTGCTAACATGATACTGACTTGCACAAAATATGTTTATGTTTTGTACTATCTCATGCACCACCTTCGCTTGAAGGGAGCCACAAATATTAAGGTGATGCAAACAAATTGAAGAAGCAATTAATGAAGTAAGGAGGAGTTCAGCTATGTCTTTATTTTTTAGTATAAAAAAGTACCAATGAGGCGTAGCTTCTTGTTAGATAGGCTAAGTGAAACTTGAGAATTAGAGGCAATTTTGTGATTTCTAGGGCAAGTTCCAGCTGTTTTGTTCCACAACTCCTTTAGGCCCAAAACTGTGGATGATATACTTTGTTTTTGGCAGATTTTAACCGCTTTTTTTTTAACGTAGACAAAGGTTCTCAAAACTTTACCATGGACAAATTTGGAGTACCCTTGCCCTTGTTCGATGCGTCTGTTAGGGTTCTTCAAGCCCTTTCGCTTCTTGTCACCTGATGAGGCTAACGTGCGTTTTCTGTCGATTTTGAATTTATCATCATTTTGTGGCTCTATTATTTTTTCCAAAATCCATAATATGACCACTAGGGGTTTTCATATTAGTTTGAGTCTTTTTTGTTCCGGGACCAGCTATGGCAAAGAGCCATTGATTATATACTTCGATTTTGGCCGATTTTGAACACTTTTTTTGAAGTAGCTAAATGCTCTCAAAACTTTACTATGGACAATCTTGGAGTACCTTGTTGGATATGAGGGGATGATTCCTTTGTTACAGAACTTCTTTAAACCCTTTCGGCACACACCACCCGTTGAGGCTAGCGTGTTTTTTTTTTTTTTTTTTTTTTTTTTTTTTTTTTTTGGGATCTATCAGAAAGTTTTGGCCCTAATAAGAAATCCCATAATATGATCCCTCGGGGCGTCCACTAAAATTTGAGTTTCGGGATCATTTTGGGACAAAACTGTGGATCATACTTGGGTTTTGGCCAATTTTGACAAACCTTTCAAAACTAGCCATATGTAGTAAACTATTTACCATGGACAATCTTGGAGTATTCTTGTCGGGTATCAAGAGAGACTCCTCTGTTTGGGAAGTTTTGTTAGTCTCTTTGCACACGTGACCCGTTGAGTCTAGCTTGTGCTCTTGGCCAGTTGGCCTAACCTATCCGTTTTTTGGCTCTATATTTTGCGAATTCCCATAGTATTACCCCTGGGGGCTTTCACAAAAATTGAGCCCTTTTCTATTTCAGGCAAAAACTATGAATTATGTCCTTTGGTTTTGTCGAATTTTGTCTTTTTAGCCACTTTATAAAGTATTTAAATGTTCTCAGAACATTACCATTTATTACTTGGGAGTGCCTTTTGAGGAATTTGAGGGTCAGCTCCCCCGTTTCGTGGTCTTATAAGCCCTTCACCTCATCTCACCTCCTGAGGTTAGCGCGTGCATTTGGCCGTTTTGGGGCATCTATCATAGGTGTTTAGCTTTAATGTTTTGCCAATACACATAATATGACCCTAGGCTTGCACAAAATTTTGTTGTTTTTGTCATGGTGCCATTTTGTGCCAAAAACTGTGGATTACTTTTGTTTTGCCAAATTTGACTTTTTTCTTTAAAGTAGCCAAGTGTTTTCAAAACTTTGCCATGAACAGCCTTAGAGTACGCATATTATTTGACTATAGATGAAATAGTGGTACGTGCATTTGATGAGCCTAATCAACTCTACTTTCTGCATCATAGTTGCCAAGGTTCTAAGAGCTTTACTGGCTAGAACTCTGGTCTTGCTTGGTTTGTACTTTGTAGGCTAGATGACTATTTAGGGGTTCAAACTTTAGATAGACTTATTTACTAATAAATTTTAACATAAATTGTTTTTAGAATTGGTTCTTTCTTGATGTTTGATAACCAGATGCAGAAAATTTGTGATTGGGTTTGTATTTAATATTGCACAGTTCTAGCTTGGTTGTTAGATTTTGCAAACAGATAAGCGCATAGCTTATTGAATCATGTGTTAGGGCTGTTACTCTATTGCTTTCGTTAATCTTCTGAGGAACAATTTTTTATGTCTTGCTGACATCCTAAATGTCTAATTTCTTGTGTCTTAGTTTTCAAGCAATGTTGGGGCGACCAGACACAATGCTCACCCCAAGCCCTGGCTTACAATCTTCCTTGCATGCTAGGATTTTAGCTTTTTGGAGTTTCCTTACATGTTGTTCTATTTCTGTTCAAAAGTTTGATTTTCTTTTTATTCCATCCTATTTAGGCATTACCTTTTTTGAGCGACTATTAAAGAATGAATATGTTGTCTACTCATCATTGTTATGAATTAATTGCAGGCGCTCGGATACTTTGGTTGGATGGTTCCAGCTTTAGTAATGTCAATGCTGCAAGGGACAACAGGAACAAATTCATTAATCATGGCAGTGGTACTTCCCCTGGGTCAAACAGTTCTTTCCTTGGTTGTAGATAGATTGTGGGGAAATCCAAGTTCTAGATCAAAATCAAGTTCCCGATACAAACCCAAGCCCAGACCTCGGCGCAGGTCTAGATCTGCTACTGGTAATCCATATGTTGGGACCGCCTATGGTGATCAGAAGAATCCTGAGGCACGAAAGGCAAAAGGCAGGACAGCCCCGGGGAGGGGAGGATATCAATCCTGGAGGACAGCAAATTACAGTTCAGTCAAGAAAGGTGGGGAAAGTGGATCGAGGTTTGGAGGATGGGATGAATTAGATGATCAAGTAGGGAGCACCATCAGTTCTTCTAAGGAAGGACAAAGTCGGGAGTAATATAGGTTATTCTTAATCATTCACATTTCTAAAAACATCATATAAAAGACTCACATGCCGCCAGACATTATGGGTTTCCTTCATAATTTTCATGAGAAGGGTGTTTTCGAGAAGAGTTTCACTGCCGCCAGCTTGATTCCCAAAGTGGCTGGGGCAAAGGATATCCGAAACTTATGATCCATAAGATGCTTGCCAAGGTGTTAACTTTTAGATTAAGGAGAGTTGTCGTTAAGCTTGTGGGTCCTTATCAACATGCCGTAAAATCTTGGACGCTGTGCTTATCGCTCACAAGTGTATTGATTCTCTTCATAAGGCCAACCAATCATGTCTCTTGTGTAACCTTGATATTGAGAAAGCTTTCGACCATGTTTCGTGAGACCTCTTATGGACAAGTTTATCCTTGTTAAGATGGGTTTCCTGCTGAATGGAGAAAGTGGGGTTCTCTTTTGTGTCTCTACCACCCGTTTCTCAGTCATTATTATTGGAAAACCTGCTGTCTTTTTCAATAGATTGAGGTATTTGCGTCAAGTCGATCTAGTGAGTGTTCCCGCAAAGGTTAAAAAAAATTCAGCGAGACTTCTTATGGAATAATATGGATTCAGAAAGGGGTGAATTGGGAAGAAGTTTGTTGTCCCGAGGCGAAAGGGGGTCTTGGAATGAGGCACCTTTGCAATGTCTGAGGCTCTTAAGGGTAAGTGGCTTTGGAGGTTTGCCTCTAAAAATTGGAAGAATGTCATCGTTCTGAATTCGGAGTGTAAAGATTGGGTTGGTGGACTTAAGAGGTTCATAGTTCTCGTGGTGTTAGTCTGCAGAATTCTATTACATCTGGCACCAAGTTCTTCACGTCATCAGTGGGTTTTAATGTGAAAAATAGAGCAGAGTTTTCTTCATCAGTGGCCTTGCACAAGGATGCTACTATTGGAGATGTTGTTTTATGGGATGGTAATTATCATCATTGGGACATTATGTTTTCTAGATTTCCCAATGTTTGGGAGGAACCTTCTGTTTTGAGTCTTATTTATTTATTTTGCTGTTGTTGTTGTTGTTGTTGTTGTTGTTGTATTCCATTGTTGATACTCGGTTGGTCGTACACTAGTACTTATATGGAGTATATGATAATAAAAGAAATTTGTCAGCCAACAATTTGAAGTGTCATTGGTTTTTTTTGTTGTTGTTGTTGTTGTTGTTGTTGTTGTAATTCTAGTGTATGCTCCAGTCTCGAGGAGGCGGTGAAAGTGGCTGTTGGAGCTCAGCCAATGGCAAAACCGCCACAGTTGGAGCTCAGCTTGTGCTATGATTAGAACTCAGGATTTAGTACCTGTTATGGGATTAAAATCCCGGTAAGTAGAACTGTGGAAGTAACATGTTTTCTGCTTAGCCATTGTGCCTTCACAGTGGATCCTGTGATTTTGGGGAATACTATGTCTCAGGTGTTTGAGGTTGAGTATGATCTAGATTCTAGATAGTCAGATAAATGACTTGTACTCCTATGAATTGTGCCCTGAGAAACAATGCAGATTGATCTTTCTTTACCACGACAAGATGCGTATTCTGATTGATTAAACAAGTTCAACAACCTTCGTCTATCAATAGGCTCGTCTATTGTCGATTTGTAGTCTGTAGAGTGTAGATGCGTAAAACTTAAATCAAGATCACTGATGAAGCAACAGTTCATTCATTTGTTATTCTGTACTTGTTTAACATCAAGAAATCGACATTGATAGCAATATCTCACGTAACTGAGTACAGAGTTCAAGTTGCGTAAACTCAGATCACATAGCCTATAAAAAGAACCAACTGGCAGAACCACCCAAAAAAATAAAGCATTTCATGAGTAGATAGCTGAAAACTTGGAATTCAACCGAAAAACAAGCCATTTTTAATCCCAACAAGTGAATTTAGACCACAAAAAAAGTAGTGAATTTGTCATTCATAATTTTTTAATCGCCATGATTGACACCTCAATTTAATCGCTAAGGCAACATAATGCACGAGTCGTGCCCACTTCAGTGACCAAATCGTGAATTTACACGAGTCGTGCAATAAGCGCAGGAGTCGTGTAAAACTGGTCCAGCAGTTCAATTTCAAACGCTTCTAATTTTTTCGTTACTTATCGGATTAGGGTGTGTGACCACTTTTTAGAAAGCTAAGATCATAATCTTTCACCTCCAATTTATTTCATTGAAAAATTAAAAGTGGTTTGAGATATATTGAGCTCCGAAGTTGGTACTATGCAAATGACTTCAACCCCGCATCTTAAATCCTCCAATATGTCCTATTTATGTCTGAAAAGCTCAAAAACTAACAATTATACCAAGAACGTGAAATATTGCGAGAATGAATGATAATCAAGTATAAATGGGGGCAAATAAAGCAATTATAGTGCCGTAGAGTCCTATATAACTATGCAAAATAAGGACTTATCAACTAAACATCTAAATTGACGGTTTCATCTAAATGAAAAATAATTATAAGAAATTGAAGATTTACACACGTCTAAATGGATTATTTCATCCGAAGTCAATATGTAAACGTATATACTCCTCACTATGCGAGGCGAGCTAATGCGCCTTTTGGTTCGTGCCTGCTTTCCAATATTCCTCAGTTTTATGGAGACTTCGTAAACGCCCATTTCGAAGCAAAACATGCTAAGGCCTAAGGATAAAGATGCAAAGATGTACCAAGACTATATATTCCACAATGGAGGAACATTGACCTTAGTGTCACTCTAGAGGACCTGCTGGTGAGAAGAAAGAGGAAAAGAATAATATTTACTGATCAGTGTCTTATTTTATTAGATTATTTTCTGATTAGCACCCTGATGCCGCGATGAGGGGTTTTGTTTGTTGATACTCTATACTGAAAGTGATCTTGAATACAAGCTACAATTCCATTGAAACACAAGCTACAAATCCATTGGACGATACATGTGTTTTTGTGTTAGAGTCGTCACAGGTTGGCTCCCATCGTGGAAGACTAACTCACAAGTTGGTGGGTTCCATCCTAAAACCAATTGGTAATAGGAAGAGTAACCCACCACCTTATAAACTAGTCTCAAATCTTCAATTTCTTCAATGTGGGTTATTATCTCACATCTCACATGTGGGTCGTTGTCACTCCAACATTTTGCTTGTTGCGTTTGGTTTATTATTAGCAACATGAAAATTACTTAGCTTCTTGTTTAAATGACAATGCCAGTAATTTTTCACATCATTTGCTGTTCTTCCCAGAAGCCTACTACCTATCAGTGACCACCTTCATATCAAACAAGTAAATTAATTAAACCAAGATCCTTTTACATATACAACTTCATCGTACACATGAAAATGTCACTTGTGAAATTTGATTAACGTAACAAATATATGCCCAGGCTCGATTTTTTCGTCTATAAATGTTTATTACATGTATATATGTAAACAAAACGTTCTTCCGATCTCAACATTTTTCTTTCATATATACGGAGTACATGTCAACTTCACACATATCGCATAGTATATTTACATTTAATTAAAGTTAAGTAGTTTAAACCTATAAACCGGAGTGTTGATGGCAGTGACATGAGAGATTATGAAGTTTGATGATGAGTTCAACTTCTTCATCTGTGAATTTTCCTCTCTTATTGATATTTGGATGAAGATAACTTAACCAACTTAATCTACAACTTTTACGGCATCCATTGATGATTCCTACAAATTAAAACCACGTATGTATAATGTGTAATTCAATTCCACTTTACTATATCAACTAGGGCCTGGGTGGAATTTGAGGTGGTTACGGTGGTGGTGGTTGAATGTTGGCGGCGGTTCATGGTTATAGTACATGTTATAATCGGCAACCAGGCCTTCCTAGTCGAGAATATTTCTAAGTACAACTGAAATACTCGTAGTGTTTATTATGGAGTATATTATCATTTTTTGGATGATTCTAGGAGTCTATGTAGACAATCGCAAAATTGTCTAAAGCATAATTCAGTGTCGTAATTTAAAGATGACATGCAGTAAAAAAAATATGGTTGTGTAATAAATTTAACGTATTTGCAGTAAATTTATGCCATTGGTAGTAAAATCAATATTGTTACGGATCTATCAATAGAAAAAAATTTGAATTGATTTAATTCCAAAATCAAAGACCCTTAATTGTTTCTCTTTCCTTATAATCCATCATTTGCCAAATTAAACAACAAAATTTGCTGCACCTTTAATTATTTTTACTATAAATTAGTCATAGACACTTTTTTCACTAGTCTACATATAAACTTCTAGTATTTTTGTTATTTTTTTTTTCCTGAAAATGTAAGAAAAGAACGAGCGACAAGTACTAGAAGACCATTCTATCCAGGGTACGTTTATTTTTTATTTTTTATTTTTTATTTTATTAAGGAAAGAAAACCTAGGTTGATCCGCGAGTGTAAGACCAACCTAACTCATCCTTTCGGACGAGGGAAATCCAGGGTACGTTTATTACCTTCAAATATTCAGTGAAGGAGGATTATTTGCAAAACTAAAAGAGGAAATGAAAGTATGCACGGGCTCTTTTATGAGTCTTTTGTCTCTCACCTTATCCACGCCACAGCCACAGGAGAGCCTTTCATCATTCATGCAAACGGACACTTTTATGTCCAACTTTTTAGCAACATGTAATTTGGTTTTTGAGTTGGAGAATATTTCATGATTTTTCAGTTGGAATTTGAGATGCGCAATTCATCATTCTGGCGAAAATAGAACATATCAATCGTTGTAATATCGTAATCAAAAAACACTTTACAAATGTTATGGTTCAAGTATGTTTGCCTATCATATCAAATGTTAGGAGTTTCGTATCAATCTAGCTAAGCAGGAATGTGAATATCTAAAGGCAATATTTCCATGATACCACATACGAGTATGACAATAACTAGTTCATTTCTCCATTACTCTCAATCATCTAAGTGACGATGATCTGTAAGGAAATACTATATATATTCGCGACACCACTTGGTTCAATTTGACTATTGACTATTGACTAAAGCAAAGATCGTTTCTACATGTCTCGAGTTGTAAATATGCAAACAATATTTATAATTCGGAAAAACAGTATCATCGCATCGCACCTTTCAAGACGTACGTACTCTTGACGACTCGTACTTTCGGAATACGTTGTATGGTATCTCGAATCTCTTTGATTCCAACACATGACAAGATTCACATTTCAAAATCACAACTTTGGGTTATAACGGAATACGACTCTTTATTAGCTTGATTAGTACATTGTACAAAGAACCAAACAGTTGTCGAGATCATTATTTGTGGATATCAAGCTAAACGGTTGGATGCTGTTTCTCTGATCTCTCCATCACTATAGTCTTATGACCGTTGAATTTGAATGGTCGAACTCGAAACAAACAAATTTCTTATTGTTAGTCAACTCGAGTTCTTCTTCCTGGATCATTATCCACGAAAATTATTCATTATAGTAGAGTGATTTTTAAGTTTCTGTTTGGTTGAGAATCACTACATGAAAATTGAGAGTAATCGAGTAATCGTGTATGTGCTTATATATTGTGTGCTTTACATTTAACGACTAACAGATTTGAGTGATAACTGTCAAGCTTCTTGTGAGCGTTAACTAATACTACGCATCAATGAGACCATGACCATGGTTCACTAGGTAAATGTTGATTCTTTTTTAACTAAAAGGAATTGCAACAAAAACTGAGCTAAACATATAAACACCACAAACTATAATGTACATAACATTTGTGGTCGATTTATGTCAGCTATACACAACAATAATACACGGAAATATATATATATATATATATATATAAAAAAAACTAAACAAAAAATCGACAGATTGAAAGTTCATACAATCCCATTAGTAGTATAATACTCCAATGTACATTACATCAAGACATAATAAGCAATAGAAACAACATAATGTTAGCAATCATTTAGAAGCAAAAAATCAGCAAGAGAAACAATTACCAAGGCCTCAAAGCAAAACAATGCAACTTAGCTTAGTCGATCGAAGGACGATAATCCCCCTTTTAAGCACAATCCTTAAAACGTTACCATGGACGAGAGAACCAATTACTCACACATTTGGGCTAGGAGTGTTGTTGTTATTTGGCTCCACCTTCCGTAGCATAATCGATGGGGGTATGTTCGACGTCTCGTCCTCGTCATGGTACACGTAGGCGAACCCACCATGTCGGGTTAGATCCATACCTTGAGTCTCATCCTCGTTAGAGATTCGTAACAGTTTGAGCTTTTTTAGAGTGTAGAAAAGAGGGCCCATAGTCGCGGTAACCCACCCGAATATGACTAATATTTCAACTACCTGAGCAGCTAAAAGCTTTCCTCCCCCACCCATAAAAAGTCCATACGGGCGATCCGACCCGTAAATCTCTTCCACATAGCGCTTAGACGCGAATAGACCCGTAAAAAGTAAACCCCAAGCACCGCACCCGCCGTGCAATTGGGCCGCCTCGAGCGGGTCATCATACTTGACTAGCTCAGCCAACTTGTTGAGCCCAGTTAAGACAAATGAGGCCACAAATCCACAAATGATTGCGGCCCATGGCTCAACAACCGAGCAGCCCGCCGTAATAGCCGCAAACCCGCCCAAAAGCCCATTACACACATCGATCACATTCCAGTGGCCCACCATCAACCTCTTGCTAAACAAGGTGGTCAACGCCGCTGTTGACCCAGCTAATGTGGTTGTGACAGCTGTCCTAGCAATCCCACTCCATTGACCATAATACCCTCCAGGTGAACCGTACGCTTTAAGAATGGTTAAAAATGAACCCGGGTTAAACCCGTACCATCCGAACCAAAGCAAAAACGTTCCTAGCACCACTAGTGACGCACTGTGACCACGTAAAATAACCAAACGGCCTCTATGGTCGAACCGGCCCATCCTCGGGCCTTCGATATAAGCCCCCCATAGACCGGCTATCCCACCAACCATGTGGACCACACCCGACCCGGCAAAGTCAATCGCACCCGACCCGAACAACAACGAATCAACGGGCCGGGTCGGGCTGGCCCACCCGTCAACGGACCAAATCCAATGCGAAACGATCGGGTAAACGAACCCGGTTAAAAACGTGGAATAAATAAGATAAGCCACGAACTGAGTCCGCTCGGCTATCGAGCCGCTGGTAATACCGGCGGCTGCGATAGCGAAAGCCCATTGATACAAAAAGAAGCTGTAGTCAAAAGTTCCGGCGCTGTTAGACGCTGGAATATCATTGAGCCCGAAGAAATGGCGGCCAATGAAGCCGTTAGACGGCGCGCCGAAAGCCAACGCGAAGCCGAACAGGTAGTAGGAAAGCGAGCCGGCTGCAGCGTCAAGAACATTGGTGAGCATGATGTTCATTGTGTTCTTGGCTCGGACTGAGCCGGCGCACAGCATGGCGAAGCCGAGCTGCATGGCAAACACCAAGTAAGCTGAGAAAAGGAGGTACGTGTTGTCCACGGCGTACGCTACTGTTGCGAAACGGTCGCAAAGGTAAGTTGCGGCCGCGGTCGCATTTGCTGCGCCCCCTAGAAGGGGGAGCAGCTCTGAAGCTACGCACACTGCGTTTGACATTTTTTTTTTCTTTTCCCCTTTTTTTTTCAAGGGAGATTTTGTGAAGAGTGAATGTGAAGTTTATTAGAAGTAGAAATGTATGAAGTGTTTATATATAGTAATGGTCCGTGGAAAGTACAAGCACAAAGTGTTTGTTTGGAAGTGAGAAACTAAACTTTAAAAAATACCGAGTAATATTAGTTTTTAGTTCTAAACTTGCATTGACAACCAACAAATTAATGAATTATCTATTGGTTTCTATTATCTAAGAAGAGATTTGCATGTTTAAAAAATTATACTAACGTTAAACCAATGACAAATTATACTTGCTATGGTTTGATTTCTCTCTAAAAAAATAATCGAGGATAATGTATACGAAAAGTGGTATATAGGAGGAAACTTACAATGAGTATCATATCCCATTTTGTATTTCATTCTATGTGCCCCTCCAAATAGATTTTAGGAATTCCATATTATAATCTTAAAAAATTCATTTTACTTTTCGTGTTTAATAAATTCATGAAATATGATTGAATGAGTACATGAAGTGGGATTAATGATCCTCATTAAAAAAACTTATTATAGTACTACTCATTGTCAACCGATTCATTACTGTACTAAGAATTAACAACTTCTCGGATGTATCATTGTTATGCCTTTGAAAACCCGATCTGCAATTTAGCTCAAACAAATAAATTTCAAATTAGACGTAACGTAAGCATAACAAGAGGAGTATATTCAGTATGCAATGTTCAACGACCAATCATAGAAAGTGTTGTAGATGAAGGAGTGGTGTGGGGAAACATTTTATGGATTAGTATATGGTGTAGTTCTTGGATTTTAATCGTAGTAGGACATTTTTCAACTTTGGCTGCTTCAATTATCATTCTTTTATTGCGCAACTTGCACATATTGTAGTCCAAATAAAATATGAAATCATGATTCACTATTTTGACATATACCCAATTTACGTATAGTATCAACCTACAACTCTTTTGTTGCTTGTGTCACAGTGTGGGTGTGGCCTAGATGTAGAGTGTAGACAAATTTACTTATTTTTTCACTTGGTTGTCTCTTTTCCGGAAATGAACCAGTTTATTTGTAATGCATCAATCCTTGAAATCATTTGTATGTTCAATACACACTAGATTATTTTACATGTGCGACTATATAAAGTAAAATGAATGAATTAATCATGGTAATTAAGTTTGATACTTTTGAGGCTCTCAACGGAACTAGAAAATTTGACTTTCAAAAGTTCGACAATATGTACCACAGTGATACGACCAAGTCATAGGATATCTGAACACACGTCAAACATGGATATTTGAACTACTTCTAAATTTGGTTCGTTCGATCTTCTTTAACTTGGCTGGTCACTTGTCGCTAACCACCTTCCACCCTATCCTTAACTGGATAAATAATTAACCTACTGTAATATCGTCAAAAACTTTAGATTTGACATTCATATAATCATATGTATGACGACAAATAACAAAATGATTTATCAAACTACTGTAAATCAAGAGCTTAATTAGTCAAAATTTACAGCTTCAACCCCAGTGTAAGCCTAAAAGCTAATTCAAAGTATGAGTAGTCGCGTTAGATCAACAATAGTTGGTTGCTCTGGTGCACATTTCTCCTAGGAAGGGCCAATCATTTGAGGGGGTGGCTGAAATAAAGGTTAAAACCCACTTATATATACATCATCGCACTTGATTATCAAGCTTTGCATAATAACTCTGTATGCTTATAAAGTTGCTTCAATTAACTTTTCTTGTGTACTTTAGTACCTGTGTTCTCTCCTATCACTATTTTATTTCAAATTTTAATTTATTAATGCTGATTTTTGGGCCATAGATGGGAAAATGACAGAGTTTTTGCATGTGGTGGGTACTTGGTAGGACTTCAGTGCCCTAATGAAATGGTATCCTCATTGTTTGGACCTTATGAACTTGTGACACTTTTTAAGATTAGTGAGACACATAAACATGATTATTACCCATTATTATAAAGTTTATTTAGGCACTCAGAATCAGAATATTAACAAATCCCATGTACGGAGTATATGGGGTTGTTGTCCTCAAGTCCTCAACCCTACCTAAAAGTGTAGCGGTCCTTATTAGCATTTCAAATTACAATACATGAGTTATAGTGAAACACAACAAGAATGCAAGGTGTAATTATTTTTTACTATGGTGAGACGCAGTAAAAATGTAATGATGTGCTTAAATTTAATTAAGGCCTAATAAAATACGTAATACATAAAAGTTATATTCAATGCGTTAAATAATGATACTTCTTTTTTGTACATTTTAGTCAGAATGTTCAACCTTCGTCTTTTTTTACAAAACGACATTGCCTTCACAAATAATCTTCAAACATAGCATGTCTAATTGAGAACTTGCTTATGTGATCTGCACTGGTAGCTCAATATGCCTTAAACATCTTAGAGAGGCCAGAATTATATTTATTAGATGGTGGGTTTTGGCTCTTGGATTTTACAAAAAAAAAATGGCTTGTTTAGCTGGAGATGTCGTCAACTCTACGAGAGCTTGCATGCTGCTAATTAAGATAAGCTTAATTAGTTTTTAGTCCATGAGTAAATGCAATAATAATGGTCCAGGATATCTATGGTTTTTGTAATCCCCATTTGACTTATTCTATAGTACAGTAATAATTTTCTGATTTAAATTAAATGAATTAGTATTAAAACTATGGGTTAAAAGTTAAAACTCAATTCAGATTTCACTATCGTCATCAACTTAGCGGCTTCAAGTTTCTTTATTTGGGAAGCGGCTTCACGATTTTGTAGATTTATAACTTATTAACTTGTCATGCTTGATCATATACTCGTAGTCATTAGTCAATATAAAACAATAAGAATATCTACCAGGATTGTGAAAGTTTGAATGATTCTAGCTAGGAAGGAATACTGTGGCTTATGTATATAAGATGACAATCTTATGATCAAAATTCTACTTTAAGGGTGCGTTTAACACTTTAACAACATCATGTACGGCACAAATGTTATAATCAGAATTAGTGCTGACAAATAATTAAAGCTGACATGACGCTATAATTTGATAAACGGACAAACTAGTAGTAAGTTAAAACAATAATTTAAGTCTTTCAATTGAATGTATCAACTCTACTTATGCTATTAGTTAAATAAGAAGGTTAGTGATCGATGAGATCGAACCATTGGGAATTTCCCATATGTGTTCAATTGTCCCACATTGAAAAAACAAGAGAAATGGGAGATGTTTATAAGTGTGGTTGTGCCTCTATCCATTGGCTTAAACTTTTGGGTATGAATGGGCTACAACACACTTATAAACCGGGTTACCCATTCTTCGTTTCTGGCCGAAGGCTAGCAATAAACGAGTAAATAAGATTAACGTACGCAATACGCAATTAGAGATTCTGAATCAGAATGAAAGAGAGATTCGAATATAGAATCTACTTGTCTCATATGATAAGTGTAATCAATGACCAAGTAGTTACCAAATGGTTTGATTTAGAGCTTTAGATCCAAGTAAGCATATTATAAGGCTTAGGAGAGTGTTGTACGCAGTCATCACATGCGTCATCTTGATAGTTGCTTGGCCCGATCGATCCACAAAACTATTGCAATTCTGCAACTAATTAAGCAAACAAGCAATGTCTAAGCAATAATATAACCATAATTATTTTTTAATTTTTTGGGTTTCTTTGACTTGGTTATGTTTTAAAATTCATTTTACACATACAAACTTAACGTGATGAAAAGTTCATGAAGTGCAGAAAGTATTGACAATAATAATTTTCATTTGATCTACTTGGAAAATGAATTGTGTTAGATGTCAAATGTAGTATTTTGATATATGTTTAGGACCATTCGATGGTGTCTTGTCTATGTAGAGTAAGAGTGACCGATCAAGCACTTACGACTACGGTGAAATTACTATCTTGGTAAAAGAGTATGTATGGAATATCTCACATTTTAATGTTTTATAAAAGTGAAAATAAATTCGCAAAAATAATATCGCTATGTATTTCCTAAGTAAAGCTATCTAAGATCATGTACGCTGGTGTGTTTCAACCAAATAGAGATCGTTCGCCTAGCTACAAACTTTGATCTATTAATAAGAAACGTAAAACTTGGTGATTATTTCACCTAGCTAGAGCTTCATGCAACAAAATATTTTTAATTTTAAGTTTGAAAATCTAACAAATTGTACAGATTTTCTTTATGCAATTTGTAGATAAAGTCACACTTATAGCGGGACAACGAGACAAAAGAAAGTCAAACCCTGATTTAATAATTGACGAATTGTGATTGATGGAATTGATTAATGTGTGGCTTATGAAGTTTGGACTCTTTACTAAGAAATCATTTTTGAGATAATAATAATATGCTCAAAAGTTGAAATGAAGGCATGTTCTCAAAAAAATAAAAAATAAAAACAAAGAATCAAGGAGACATAAGAATGGGATTCTATGAATTTGGATTCCAAGAATTTGCAAGCAAATGTAATAAGCAACCGTACTTTTCGATCTTAAACGACTTTTTAAAATAATGCTAAAAAAAGTTAAACAAAATTGGTCGGAAAAAAACTTGTTCAACAAAATGGGGTGCACGTCACCTATATGTAAAACCGCCAAGGACCATGGCGGTTTCATGACTTGTGAACAATTACCAAATATTTTTTTTTTTTTTTTTTTTTTTTTTGTGTAAAACGACCAAAGTCCTTGGCTGTTTTACTATTCACAAAAAAAAAAAAAAAAATTAAGTCATAGAACCGCCAAGATTCTTAGCGGTTTTATATATGGGTGACATGCACCCATATTGTTGAACAAACTTTTCTTTCACCTATTTTGTTTGATATTTTTTTTTCGAGCACCATTTCGTTAAATCGTTCACTTTTCTTCTCAAATTTTCCTTGCAAGAAAATTTCCTTTATTTATTTAAGAACTGTTTTTGAAAGCTTTTTGTTTGACAATTACAAATCAACATCAGAGGAGGTATTATAGAATCGAGATTTCGTGGAACATTGTTGTAAAATACCGTTTTATTATAAGGTTATAGTATGAAACTTTGTTCATTATTGAAAATAAATAATAATGATAACTCAGCACTTCTAACTAAATGTTAACAAAATATATCCCGGTTCCCACCACTCCACCCTATAACAAATGGATTGAGCACAGGCGGAGAAGACGGAGAACCAGTATTTCGTGATTCATCTGCCAACTTGGCTTCTGCTAGAAGATTCATCAATAACATAATAATTACTTATTTTCTCCAAAATGGTGAGAATCCCTTAAAAATTATTGTCCTCTTGTGTACACTGTGCTCGTTAAATAATTGCCAACTAATGCTAGATTCCACGGAGTACGTCACAGGCTCAGAATTTGCTAGCACATAATCGGAATCCTGTTGGTACACTGATTTAGGAGCATCTACATCATTAGCATCTAATAATTTGCCTACATGGTAATCAAATGGTCACCCGGACATCTGCCGTATCAGGTACTCATGTTGAATGACGTTTTAGACATGGTATACAAATTGAACGATAATTTTACAATCAGAACGTCATAACTCATTGGTCGAACAGGTCTGACCTTGCGCAAAACTATACTTTTTTTAGATCGTGGTTGTTAACTTGTTGATGACGTATATATTATCTTATCTCGGCTTATATAATTATTATTATATGTCTAGACGAAATTCAGAAGTATGTTAATGAATCTATAACATCAACTTCATAAACTCTGTTGAAGTGCAATTGTCACGACTTGGCAACAAGTGATGTCAAAGAAATTGATTAATTAAATTAAGCAGGATTATTAGTTAACAGATTACAGCTACGACGCAAAAAAAGTCCAAATTATGATTCAGAAATGAACGTGAATCTAGCTTCATTTCAACGGATTCCTCATAAATAATTGACAGAATTTCCACCCGATTCCTTATTCCTCTCACCCACGTTAATTTCCATTTTCGATTTGATTCAGTATCTTGGACTTGTATTTCGGACATGGTTTAGATCGTTTTGTTGAATGTAGGAAGTTTGAATTTATCGGACACTTCTAAATTTTTATTAGATTCCATAAGTTTTTAATTTTGTATGAACTCGTGAATACGAAATTAGATAAACATCTTCCCTCCTTTCGTAGGAAAATATGGAATTCCCAAAAGAAGAAAATACCAAGTAATTCGCAACCATAAAACAGCTTTGTCACTTATTGGGTTATTGCTAATGAAATTTTCGTGGCTTGTTATAACAAGCTATACGCTCTCTTCTTTTATCATTTATCAACGGTTCGTTTGAACACGCGTGAGAAATTTAAATTAAACATTAACAAATGCAAAAAAAATAGGACTGTATCCGATCCAAAGAAATGCAATTTTGCACTCCATTAAAAAAAAAAAAAGAGAGAGAGAGAGAAAAAAAGAGAGAAAAAAAAAAGGAAAAAAAAAAGAAGAGGAAATTTGGATAAGATCTATGATGGGCCTATCCAAATATAAGAAACCCAAAGCTACAGAAGCACTGTATTCCTCATGCACACTAGCATCTAAGCATTAAACTTGGAACATCATAAGGCTTACAACTTAAGCTACTGTTAAGGTTTGGAGTCTGACCTCGTAAGACATCGGGAAAATGCCTCATTTTGCATACTGGCAGATGAAAATGTAAAACTGAGTCGACGAAAATTCACCTGCAGACTTATAACCAAACCGAGAAGGCCAGAGGATGTAGGCTCACTTATCCTTTGACTTGAGTTGTTGTGCTAGCAAGAGAAGTCCAATTGCAGAAAACCCGGACAAAAGGGTCGAGGAATAGAATACTGCAAGAAGAACCCCCCTCAAAGACTGCATCCAGAAACATTAGATTAGGTATCACCAAAAAAAAAAAAAGGGGGCGAATGTATCATGATTCATGACTCTAAAGGGGGTCTATAGAGAATATTGTAGCATTCATATAAGCACACCTTAGCCAGTTGCAAAGCATTATCGTTTGCATATTGCAATGACCCCTCTGAGATGTTTTGTATTCCTTGACTTACTTCCCACGACAGGAACCTGAATTAAGACCACATGAACTCAAAAATCACAAGGCATAAGAAAACCTGATATTTTTAAGGTATGCACATAAGTGTGCTACCCAAAACAATAGTAATAAGTGTGCTACCCAAAAACAACAGCAATAGCTGCGCCAACATAGGCCTTCTCTGGAGTCAGTTCAACTTGGAGTTCCCCAAACTACAAAAGCAGCAGAGCTGAAAACATCATCCGAGAGAATCATCTGATAATATGAATCAAAGAATATGAGTTTAGAAAGCTAGATTACCTTAAAAGTCCTTGTTTCGGCGTTTGGGCTTTCATCAGTTGCTTCAGGCACTGCAGTTGCAGATAGAAGCTTCCCGGCAGCAATCATCGATTTTGCAATCTATACTTGTTGCAAGTAGCCAAGAATACTGCTATTTAGAAATGCATTATCTAAGAGTTAAATACATTACAAAGTGGAAACATGACTGACATTCTGACAACATAAACTGTATCATCAGATTAGGCCAATGTCAGTCTATCATTCAGAAAACAATCATCTCCCTCATTAGTCATTATGCATGAATTACAGCAGGTTTTTCTCAACATAAGTTGAAAGGGAAAATTTTGAGCTGAACAATACCTTTTCTAATTCACCTTGACCATATTGCCCCATTGATTGAAATCGTCTTCCAGCAGACAACAATCTCTTACCAAGAGCTAGAAAGGTAAACGACTTCAGATCAACCAATAATCCAACTCATCTCCACTCAATGCATAAAGTTGCTTTTTTCCCCCTCGAGGAAGAATAAAAGCAACTAACTTCTTGCCAAAAAAAAAAAAAAAAAACAAAGCAAAAAAAAACCCTCAAAACGCTTGCACCAGATATGAGCAATTGAATCTTGCCTGATTTTGCTCGTTCTGTCAAAGATTTCTCTAATAGTGGAAGCTTCTTTGCTAACGAGGAAGATGTCGAAGTATCAGCCAACTCCCAAGCACGACTTAAATTCAACAATGTCTCCCCTAGCTCTTGTCCACACTGAAAGTTTTAGCTTCAGGGAGTTAATTTAACTATGCAACCCATGATTAATAATTTGAAACACAGAAGTTCTCACTTCTCAAGAAACAGTGTCTAAAAGCATATGAATTAAGAGGTGCGTTAAGGCCAGAAAGACATCTACTGTTCAAACAAAAATCTACTGAAAATTGATTCGTAAGTTACACATAACATAGCTCAAACGGGAAAATAAATAATACAGGATACAATTTGTTCAGCTTGTATTCTTCACAAATAGTTAAAGAATATATGCCAACCAATGTATGGTCATTCAGCTCTTATTCTTCATACCAGACATTGGTTGATGTATGAAACCATTAGTAGATCAAACATAACAATAAGAATGAGTCCTCACGTAAAGGCAGCAGTGGTTCAAGAACCACAAACACAACAATGATAATATCTCCAACGGATCCATACAAGTCCTTGGTCCAGACAATTTTAGAACGTAACAGCAACATCTTACATCTCACATCAAGCAATGATCCTCAAGCAAACGCACTTCAAGAATATCACTAACCAAACTTTCCACTTGCCCTGACTTTAGCTGTACTTTAATAACAATGGCATATGATATCCATTCCCAGGGCATATTCCTTTATTGTTGCAAATGGACCAACCTATGGGTTCATCAAGGATGGAAAAGGATTGAGGCAGGGGGATCCCTCGTCTTCACAACTGTAAGTGATAACTATGAAAATTGTATTTAAGATGATAACTAATTTAAAGGGAAACAGGTTACAGTCAACGTCCAAAGTGCAAAAGATTAACCTCAATTGTTGCTCAGCAAATAGCCTCAAATCTGCAACATTGGTAATATCACTTACTGGCATATGCAGGGAAATTACAACTCCTAAAACCTGAGATTTTTGGCACCATGGTTTTCTGGTTTTCAATATTTCTTCTGAGTTCTGTCATCAAAGAAACAGATAAGATGTGGATGAACTTCATTTCAAGGCAGAACCAAAGCCCTATGAAGCTAGATTTGCTCAAATGGGAGCAATTTGTTCTGCCATACAGGGAAGGAGGTACAAATTTCGCAGAAATTGCAAGCTATGAAAAAAACGGCTTGCATGAAATGGGGTAAGGAAAATCCAGCATATGGACAAAATTATATTGAAGAAGAGTATTGACGCTACAAGTTCAAATTCTGGTAGATTTTTATGCTAAACAAACAAAAACATAGCTATGGAAAATGCCTGACTGAACTCAAGGATGAACTTACTGACAGAGCTAGTAGCCATCAGAATGAATTTTCCCTTTTCACTGGACGGAGTCTCGGGGGAAGTTCAGCATAGAAAAAGCAAATCATGTTTCGTGAACTAAGTAGTCTAGAGATCCTTACTTTATCTTGGAATCAGCAGGCAAATTTGTTCTCTTCCTGTTGGTTTCACTCATGAGACAGAGGGAAGATTACAGATTATGTAGAGCAACTATGGTTGCTATCATCTATTATGTCAGGCCGCAAACACTAGGATCGTTGCAAATAGACATTGTACCATTGAATTGCTCAGCAAACAGATTAAGTCCGAGCCAGATTGCCAGTTGTACAGTTATTATCCTAGTCAAGCTCAGCAACCCTATTGATAATCATATAGTTAGTTATTAGATATGTCATGTATTAGTTTCTTGCTTCCTGATTCGACTTCACTCATGGATATCACATTGATACCGCTTCGAGGAAAGGGCATCTGTTTTGCTCTTTTCCCCCATTGTGGACTAATAGCAATGTTTGGAAACACAGTGATCAATTACTTTTGGTTTTGTTGGGCAATTTAACAAAGTTCCATCCTTTAAAAATAACCATTTCTAGATCTACTCATGGCCTAAAAATGAATAATCACATATAAATAGTTCTTCACAAACAAACTAGTAAATGTAAACAGTAAGTTTTGCAATTCTACACAACTAACCTCAATAAGAACTGGTCCATTTGAAAGATCAAATGCTGCATCATTAAGCTGTAACAAACAATCTTGTTTCACAATCAACCAAACAAATATACAGCAATGAACATAAATCATGTTAACTTTGAATATAAAAAATCACTCACATCAAGACGAAGGTCATTTGGAAGCTTAACAAAGTAATCAGTTGGCAAATCAAAGGTAGCCTGCAAAATTATTTAAAACTTTAATTAATAATGCAACATTATAAGGGGTTCTGGTAAAAAGACACTGGTAAAAACGAGAAATTACCGCTAATTCCTGAAGAAGAGTTTGAGGGTCAGGGTTGAAGGACTTGGTAGAGTCTGATTCAGTGAGAGCAAATGCAACTCCAAAGGGTAATTTCGGGATTTGGGTTTTGCGCAGGAAAACATTTCTGAAGTGGGTTTGCGAGTATTTGCTGTATAAGAGTGATTTTGTCGGAAAAATTTTGGTTGAGTGATGAAGAAGGGAGAGTAGAGGTTGATGGCAATGATTTTGCAAGGAGAGTGCCATTTGTTTTTTTTTTTTTTTTTAGTTTCTGGGTTCTGACTGTTTAAGAGTGTACTGGTGACACTTCATAAAACTGGCAAAGTTTAAGGATGTTTGAGATCAAAATCTGTGGTTTGGGGAAATGTTTGTGGATTTCCAATGGCCCACTTTGTATGCAAGCAAAATGATTGTCTGCTCCTCTGGTGAGAAAACCGGAACGAATTTCGGAAACGTGAATTTTCAATCGAACACGAAGGAAATCACAAAAACTAAAGATACCCTGGGTAGAAGGGTTACCTGATTTTGTTCGCACGTTTTTCATTTCTCACCACTTAAAAGAAAATATGTACTATACATATGAAGAATAAGAAACAAACTACTCCTAGAACTTTGATACATTTAAGGCAGTGGACAAAGGCCATTGAGATTTGAGAGTAGATGTAGTCATAGACAGTGGGTTGAGAGATCTGACATGCGTTTCAATGTGATGTGTTATCGTACGAAATGGACTTCTCAATTTCTCGATAGGAAATGAAGACGATCCAAACTCGAGATTCTATGTGGAGAAAATCCACTTTACAATTTGTTTTTCTGTTTGTCATCTCTATGGTTCTAATCTCCTAAGAGACAATGCTAGTCCATCAACTTCCAACCTTAGCGACCTTTCTCTGCTCGACTTGGCCGGTCACAGGACACTGCATCTCCGTCCAACTAATAGGAACCATTTTCTCACCTGCAAGAACACATATGCCACATCAATACTTTCCAGACTGATAAACCACGATACAACAACAGCTTCGAAACACATGGGAACCAATTGAAGCTCCAAGTCTGAGCTAAAGTATACTTGCATAAATGAAGTCTCCCCAAGGACTAAAGAATTGCAAAATGCATAAATATGCTAAGCAAAACTAGCATGAAATTCATATGACGAGGTCATGATTCTGTATAAGGGAGTCCGAAGAAGGAAGCAAGCAACATTTAAGAAGATGGCATATAGCCTGATTCACTTACCCGCAGAACTCTCTGCAGATACAACGCCCAATTCATTCTTTGCTGTTGACAAGTAGTAAGCCCTTGCGTCCCCAAGAGATAACTTAGCAATGTGTCAAGTATATACGTCATGCACAATCAAACATACAGTACAGAAAAAATGCAGTATATGCACTTGAAGTTTAAGATAAGCCACGACTAATAGCAGCAATGTTTGAGCTTCAGGTGAACACACATAAAAATAAAACGTTTTTGTGGTAACTAGTGTTAACATAGCTTCCAAGATAGCCCAAAACAGGAGAACATAAATATCAGATACTATGAAAACAGAGAGACAGATAACAATAGAAAATAAGAATGAAGGATACAACAACTGCTTTTACAATATCACCGGCACGGAATGAAGCATACATATCAACTTTATCAATCTCGGTTGCTCTTACATCTTGCTGCCTGCCACAGACAATGACCACGTAAATCCCCGGAACCAAAATCTTATAGCAGTATCCTGTACCCACCTTTTTCTTGGGATGGGAAGGATGCTATATGGACATTCGCAATTAACATTAGAAAGTACAGCCAAGTGTTTATGTAAATACTACATATGGTGCATGTGCATTAGATAACACCTCTGCCACCCACCCCCTATAATAAGGAGCTTCATTGACTATTGGTGTCCGAGGTAACAAACGTCTTGTGAAGTATATCCTATTCTAATGAATTCAAAAAAAACTACGCAGAACTTGCAAGTTTTCTTTCTTCCTGTAAAAAGCTACACGACGTGCAAGTATCCAACCCCCAGGGACTCGGTGAGATTAAAGCTGTATGAAATTTCGGTACCTGATGATGCCAGTAAATATCTCCTTAACCGCTTTATCACCAACACACATAATGTCAGCTGAAGCCATTTTAGGCATCACCTTTTTAACCTGCCAAAAACATAAGATAAAGATCCAGTTTAACCTCAGTACCTCACTACACAATATCAAATAAACCAACAATTAATCAATCCAGCAAATATGCAACAAGTTAATAATTTCGATTTTATCATGCTACATAATAATAGCATAAAACATACTCCTATTCTCTAAGCTGTTTAAAGGGAAAAAGACTTCAATCAAAGCAAGCACAAGTACATGAAAATATGAGTTGTGCCATGTGCATCAAAAAGTCTAGATCCGTTAAAGACACCCATTATTCAAATCACTCTCTCAGTAGTTAACAAAAGTATATTATATCAAAACTTACACGAGAAAGGACAATAGAGCCAGGCTCAGGAACCGCACCGTGAGCTTTGTGACCAGTTACCTCCACCACGGGCCTCTATTAGAATCAGAATGAAGTAGTTAGTGTTACAAGTTACAACAATCACCATATCAAACATTATAAGCCCACTTGAAATTATGTAGTCCTAGTTCAAAACAATACAGAACAAAATTTTACTTAAAAGAAGGGAACTGTTTCTTCCAAAGAAAAGATAACAAAACATTGTGAATGTGTAGCCTTTCTCCATAAACAAGCCACCACCACAAACAAATCCGAGGGTTGCATGACCTGTGCCATACATTATGTACAAGTACAACCCACCTCAACCGCAAACCCCTTGATTGACTAGTGTGTATCACTAACATAGCTCGTAGCCACAGACAGTACCTGGAACCCCATGAACCACAGAAGATCTCGTTTGGAACACTACTTGTATGTAAACAAGCCAATAAGCAGTTGCCCTCTAATTTGCCTCTAAAAATTGGGTCAACGAGAATTATAATGCCCCAAATCTTGCAAAACACCTTTAAGGCGAGACATCTCCATCAAAGCCACCATCACGCACACCCAAAAAAAAATGTTCTTTTCATGCCTACTAGATCAACCATCAATCTTTTCAACCATCAGGATTAAGAAGACACAGCATAGCCAGGTACGTAGCAGTTTGGTACAAAACTCCAAAAAAAAGCCACAATGGCAGTACAACCAACTCATAATGAAAACAGGCCAAAGAGAACACTCAAAACCCAGCCGTGATCACATGAAGCATCTACATCTTTCGGGGAGACACAACATTGCTCCACCCAGTCATTAACTACCATGAAACAATCATGACTTGCTCAATGAGAACCAAGACTACTTAAAGAGTCAAAAAGACACCATCTTTAAGAAAACTCCATTGTTTCTTCAGCTCAAAAACCCTAATTTAATTTACATTCAATATCATTCCAAATCTAAAACTAAAGCATGTCATTGTCAACCCAAATATGACATTGTGGTGAAAAAAAAAAAAAAGAACTCCTCTCGACACCCATAATATATACTCCTTTATCTTAATTGCACTACCCTAGACATTCATCAGTGCTCAATTCATACTACTTGCACCTCTCATTTCACCAATTACCCATGCAACTTCATCCAATCACGCTCAATTTTACTCTATCCCGTCTCGAAACAAAACATTTCACATACCCAATTCCTAGCCTTACCATTTGAAATCATCACAACATTTCAAACCTTCTCTAAATTGCAGTGCCTAGACATTCTTAAGCTCAAAATTTCCCCAACTTACATCTGAATTGACCAATTACCCCACAATAATTCATCCAATCAAGCTCAATTTAACTCTACCCCAGTTCAATATAAAACCCGGGTCCGAATACGAAATCCCTAACCTTCAACATTCCAAATTCTCGCAACATTTCAAAAAATTCTCACACACACACACACACACACATATATATATATATACATATATAAATATAAATAAACCACATTGGCAACATTATCGCGATTTCAGTTCAAAACTCGTCTACATCAATATCCGCACCCGAATACCTAACTGGTGGCAAAACAAAATTATACTGAAGGTGCATTTTGTAATTAATTAATTAACAAAAAGATTAATGAAGCAAAAACCTCTGATTAAACCCTAATTACCAAAATTTAAATAAAAAAAAATAAACAGGAAAAAGCGGGAACCTTGTCGGAGGAATCAGAGGAGGGAGGAGAGAGAAAATAGGAGCCGGTGAGAGCAGCGTAGACCAACTTAACCCCGCTTGCGTCAGCAATGACGTAAGTGCCTTTTCCTGCTCGTATTTCCGACGCTTTTCCGAGCACTTCTCCCGGCGTCACTATTTTTACTTCTCCGTCTTTCTCTCCCATTTTTTTGCTCTCTTCAGGCGGCAACGGCGGTGTTAATGTTTCGTCGGGAAAAAAGTTGAGGAAATATAGAGGTGTCGCAAAGTTACGAAAGAACGGCGGTTTTTTTGAGTTGGGAGTTTCGAATGGTATTTGGGCTTTTTGGGCCCTTATTTCTCTTTGTGGAAGGAATGTCTATTGCAATAAGCCACTCGCACATACTCGGAAATTTCTTGTGTTCACCCGAAATTACGTACTCTCGTTGTATCTTCTTATATTATCGTGTAGTAAAAGTCTAAAAATGACAATAGAGTTAGATAAATTTTTTTGATAAAAGGTACAACTAACTTATTTTTTATATAATCTTTATGTGAGAGTACACATTGTAATCTCAGGTGTATGGTAGACTTTTTGCACTTCTGAAACAATAATTGAGTCGAATTGTGTGTGGAGTTTGTGAAAACAACGTGTGATGTGTAAATCAAAACGTTAGCTAAGGTGGGAGTTGAGAATTAAACAATGACTCCATAAACTCCATACTTTTAACAAGTTTTTCAAAAGAATGCCTTTTTTTTTAAGCGCGAATAATGTTAGAATAATACTGTACATTTTTTTTATACCTCAAGTTGAAAAACTACTTACAATGTTGTAATTAGGGACTCTAATATACCTAATATACATTGACATGCTTCTCACGTGTCGTGTGAATGCATTTTAATGCATAAAGTGAGGATAAGACGTACACAAACTTATTTTACGTCTTATACAGTTATACCTTGTGTAAGTTGTGCCGAACCACATACGAGTTACGACAATTGAAATCATTCTATACCTTAACACAAATCAATCAACTTTGACCTAGGTTCATGAAATTTATTTTCAATGCTCTCTTTAGCCCTTTTTTGGCCAATTTTAATCTCGATCCAAACTTGTTTCGGTCCGGTCCTGTCCGGTTTTAAACCAAGGCAACAACAGTCGTTAAAGAAACAAAGTGAGTAATAAGATTGGTTTGGGAGTGGAATCCAGTGAAATTCACGTGCCATGCACAGATCAGAAACATACAAAAGAATAAAAGGTGGGAGTCAAGTGTTGGAGCTTTCTTTGATGATCTTATCTTATGCCAAAATTAGCAGAGCATACAGCACACTGCCACACTACACTACACTACATCTTTATCCAGCTGACCAGTCAAACCTACAGCTTCTCAATAACGACATCGTTTCATAAAGTTATTACTATAGTAGTTTTCACCTTTTTAGTGGGACTCGACATGCACAATTGCACATTATCTTTTTACTCGTAACTTACTTTAACCATATCTACCAATCTATCATCGTTATCGTAATCTCGCCATGAATTTACACGTTCGTCATTAACGTACACTTTCATGCATGACATACGTTTCTTACTTCAAACTCTTAGGAAAGAGCTTTCAGTGTTACCTATGTCTTGAAACTTGCATGGAACAATACTAATATAGTGAAATATTGAGACTGTTATATACTTCGTATATAGTGTGACGATTATAGAATTCGATCAAAATGTTACAATGTAACTAGTAACTAAGATTTCGTTTTCCAAATGATATGAAATACGGAATAAATGTAAATAACTAGATAAATTATTGTTTCGCATCCAATGTTCAATATTCACCTACAGATATACCTATCGATCTTAAAATACATCTGAAAAGGTGACAACTGACACTCACGACACTCTCCAAAGTACGGAGTATTGAACATGCGCCAGTAGGAATTATCGAGTACATTATCTGTTAGAGAATTAAGGAAGTATTGTATTAGGAATATGACTAGGGAATATTAGACTTATGGTAGGAATAGTATTAAGGAATATTAGGAGTAGATCTCTGCCTTGTGGTACAAGCTATTGTAACGATATAAATAGGGGTTCACCCCTCATCAATAAGACGACAACAACAACTATCTTTCTCAACCCTAATTATAATTTATCATGGTATCAGAGCCTCTTTTCTAGAGGACTCTGCAAGTCGCTTCCGCTGCCTGCCGGTGGGTTGATAATCTATAACACCCACCGGCGGGATTTCGTAATGATCAAAATTCTTTAGCCTTAAGATTTATTAGTATTACTTAGAAACTTTTCTAGGTTCAAATTTCCTTTTCTACTTACCCTGCAAGTCTACCCGAATTCCTATGGCAAATCAAACAAAACAATGATGCTAGTTTCTCTACGTACGCCCCCTTTCGGTCAAAACCTAAAGCAAGCTGCCCCCAATTCCTTTGTTTTTCTACGTTGAGCCCTTAATTGTTTCTATCAACTATCCGGTCGAACAATTCTCGACCTTGACAAACAAACAACTTTGGTTTTTCGGTACCATCAAACCGAATTAATGGTTGGTTTCTTCAGTTCCATCAAAACTGAATTACAAATTTGGTTTTTCGGTGTCCATCAAACCGTGACAAACAAACTATGTGGTTTTTCGGTGTCCAGTAAACCGTACGGATTTGGTTTTTCGGTGTCCATCAAACCGTGCAAATTTGGTTTTTCGGTGTCCACTAAACCGTCTAAAACCGTTGCTGAACAAGGATGAACGAGGATTGCGGATCGGTCAAGCTACAGATACTATTTTTTGTTTTACACAATTATTGTAATTTTCAAACCCATGGAAACTTTTGCAAAGTTACCATGAGTTTGAGGGGGGGTGTTAGAGAATTAAGGAAGTATTGTATTAGGAATATGACTAGGGAATATTAGACTTATGGTAGGAATAGTATTAAGGAATATTAGGAGTAGATCTCTACCTTGCGGTACAAGCTATTGTAACGATATAAATAGGGGTTCACCCCTCATCAATAAGACGACAACAACAACTATCTTTCTCAACCCTAATTATAATTTATCATTATCTCATCATCATCATTTGCATATAGATAGACAAAAAGGAGAGTAGTGTTTAACTAGCTAGTACTAGTACAAGAAAGTTGATTTGTACTAACTTCACACGAACAACAATTACAACATCTATCAAATAATTTAAGCAACATAGGAAGGTAAACTACCAAAAAAAAAAAAGTCAAAATGCAATGATATATATCTCCAATAATCTTGGAAAATTAATACTGATGAAACTAAGCTAGCTCACTATGTATAATTCAAATTCAAACTTTGGTTACACAATATTTATAAGATGATGGAAATTGATTTTTATTACTAGGAATTAGTAATTATTAATTAAGAAGGAGGATCAAACTTGTAGAATTTGTCAACAGCAACAGAAACATCCCAAGTACAACTAAGTCCCTTTGGAATAATAACAAGATCTCCAGCTCCAAATTCAACACCATCATCGTCATTTGTACTACTTGATGATGAAGCTTTTGGGTATGCCTTCACTTTGCCTCTTACAAAATAGCATGTCTCCGTTGCATCATACTTGAGCGTTATCTTCCCTGGTGGACAACCCCATCTGCACATTCTAATAGTTATTAGCACTCATATATAATAATTAAGCAACAAGAACAAACAATTTTATTTATCGACTCGATGTGGATAACTAGACGTATCCATTTATCCACACCGAGTCATAACATCGTAACAAACTAACAGTTAAACTAGCTGACATTCGTCTATGATAGAGTGATGCATACTTAGGCCACGACTTTATTCCAAGCTCGGATAATCGAGTTTCGGAAGGATTTTTCTCTACGATGATGTTGAGACGATGAGACTCTGATGATGTCGTTCCCATTACAAAATCTTATTAGATTAGGTAAAAAAAAAAAAAAAAATTGAACTTGCTAGCTAGTTCAAATATGTTGATGACGAGTTGGGAAGAGAGATTAGAAGAGAGAGATGATCGAGTGCAAAGATGTAGTGAGGTTAACGCCTTTGGTTTATTTATAAGCGGGGTTAAAGGGAAAAGGAGTGGTAAAAAAAAAAAAAAGGGTAAATAAAGGAATATCTTTAACTTATGAAACATACATGAGTGGATATATCATTAAGGAAAGACCTCTCTATGAAGCATTGAAGTATGGTAAGATTGCCTTTCCTAATTAGATTTTTACAACATTAAGGATTTAGGATCTGAGTATTATATACGTAGTACCAAGTAAGACTTAAGTAATGCATACATGTTTTATTCATACTGATACTCGTATTCAAATTTTAGCATGAACGTAGTTTGATTTATTGCTAATGTTATTTTTCATGTGAGTGTATGTGGACTAGAGATAGATGATCACATGTGTGCAATTTGTTGAACATGAGTCATGTTTCTAGCATGGATTGGTAACAGATATATAAGCGACTGATAGGTAGATTTAGCTGCCCTGAACCAAGTTTAATGAGGAGATAGTGGGAAAATGATGTATTTCGAAATGAGTGCTGAATTTGCCTAATACCCCTTTAACCTAAACTTTAATATGTACATTTACAATTAAAAGAAGAGAGACTTTAAAAGGAAGGGAGTATGTTAGCCGTAGAGATGACTAAGTCAAAATTTGCATGCATGTAATGTGTGAGAATCATTGGAATTCCGTGAACAATGACTCACTATTCACTGAGTAAGAATCTATTGGGTCATCCTCATCCGTTGCTATGCTTCTTTTGGAAGGGCCAGTTGGGTAGATCACTATTCAATTTTTGCAACTGATATAATAGCTAGCTTTCTCTGAACTAGAGGGGGAAAAAGTTTCTTTTTTTACTTCACTTAACATGAAAAGATTTTTAAAAAGCAAGATTTGCACATGTAACTCTATGATTTCTTTCATGAGAATCTATTTTTTTTTGTTCATGACTTTGCGTTCGAGGATGGTTTATCTGAATACTAATCGCGGAATTTGTGGATGTCAAATCTAGTCATCTACATACCTAAATCTTAGAATTATAACCAACCTTAAAATCAAGGTTATAGAAATTTGATCATTTTTTTTAATTTCCATCGAAAATCTCCAATAATTTCCATTACAAATCCCCCAGTAATTTGTTTGAATTGTTTGTAATTAAAAAATAAACACGATCCAATACAATTTGAAAATATTGCCATTTCTATTCATCTTTTGTTTTGTGTTCTTTCTTATTTCACAATTACATTTCTTCGTCGCCACATCCTTGGATTGACAAAAGAAAAACAAAAATGGAAAATTACACAAAACACCCAAGAAATGACACCTTTAACTTTGAGCCTGAGGTAGTATTAATAACTATGCCTTACCTTAAAAATAGGAAACTAAAAGAATTAAAAATAATAGACCAAAAAGAAAAAAGATTATACTTGAAGCTAGTTTTGGGCCTAGCTTATCATGGACATTTTGGGTTTTTACCCGGCCCACCATAGTAAAAATGTTGGCCCCAATCATTATCATATGAACTTTTGATGTCATAACAATTTGTATTCTCAGCTAGAGTTTGGATATCTTGGGCCGTGCTAAGACTGTTGTCCGAGTCCACAATTTGAAGGTTTCTGAAATAACTAGCCTTTCCGAACCCACCTTCCGCAAACTGGCCCGAACCCATTTGGGTCGATGTGTGCAGCCCATTGGCCCGTGTGTTGACCACCTCACCACCCCACTCGACCATGGTTGCATGGTCCGCTAGGTGGGTGAACAACTCTGCTGGCCAGTATCCTACTAAGGTCCCTTCTCCGAAACTCATCCACCAATTCCCAAGTTTCGGATCCTGCAAAAAAAGATCGAGATATGACCCTTGATTAAGATAGAGGTATTAGGTGGTATTGACACATGTACGGGCAAAAAGTAATAGTAACCAACACTTAATGATACATTGATACATTGTTGTCGTGGAATATTAACTTGTTTGTTGTAGATACTTCATTATCGACCAAAAATAGAAAACGGTAATAATGAAGTGAGGGTCGAACCTTCCAAATTAGGATAGTGATGTCAAATTGGTTGCTTGAAAATGAAGATACAGGAGAGATTGCAGCTCCAATAGCAATTCTTGTGTTCATTTGCACAAACCCGGAACATAGGAGATTGTAGCATCCTGTTGCTTGATATGAATCACTCTGAATTACATAATAAGCAAACCAAAAATCAGTTTTCAGTTAATTTTTCAACAACATTATTTATGAGGGATTTAGAATTCTCGATCTAGTATCTGATCATTTGTAAGTTTAAACGCTTATTACATATCAAACGAATCAATGTATTTAACTTAGCCGCCTCTAATGTCTGCCGAAAAATAGAGGGTGGTCCAAAATTATAATTATTGGGACATAGACACATAGTATATGATAATGTACATTAGCAAAATTATTTATAATATTAGATCAGTAGTTGACAATAGTATTAAATTTAACTGATAACTGGATCTCCATGCTCAAATTAAAGGCACTCTAGTGGAAACTGGAGAGAGTCACTTTCCTAGTACCTGTCCTATTTAATGCTCATCTTATCTTATTACTCTCATTGGATCCTACACAAATCACCAACTTTAATTTGCTTAATTAACTTGTTCATTCTTGGACACTCTACATGATCTCATATTCTTTGCATTAGACGTACAACTAATTCGTCTAATACTGATGTGTGGGTGATTAGGTCAAGTGGTACATGTTTGTCAATTACGAAGTGATTAAAGGTATCGAGATCGATCAAGACACTGAGAAATGTAACATACATGTTCAAGTCCTTCAAAGATCTATTGACTAAATTCCTAGTGAGTGGTCAAATTTTGAGTATCGTCGTATATATACATGCACATGCATGTTACAACTTACAAGTATATTTTTAAGTGGTTGAATGAGTCTCGATACAAATCAAACACGATTTACTAGTAAACTGTACCGAAAAGGCGAAGATAGTAGCTTGCTATGTAGCAATCTATCAATTTCCTATGTACTCAAGTGTATTGATTGGAAAATCAAAGTTACCAATTGTGCAAGGAGCTGAAATTCAGGAAGGTTATTTTGTGGGGCTAAATCCCTAAAACGATAGGGCTATTACGGACATTAATTGGACTATTGGAGTCAAAGTTGACTTTAAGACTAGTAGAAAAAGATAAGTGAGGCTTGTACTTGGTATATTTAAGTGAGTTTGACATTAGGAAAACTTGGTCATGTAGAGCTTTGATCTAAATAAGTCGTATCCCACTTATAATTATTCTACACACTTGCAATCATGCACCTAAAATTTCTTGAGTGCTATTATTTTCATGAAAGTGCACACATCTTTTAAAAAGGAAGGTAAAAGATATATGAAGAAACAAGGTAAATAAATGAGTCGATAAGAAACATTAGCAATTGAGAGGAAACGGATTCATACCGTCCAGTAAGTGAACAATCTTGGCCTGCTATCACCATAAAGCTCCGGACTGACCTGACTAGTAGAATAATCAAATCCTTAGACCTCCATTTCCAATTAGAATGTGATAAACTATTGTACGATAGACAAATTTACTCGTCTTTATGTCTCATTAGAAAATCCTAACACTCTCTAGTGTAGAAATATGAATTTGTCACCGAATTACGTCTCAATAATCTAGCAACACAAGTTTAATCAAAAGATGGTTGGTGAGAGTTATAAGAAAATTAGATAGGAGATTATTGAAGTTTATGCAAGTACCTGCCATCCGGCTTCAATGCTGTTGAGATCAGTGCCGTCAAAATCGCCAGAAAGAACCCAAATTTGCGACAAACTAAATTCGTTTATTTCTTCAATTGATGGATCCCATACATTTATTGTTGCTCTTGCTCCATATATTTGCTCTGATAATCCCGTATACGCGATTGCATGCTACAAAATAATATGCACCAAGTCACCAACACATATTAGAAAGAAACTTCTAAGCACATACTACATAGTAACCCGACAACAAATTAAATCGGCATACTCCGTATATAGAACCAATTTGTACTGTTAATTTCATAATAGATACGAAAGCAACATTGATATTGACGAGTTTCAAAATCACCGCACTTGAAAGTTGAGACGAGTACCATTCTAGACAAATAAGTAGGGATGAAAACGCTTCGAAAGTTCTTAGTGAGATATATCACTTATAAAATGAAAGTTCCAAATTACTTTACATCTACTTAACCATGAAGTGATAATTATTGTCTAATACCTTAAGCATCATCATACATATCATGCAAAAATCATCATGTTCACTTGTGCACTACTTAATTATTAATCGTACAATGATGAGCGAGCAAAATGGCAATGATTATACCATGTTGATCGATCTCTCTACTACAATTGTACAAATGATCACATAATTACATGAAATGTAGCAACTAATTAAAAAAAGATTAAGGGACGTATGTAATAACTAATTGAATAAAAATAAACGCAATTGAACTAATTACCTCATGGCCGTTGCCAGTAACAACATCAGGAGCATCTGTGCGCCTAGCTAAGGGCAACGACCGTGGCCGTTTCCTCCCAAAATCGTACAAGGACTTGGCCCTTAACACGTCCGGGACCGTGCTCCGGCGCACCGGGACAGTACCCTTAGGGCACCTTGTCCCATTGAGATGCCACATTTGCCATTCCACTTCTTTCAACCCTTCTTTTCTCTTATCGTTACTCCCATCTTTTGCCTCATCTAATTTCACCATTTTCATTTTTGGCATCTCCGGTGGCTCTTTCTGTCACATTTTTATAAACATAAGCCAATAATAAATTAGTGATGATTTATTTAAGTGGGAATTCTTGTTTGAAAATTTTTAATACGAATCCAACAATATACTTTTCACAAGTTCCCTAACAAGTTTAAATTTGGATTCCATAAGTGAAAACATCATATAAGGATAAATGCCTAATGAACCACTTAATTGCATGGTAATTAAAGGCAAACTAATTATGGACTATTTTTCGTCTTGAACTCCAATTTCCGCACTATAATTTACTCTCAAAAAGTTTTGAAACGAGTCAAATTATAAAATTTAGAATTTAGCTAAACATATGTTACCCCAAATTTCAAATCCCCGATCACGACAAGAATTGTTTCAATTCACGAGTCAAACAACTGTTTAACAGTAGAGTGGAAGAGATACAAACCTGAATCTTGTGATTCTTTAAAAGAGGATGATCAAAAGCTGGCTGCTTTTTCCTATGAACACAATCTATTATGTCTCCATCAGGGCTCTGAAAGTGAAAACAGAAGAAACATCAACAAAAACAAAAATAGACCCAAAAAACTTTAAATTCAAGTTAAACACAATAGCAAACAAACAAACAATCCCTTAAAAAAAAAAAAAACAAAAACAAAAAACAAACACTATAGTAAGATTTTATACAACTTCACTTCACTGTTTTTCTTGGTCATTGTAACAACAAATTACTCGTAGAACATACCAACAACAACAAAATGAAACAGAAACAATAACCTTAAAAATAACAAAAGTTGCACCCAATTAAAAATGTATATATATAAAAAAAATGGAACACAAGTAGAAGAACGAAAATAAAAATGCCATGCTCATATATATCGATTCATGTAAGTCGACCCTAAATCATTTTGCGACAAATGCTTTAATAGAAGACAAAGAAAGACAGTAATTAACAAACCTGAATGCTGAAGACTGGAGGTTTATTAATCTGGTCAATGTGCTTCTGAATTCTTTCAAGCCTCAAGTTGCTAACTTTTCTATGTTTTGTGTAGTTTAGCCCAAAAACAAGAGTGAATCTTCCAAAAAACAAGGTAAAAAGAAGTACAATAATAAATAGAAAATTAGAAGAAGAATAATAAGAAGAAGAAACTGTGTTCTTCTTTCTGCAAACAAAAATACCCATTTCTTTAAATTTTATGGGTTTATATCATATCATATCATATTCTTATAATAGTGCACTAAACACAGCAGAAGAACACCCCCAGAAAAACCAAAATGGTGCTGAAATAAAAGCAGAGTAACTCTGTTTTTTCACAAGGAAGAAACTTTTTTTTTTTTTTCTTTTCTTTCTTTTAACTAATTTTTTTTTGTACTAGTAATAAAAATTGTATGTATGTGTGTCTATTAAATGTGAGGAAGAAAGGGTGGGTGTGAAATTAATAAAAACTCTGGAAATTTGTTGAGCAGAGAAACTTCTAATGCTTTCATAACAAGAAGCAGGATCATCATTGCATTAACCTGCTCTTGCCCTGTTGCATTGGAGTCATATCTTTTCTCCGAATTTAAATCTTCACTGTCAAGCTAATTAATGTTTTTTTTCTTTTTTTTTTTTTTGTGTGGAAAAGTAGAGTTTTTTCTAACAAAAAAGAAAGAAAGAAAAGGATTTAGGTGTAATTTTTAAGCGGTTGTTTGGGTATGAAACAAGAAAAAAGTGACTTGAAAGGCAAATTTTGTAGAGTGAATAAGAAGAAGAATAAGAAGAAGAATAAGAAGGAGAAAAAGGAGAGGAAGGTGTGTAGTGTTATGTAATATGTAATGTGTAGACCTACCAAAGCAAAGCCTTAACTATGCACCAACCTAAATTAATTACAAAGTTCCCAACTTGAATCTCTTGTGTTTTTAATGATTTTATCACTCTATCTGTCAACACACTGAGTTGAGGAGAGAGGGCATTAATTTTTCTTGAAGCACCACCAATCTTCTTGGTGTGTACTTTTTTTTTAATTTTTATTTATTTATATATATTTTTTTTTTTTATAAAATGTGATACACTTTTTATTATTTCTAGTACAAACTTGGTGAAAGGGAAGATGATCTATTTATATGAGACATTGAGATGTCCCTTTTGTTAGTTGCATGCACAAGTTGATCATGATATATTGATATGCATTGGAAAGTTCAAGAAATTGGGTGGATTGTTAACTCAATAAAGTTGTGTTGCAATTGATTAAAAAAAATATAATTGCATTGATATATGAATGTTTTGGTTGATATTACCTTGTGGTTCTCAACCTTGGATTTAGAGATTATTCTTATTATCATGGTTAGAATGAAATGGGGATTATTGGTGAAGTGTGATTTAGTTGTTCAAAATTGATAGATTGAGCATGCATTATGGTGAAGAGTGTGAGTTAGCATTATGATAGAGTGAGCAAAGGATCTTGGGAGGTTTAAAGATTTACTCGATTGGTTATAACTAGCTAGTAGTTTATATAACTTCTAATTTTATGTATATATGCGCGGATTATAAAATATTAAGTTATGTAAACTTTTCAAAAGATATTATACATGCCCCCATGTCTTTTAGAACTTATTTGAATTGCCTCAAATCCTCTTGTTTGATCTGAAAAATTATAATCTTATCTGGATTGTAATTATATGTATGTATGCATACTAAAATTAATTAAGACTAAATAACTAAATTTGTGATATAGGAGATGACTTTAATATTTAGTCCACTATGTTTGGCATTGTTCTTCGTCATTTTACTGTACCGTAGTAACATAATAATCAAATGAACTTTTAAGAAAAAAAAGAATCAAATGAGTATGTAACTATGTATGCTCTTTAACTAATAATGCAGAAGGTTATACAATTCAAGTCTCCCCTCAATAACAAATGGGAAAAATTAAAGAAGGAAAGACGAGCATCTCACGTTTGACGTATACGTTACTTTAATCACCTACATAAATTCTTAATCGTGTATTATAGTTTAAGGAACACCATCAAACTTCAACTAACTATATATAATAAACCTTATGCTGTATACTCCTCCTTTTTGACAGTAATGCAACAAACTCTTGAAAAGCTTTGCCAAATTTCTGGTGTACTAAATGAGTAAATCGGCTGATTATCGTACCGCTTCCACAAATTGGGGAACCGAACTAGAAAATTCCAAATAGAGTGTTAATTACACAACTGATTACCTCCCCTTTATTTGGCAACTTGTTCAGTTAATTTTTGCGCCATACTCCTCACTTTTTCATGCCATACTTGGTTGTTACTCTTTGTTGGTTAAGAAGTTTGCAACTCTCCATGACTCTATACACGCTATAGGCGGCTCACCCGTATATAGAGTCATGGCTGCTTAGGCATTACTTGATTCCATTCAAATCAAATCTACGCGTCACTTTTGACATGTAGTTTTAGAAGATGAGTACTTGTTTAGTTGGTCAATATTTACTTAACAATGTGTATATCACGTACATTTGTTCTGTGTGTAAGGAAAAAGAAAATTATGGAGTGTATATACGAGTATATGTTGTACAATTATCAAACATCACAATCACAAAAGACCAAATAATTGCCTAAAATCGAAACGCAAAATGAAAAACAGTTGCATCCTTCATTCTAAAGTGTACTTTAAACTTATTGTCATCGAATATACCCTTTATGAGTGTGAGAATAAACGCTCCCTTATTCTAAACTACACGGTTGTGGGTAAATTTGAAACAATGTGTGTAGATTATTTGGGGTCTTTGAGTGTAAAGATCGCAAGTCGCAAACAAGATGGTCCTTGTGGATGCATTGATCCATGAAATGTAATACCAGCGCAGTTATCAATATGGCCATTTCTGAGTTCTTTATTAATAAAACACTCATTTATCAACACTCTCTAACTTCAAACTTTAATGCTATTGTTTCAGCTAGTGTTCCTGAAGATGATGATCCAAAATTTTAATAATTCAGTGTAGATACTACAACAATTAAAGCTATATCCTCGTATCTTGTACTTGATTTGTTTGTGATTTAATAAATTTTTTTTTGTTTGTACTAATATCCAATATATTAATTCATCTCAAGCATGGAATTCTGAGGTGCAAATTGACAATTTCGATTCTTTCTTTTAATTCAAAGAAAATTTAATTAGTCAATACCCAAAGCAACAAAAACTACGACATATTTCAAAGATCGACTAATTCCCTTAAATGGGTTTAGTATTAAACAAACAGTTCTATCACCGTGAAATAGATTAATCGACTTAATACATCAACCACATGCATTTGCGAGTATATTATGACACGTTGAAGCCCCCATTTACACTCCATATGTGAGTGTCCTACATTCGAAATGAGGAAATAAATTCTCTATTTATAAATCGAAGGAGTTACTCCACCTATTCTTTCTTAGTTTATAAAGTGGGCGCCAGCCCCGTTTGCATGTTTTCACATGACGACTGCATAATCAAAAACTCAAGAGAAACATCTATTATCCCAAATTTATAAATCGAAGGAGTTACTCCACCTATTCTTTCTTAGTTTATAAAGTGGGCGCCAGCTCCGTTTGCATGTTTTCACATGACGACTGCATAATCAAAAACTCAAGAGAAACATCTATTATCCCAAATTTATAAATCGAAGGAGTTACTCCACCTATTCTTTCTTAGTTTATAAAGTGGGCGCCAGCCCCGTTTGCATGTTTTCACATGACGACTGGTCGACTGCATAATCAAAACTCAAGAGAAACATCTATTATCCCAAATTTAAGCAAGTTTTACGAGACCCATATTAATTCAATCTTTTGTTGGACTGTTGCGAGCTTACTGGGACGTGAAAGGACAAATTTTAGAGTACCAATTTCCGTTAAATGTTGACATGCAAATGCAAAGCCCTGTATTTCTCCCTAGAAATTAAAAAACAACTTTTTGCCTAACAACTTCAAGTTTGAACACTCAGGCAATTTCCTTTTTCTTTGTCAGTGAAACTACAGCAATCCCACTAAACTTTGCAGGGTGCTTGTCTTAGGTGACATCTCTCGTGGGGAATGGCAATAATTTATCAACCTTGGATTAAATAAACTGCTCATCAATTGAATTAACTGGTTAATGTGTAATTGCAAACTCCATGAATTTCATTAAAAACCTCTTAAATAATTCCATAGTCAGATCGTTTCATCGTATGAGATTACTTAGTACATTACTCCATATTATTTTTTTTTTTATTTCTAATAATAAAAAAAAAAAATTACTTTTGAATACGCACTAATGTTAATAAATTAAAACATTTGAAAAGGGTCTCACCGTATACAAGCGTAAAATTGAAGGTATAGACGCTGGCTAAGTTGACTGGCATGTTGGCCTATGAGCATAGATGAGTAGATGACAGTGAACATGAATAATGCGTCCTAGTAGCAGAAGACGTCCTAGTAGCAGAAGAGGGTTGAACAAAAATCAACAGAGTTCATTATTATCTAGCACTGGAAATTAGCAAATTCGAGAAAATGGATCAATCTCCAAATTAAAATCTCAATAAGCAGATGTGTTACGAAGCAACAGTTCATAACACATGATGTTATACAACTATCGTAGCACTTAAAACTTCAGCTTTTGCGGTAAGCCATGGCTTAGCACGGTGGCACGGACTCAAACTAGTCTCGAATTCAGGTCGAAACATGAAGGCAAGCTAAACCCAACATGAGAGAGTGCCTAGAGAAACCAAAGTATTGCTCGACACAATGATTCCATATATTGGAAAGAATAAATCAGTATACATAAGCTATAGCATAGTAAAGCAAGAATCAACACCATCACCCTGAGATACAATGAGGTAATGGTTTGAGAGCGCCTCCAGGGATCAAAAATTTACTCTCGCAAAAACCTATCTACAGTTACGGAAGGAGGCCTCTATTCATCGTTTATCTGGAGATATGTGGTCTCCAAGTGTATGTTATGTGTTGTATGACCGTATTAGTGCTATGACTAGGAATTGAGCTATGGACTGCATGCTTCCCGCAATATGCAGTGAGCATAACGTAACTTCCAACCCTAACAACAGTAAAAATTAGGGCACCTGGAACATATTTCTGACAAGCCAGTAATATCTCTCAGCTACTTCCATTGTCGTCTTCACTGTCACCATCGCCATCACTGTAATCATCAAACGGTAAAAAATTAGTGTCATTTAGATTGAAATTGATTGCACGACCGCGAGACCCCATGAATGCATTGGCAGAACTATAATTGTGCATCTAGTAATAAAATCTTATGATCCATATTATCCTTGTCTATTCATCAACATTTGTCCAAACAACTATAACAGGCTCTTGCATCTTCGCAATTAAAAAAAAAAAAAAAGAAAAAAAAAGCAATTTGTCCTACAATACTGTTGTTTCATGAACTTGGTAAGTTCTGGGCAAGAATATACTTTTCAAAATAACGAATACATACTGAAGTAACGGAACCCTAGTCTAGTTATCGTTATTTAAAAAGCACATTTCAGCTGAACCAGTTACTAGGCAAAGAACGTGCAAATCCTTGTTTTTGCAGGTAACGCAACCTGATACAAGTTATAGCAGGGAGAAGAGGAACATACTAAGGGATAGAGAAAAGGCATATTGACACATAACCAAGTTAATAAGAGAGAATTCAATACTCCGTATATACTTGATAGGCAGTTTGGGTAAAGTGCACGTACTAACAACCCAACAGATGAAGCCATCTTGAGCAGAGAAAATTGTGAAAGGTAGGTTACCTTTCTTCGGGATATTTAGCAAGCCGTCTAGCATCCAACCCAGTGATAAACTTCTGCGCTGCTTGAACATTTTCAGTAGCTGCACAAGGTAGAGTACATAAAAATGAGGAACACATTTCAAAAAGACAAAGCAGCACTTTATCTCTAGCAAATCATCAAATGGAAGCGAACTCCATATGCATTATTACCCTTGGTCAATTGGAAAGAATGCAACGCACAGCGTTCTGCAGCAAGTCTCACTGGTGTACTTCCATCCTTCAAACACTCAGCCAATGCAGGACCAAAAATTGAAGCGTGCCCCATAATGGTCACAGGACTTTCCTGCAAGTTTATCAAAATGTACACTGAGACACTGCAATGCAATTATCATGGTCCAAGGTTTAAGTTCACCAAATTGTGTAGCTGCATACCTTTGCAGCAGCCTTGAGAGCAGATAATGCCCGCCGCCTAACTTCACTGGAGTCATCTTGCAGAGCCAAGACTATGGAAGAAATAGTTTGTGCATGTAAAGCACTATTGAGGGGATCACTTTGAACTTGATACAGCAGATATCTTCCAAGTGCTTTGGTCGAACTCTCACGTACAGGGAACTGTGTTAGATGTATGACAAAGAAAGGTAAGAGAGTTTGTGACTCAAAATAAGATAGCATAATGAGACATCACAATGAAGGACTTCACAACTTTGATCTGTCTGATACCTTATCATCCTTTAGCTTTTCTTTCAGTAGAGATAATACTCTCGGTAAACAAGAAGATTCACAAACCCGTGACGGGCAGTGTCTAAGCATTGAGGAAATAGTGAGAACTGAACCATGTCTGGCAGTCCAGCTAGACGACACTGCTAAATCCGACTGTTCCTCAAGTAAGTCAGCCAGCTGACTGTCATCGATATACTGCCATTTAAAAAAAATAAAAGAGAGGTCAGAAGAATGAAACCACAATATATCTAAGGCAGAGCACGGGAAATGCTACATCTTGCAAACCTTGGACGTGATACCCAATATGCTAGCAGCGGAAGTTCGAACTTGGTCATCTTCATGATCAATCAAATTCTTTAGTACATCATAAACACGAGTCCTAACAGCAACACCTACACTCTTCCCTGCATGCTTTACCACACCTCTTAAAGCAGTGAGAACTGCTTCTCTAACACCGCCATCAGAAGCCTGAAAAAACACCATATTAAACTTCAACCAGAAACACAATTGGCATGTTAATCAAAACATAAATGCAAAGAGGAGATCACAAATACCTGTAAACTAGACAAAAGATCACTAACTAGTGGATCAACCCTGTTGCTAAGCGCACTTAGTTTTCCGAGTGCCATCGCAGCACTTGAACGAACAGTCCTACAAATTAGCAGCTTGTTAAGTGAGCGCACCAAGAAAATAAATATAAAAATTCCAAGTTAAAACCAGATCACAACGCTTAAACAACTTCATTCAGAAGCATACCTGGTGTTATCTTGTAGACATTTGATAAAAGTTGTCTGCAGCTGTGGTAGGAAAGGCTTCAGGGCCATTCCACCTTTCTTGATCATGATGGTCAATGTTGACAATATGGCACTCTTCACTTGCCAAGGGAACCGATCACCAATGATTCTAATCAGGGGCCTACAAAATGAAATTTGGTCAAGGTTTGATATATCCATCTTCAATGCACGTCACAAGCTAGAACGACAATAAACAGGAATATGCAAAGAGCAAAAACTGAAACAGATAAAAATTTCATAAGGAAAAACTCTCCAAAAAAAAAAGCAAAGAGAGCACTTAAGATCAAGAGTTTTTCTCGATGAACATAAAGGCAAAATGAATTTGGGACAAAAGAGTACCCAGTTATCGGAATAACGAACTCCTTAAGCGCTTGTTCACTGGTCACCTCAATCAATTCACCAAGGCCCATTGCTGCTTGTTCTCTCAATTCAGCAGATCCACTTATTAGACCCTGTTTGCAGACAAGAAGTTAGGTCAGGATGCAAATTTTTAAACAGGTTTCTAAGGCTGGCTCCATGGAGGTGACGAATTGGCCGACAGAAACTAGTATTACGTTACCGCATAGCTTCAAATCTTAAGATCAAGGTATTTTTTTGTTCAACTTTAAAAGCGATTAGTTCAATTAGATCCAATGATTTTGTCCTAATATTGATAATATAAAGACAATTTTCCATTTCCAATGGAGCCAAAGACCAATTATTCTTTGGCTTTGGGATATAATGGAATAAAGCAAAATAGCTCATAAAACTGTTTGTGCTTCTAATTTTGTGAAGTAGGAGTCAGTCGGTGCGATTCTCGAAGCAATTTTCATTTTGGGTCATCCGTGCGCAGCCTCTCTATGTTTCAATAGGGGTAAGACTTGCGTGCATCCGACCCTCCCTTACCCCACCTAATGGTGGGAGCCTTTAAGGCACTGGGGTGAAGATGTTGTTGTATTGATAGTATCAAGACAGTCTTTTCAGTCAAAGTGAGCAGGGCCCTAATATATACGAATTATTAACATACGGGCGAACGGCACCGGACAGAACAATTTATATCCAGCCCCACAATATCAACACTACTTATCAATTCTTTATCCTCAGTCAGAATCTCTAGGAAGGCAGGAAACCCATAGTTTATATTTTGGGTAACTCAACTTCACTAAAATATATATCGGGCTAATTAATTGATGTTTGGTAGCTTTTGGGTTGACATTGAGAGACGAAGCTCCATTTGCCACAGATAGCAGAGTAAAAACATATTCCGCAACATAAGCAAAGCAAGAGACATTACATACCTGAAGAAAGATCGGAAGTACAGGCTGAAGAGCTTTCCGGAGACAAAAACCAGGTACGAGAACCGGTCCTCCCTGAAGAGTTCAATCACCATAAACCCAAAACAAACAATTGAATCATCATCAAAGAGGAATGCAATCATACGTAAAAAAAATAAGTAGCCTAAGTAGCCAGCTCAAGAACAGTGTGAACAACTCACCTTCTTCTTTCTGCGTTCTTTGTCTCTTGCTGTAGATACAGAATCGCGAACTAACTTAATGTAACTAGGGAGTCCTTCTTTAGGAATAGAACCCACAACGCTCGATAAAGCTTCCCAAGCAGACTGTAAAATATATGTTTAGAAACATATACGGTTTGAAGAACTCAAGTCACGGAAAAGATAAATGTGAAGGTATGCTACCACAACAGTATCAGGATCTGAATCACTAAGCAGAACCACCAAGGTAGATATCATGCTGGGCGCTTCATCATCCAAATATAGCTTGCTGTTCTTAAACAGATACCCAATAAGGTATGAAGCACTCTTCCTGATAGAAGCCTGCAAAGAGACCGAAGAATAAGAGTGGTATCTTCAATTAATCTTTCTTAAAGAGATTAAGTTGGCTGACATACTTTACTGTCCCCTGAACCTTTAACAAGCTCTGATATTAAAGAGTCAATTCCATCTTCATCAATGACTGATACAACAGTCTCCGCGGACTTCCTTGCTAAATCTCGCACTTCCTGTAATAATAAAGAACACAATAAAGGCTCATCACAAACAGAACAGGTCATAACACAGTTTAAGTACAAACGTCTCAAACTTTAATTCCCTCTCTCAACCACAGCCCTTTTAGTTTTTTTTTGAAATACATAAAATTGCTATTCGCAAAGAAACCAACATACCACATTGCTGTCACTCATTGCTGAAAGCAAGGCAGGAAGAACTGTACAAAGATGGGAGTTGAGACCAGGGCCAGCAACCTCGGCCAGAGCTCCAAGAGCATGCGCATTAAATTCACTAAAACATTGAAGAGTAAGAAATTCAACAAATAATCTTAAAAGGCGCACACGAATCACACACAAATAAGCTACACACATACCTAAGAGGAAGCTGAACCAGCTTTGGCAAGATGTGAGGCAAAACAGCTGTAGTTCTTACACTGAATATAAGAGGATATAAGAGGAAAACAAATTAACAAAGGCCCAAGAAAGGATAGTTGAATTGGCAATGATCAATCAACACCAAAAGATAGAAATGACCTTAAAATTTGCTTAAGACCATCTAATGCAGTATCAGAAGTTGCATCATCCTCTAAAGCATGCAAAAGGGTGGGAACAATCTCATCAATGGCTTGCAATCCAGCACTCTGCGGATAATACCATATTAGCAACTTCCAACTTTTAAAGGGCAGAGATTACTCAAATACAGGATGATGTAAAGAAAACCATAGAACCTTGTACAGGGTACCAAATGCCGTGCCTGCCGATTCACGGACCTCAGCCATACTGTTACAAGAAAGTATGTTATCATAATCAAGTACTTCGAAAAACACTCAAAGGTTATGTTTCTGAACAAAAGGTCATGAACCACTGAAGAGGAATACAAATATTGCTTCAACACACCAAGAATTCAAATTTAGTTTCTCAATTGGTAATTCTAAGACGTTCGCTCTTTGTGCAGATAAGATGACTCATGAAAGTTTTAGAACTTAATTAGCTCCCTTTATGTGTATGGGTGCCATACTCTTGTAGTCATTTGTAATTGAATTCACTCTCTTAGTAATTGGCCATCACTCTCTTCATGCCCCTTGGGATTATATTGATTATATTAATAAAAAAAGATCTAATTCAACAAACCTATCACAAAGCGCATCCCTGATTGTAGGTATAAGCTCGTTCATGAAATTCAACAACTGACTCTTTCCAGCACACGCCATCACCTCACTAAGACCAATGCATACACCCTGGGAAAAAAAAAAAAAAAAAATAGTACAATGTGAGATAATTAGGAGTATTAAGAACTGTAGATTTCAACATCTCATATCCACCCAAGACAATCTAATCAACAAATAAGGGTAAGCAACATTTATGATAACGCAAGCACTGCCCGACATAACTAGAGGAAAAAGAAAGCGGAACCATCACTTTCAGCAAGTCGGAGTACTTTCTAGAATTTGTTTGCAGAAAGACTAACATAACGACTTTGGCATGATATGCAATACTTTTTTTAAATGTTAGGATGTCATTATATACAAAATCTCAAAAAGACAGCAAAGGGGGTGACTCCCATATACTAGGGTTGACGCCCTTACATGTTGCAGTTCAAGCTTGAGGATGGAAATTCTAACTGCTTCAAGACAGTTATACAAATATTTCTTCAGCTCCATAAATTAATTCAGAAGAGTGCTTTTACAGTCATGACTCTGAAGAAGTTTTTCACTAGCCCCATTTTATCCCCCCATTCGTTAAGTGATCCTCTCATCTGCCACTTACCAGGTGCTCAAAACTCCTCACTCTGGTGAAAAGGAGTACCAAGTTTCTCCTTCGTTTGCACCAATCTCATCCTTTCATAGTGCTACCATCCCTAATTCATAGACCTCGAACTCCGTGCATTCATTGGGCGCAATATAGGGTATCACAGAGCCCAAGGTTCGCAAAGGATACACCCTCGCTACTTATCGAGCTTAAAGCTCGTACGGTTGTAAACAGAACCCAAAAAGAATAAATGCAAAACTATATATCCCAATTAGGTCAACGCTTCGCTTTGCCCTTCCAGATTTTGGTATGTCAAGTTCACCGTTGCAAAAGAATTAATTCAGAACTTCCGACCTGAATTGAAAAACCCCAACTATATATATACTTTATTTTTTACTGTGGAGAGATAGCAATGAGAAAATTTGAAAGCAATTAAGGTTTCAGAACTTCCGATCTGAATTGATAAATATTAACTTGCCACAATTCAAAATCATCCTACCCCATTATCCCATGACCAGAGTTTTATACGTGGGTTAACATTAAAAAGTCACGCTTCCCAGATTGTGAAGTGTACAGAAACTTCTACACTGTTGAATAAATAATTAAATTTCATACTGCCTTCAACCATCCTAAGACGATAATCAAATGAATTAACACAGCTCTTCACACAAAGCATAGTATGCCATTATAAATCTTTTTTTTAAAGGGAAAACTACTTATATTAACTTAAAAGTCACCATACGTCATGACATAAGAAGAAAGTTACATATAGAGCTGGAGAGAAAGAACATTTCATACTTGTCTTCTGCTTGAATCCGGATCTTTAAGTCCTTGAGATAAAATGGGGATAATCAGAGGGAGTACTCTCTCACCAAGTTTCCTCACGAGCTCACCTAGCGACCGTACGGCAACCTAAAAGACAACAGCGAAAACTGTAATGCATTTGAGATTCTTTTGGGTGGGGGAACTAATCAAACAAATAAAGAAACCCAGCTAACCTGCCGCCTCTCATTAGATGGTGAAGCAAGTGAGGAGATCAATGTATCCATCAGAACAGGCATAATTTCCTTCAAGGTCTTCGGGGTGTTTGCAACAATAGTCTTCCACACATGTAATGCAGCCTACCAAAGACAAAAGACAAATTCGAAAAGCTTAAACTCGAACTCCAGTAATATGCAACAAGATCAAGATTGAAGAGAAATGCTCGGGATCAACAGAAGCACTGTATAGCTACCTGACGTACTGATACGCTAATATCAGTCCGAACCATGTATAAGGCAGCAAGTACTTCATTTCGCTTCTCTCTACCTAGAACCTCAACAATAGCACGACCCTGTGCTTCAGTACTTGCTCCTTCATCATCACTACCTCCCTCCAGCAAGGCTTTTCCAGAAGTTCCAGCGACCTATAGAGTAGGTTTATTAGTAGGAGAGGACTGATGGAGACACTCAGATGACTTGAGCACTACCAAAAGATGAACAGGGAAATAAATAAATAAATAAATAAAAAAAACGCCTCGAGAAAGCACACCTTAAACAACAGGTCTCCCAGCAGTTCCACAGAACTCTGGCGAATACGCCAACTATCATTGAAAATTCCATCCTCAACGGCAGGAAGGAGCAAGGGCAGCGATCTGAAGAATATACAGCAAAGTGAGAACAAGAAATGCATATACAAGAGCATTTACTGCAGAGAGATTGTGTCGGCTAAAAGTTATAGCAGCTTGATGTCCCAATCAAACAGTAGCGCAAAGGAGTTGACGTCTAATACCGTTAACACAGTAGGGTATCTAGGAAATCAAGAAGAAAAAAAACGAGAATTTACGTTGTTGCATAGTGCTCCACAAGAACATGTCCAGCACTAAGAGCAGCATCACGAACAGACTCATTTTCATCAGCAAGACCTAAAACAAATCAAGACCCAAACTAATCAAACAAATTGAACAGAAGCAAAATGTACATAGTTAGGTAGCCAGGGCTGTTATCAAAACTCAAGCATCAGGTTCGGTAAATCTACTAACCATCAAGAATAGCAGGTAAGACTTGTTGCAGATAGTTTTGAAATTGGACACCAAGAGACCTTGGCAAAAACTGCAGATAAATTTGAATTATACCACAGATGATAATGATAATCTTCAAAACAAACGTATCCTGTAAAGATGAGTACCTTGAAGACAGTCAAATACCCTTCACGAACATGAGCCTTTTGGTGAGCAGAATTTTTAATAATATCAGGAAGAAGATGCTCAAAGTAAGGGATGCCAAGTGCAGCCAACACCTGGTAAAGGGGGAAAAAAAATTACTACAATAATCTTGAACTAGACCATATCAACAGATAGAGCTCGGTGCATTTGGGAGCTAATGAACCAGTAATCTCTATGCAGTTGTGATGTGTCACGTGAGACACTGCAGTTTCAGAATATTAACATGTAAAATTATAAGCAGTCCACAAAATTTGATATAGATATGCATCCTCTCCGGCACTTAACAGATGTAGCTACTGAGAAAAACATGCAGAAGAATTTTTCACATATCCTAACGAGCTTGGTAAAGAATCATATCCTGCTCTTTTGGAGGTCATAAGTTGCAAAAAAGAGTGGCAAGACAATATGTTGAAAGAAGTGATTACGTGAAACTTGAAGGGATTATATTGCCTACCAGATGGAAATCAAAACTAGTTTTTACTTAGGGAGCATGACACTGAAGTAATCTCATACACAACAAGAAATATAGGGTAGTAACTTTTAAAACCTTGAGCCAGGGACAAGACAGGCGGGACATAATTTATTGGTGGTGATCAAGGAGACTGGTATGTGATTTTCCTTTTTTTGGCAATAGAGAAGCAAATAAGCTATTTTGAATCCTACTTGGCAATAAAAGCTATCCCGTCCTTCATTATGATAAATTTGAACAAAACGTTTCCACTCTAATTATGACAATTAAATTAAAATTCCTTTAAAAGAAGAGTGATCCCATAGTGAAACCTGAACAAACCCCTTTTCCCTTTACATGTTATCCGATACCCACAAGCAAACGCACCAAGCAATATGCACCAACAAAAATTCAGGAATGTAGAAGCGGTAAGAGTAATGAAACACCACTGGAAACAATAACATTGCATCATTTGCATGCAGTGGAATGAAAGAGCCAATCAAAAAGTATACTACCTCACTCAATCCCTGTGCGGCACCAGAGCGCTCAACATTGCTGCCATCGGATTTAAGTGTTTCTAAGAGCCATGGTACAAGATCTGGGAAGTTCTCTTCACCCATTCCTTTAATGAGTGACCCAATGGCCCTGGCTGCAACAGATCGAACTTCCGGTATAGGATCAACAAGAACCTGCGTGTATTGTTGAAAGAAACTAATTCTTCAAGACTAATCATAGTAATTAATGCAGAAGTAAAATAATCGAAGCAAAATGTTGAACAAACTAAACATCGCCAGACTAATTAATGCTGAAGTACCTTTTTTACTTCAGGAAGAAGCAATGGCGTATAGGGTATCATATCCTTGGGCTCCGTCACTAACGAGCACATATTCCCAACAATTTGCGCAGCTTTCTTCTTAGTTTCAGCACTCCTTTCCCTTAACCCTCTATGAACAATAGGTACCAGAAGGGCAAGCGACGGAGCATCAATTGTATTCACAAAAGTAGTCTGCAAATTTGATACTGAATGTTAGAGACAAGCAAAACAAAAACAACCGAACAGAAGATGATATGTCAAAAGCCTTACTTGCAGGAGTATGTCCAAGGCAATTTTGGTATGATCATTGGGATCAGTCAGTGCAGTCAATAGGGTAGGGACTAGTGACAATATTTCAGGATTCTTTATTACACCTCCAACCTGAAGAGAGAACAAACTGTTAAAACTCTGTCAAATACATGAAAACATAATTAATGTCAGCCTGAAGCCCTGAAGTTCACCTGCTGAAGTGCCGTTTGTCCTGCTGACTGAACCTTCGGGTGGGTATCTGTCAGAACCTGCAAGCAGCAGTGATACCTCAAAACAACCGAAAGGAAGATTTGTAACGAAGTTAAAGTTGTAATATGAATCATATACCAGGCAAACAATTGAAAAAGGCACAAACCTCCGTTAATTTAGGTACAATCTTAGGTAGGCATTGTGATAATTGTTGAGGAGCACAATATGCCATAGCACCAAGTAGCTGCACACTGCTTTGCTTTGTACGCCAAGCCTTATCTTCAAGGCCCTAGGAAGACCAAGCACAAACAAGATATTATCATATAGGAAAGAAGTCGTAAGACTGATACGATACTGCAACAACGAGGACTGGAATACATCTCTTTTTCAGTTGAGATGATTGAGTAACACGGTTGGGAGTAACTCCTGGTCCTCAGTATCCAGTCAAAAAAAAACTCCTGGTCCGCAGAATGATATTCTAATAACTAAATAAGCTATACATATTGTCAACATGGACACACGTGAGACAAGGTAACAATCGAGAATGCAACAAAGATTCATAGATATACCAGTAATATTGGAAATGCTGGTAAAAGAAATCTCTTACTCCCAAGACTAAGTACACCATAAATTATTATGATCAGCTTAGCCACTCAGAGAACAGTCAAACACTTCTGGAGACCAGCAAAGATGAAATAGTAGCGGACTATAACTTAGGAACTCTACTGCAGTGCATGATTATGGAAGATCACCAACTTCTGGAGATCAAAGTCAGCTACAGGGATGAAGAGCAAGTACCTTTAATAAAGAGGGAAGGACAAGCTTAACCCCTTGGGCAGAAAGGTTTGACATCATTGCACGCGCAGCACACTCGGCCGCTTCACGAACAGCAGTAACTTGATCAGAGAATGACACCAGAAGCAACGGCAACATTTGAATTACATACCTGAACACAGAAAGAAGGTGTCTCATGATAGGGAAAAGTCTATATTGCAAAGAATAATATTAACCTAAAGACAAAAGAAAAAGAAAGACGTAAAGAATATGATTAGTAAGACAAAGGACTTACGGTTCAAAAACTTTTCCAAGCTTCTCACATAGACACTCAAATCCAAGTAGGGCTCCTTCACGACACTTGGCTGAAGCCCTGAAATGCGAGGATTACTATGAAATATGCATAAAACACAGCACCTATTTGAAAACAATTCCAGTGATGAACATCATCAAACACATTTACTCAGTACGCAAAAAAGGTGGTGTGACATGAATATGCGGAGTGTTCAGATTTCCCAACACCTTTACACAAAAGTGCATCAATCATGTTTTTCTTATTGGTAAATAACAGCGCATATTCGAGTTATTTCTCGAATAAGTAATGAAGTAAAATGAAAAAAGATCCAAGGAAGAGACATCCATTTACATAGACATGAGAAGAATGCGAAATATGCAACCCTTGAACAGTCATGCAAACAATTATATACCCAAGAGGAATTAATGAAAACTGTTGCTTTGGAGATGACACTACGCTCTGCCCCCAAAAATCCAAAGAGATGACCTCAAATCTTGACAAGAAGACTCATTGCCCTAAAAAAACTCAGATCATTGCGGCCATTGCAGGACACTTCACAGTGAATAACAAGACTTAAGATAGTGCCCATAGTGGAAAAGCCATGACTGGAAAATCACCTGTCAGTAAGACCTTCACGTAATGCAGTTGCAATACAAAAATTCTTCAAACTACAAATTCCAAACCCCTTTACAACTCCAGCAAGTCCAAATGCTGCGCCACGCCGTTCTCCATATTTATCACTCTTCATCATTTGGTTCAGCAGCCTTGAAACAAGAACTGGCGCATCTTCCTACAAAAAGACCAGAATATAAGATAAGACGTCTCCAAGCAGATCTAAGAAAGAAGCCTGGAAAAAGAACATATGCAACAAACATTACCTGAAGTCCTAAAAAGCAATTAAGCTTGCTTTTCCCTTGTGACAAATTACAGTGGGATTAAGGGTTCATTCTTATTGTAAACACGGCACCTTAAATGAGGGACATTAAGTACAGTGGGACTAAGGGTTCGTTCTTATTGTAGACACAGCACCTTAAGTGAAGGACGTTAAGTGAACACGTATTAATCGAGCATAGTAGTGGTTAGGTGGTGCTTGTTGGCAGGCAGTTGTGAGTTGTGCTAGCTATGGTTAAAGGTTCTATATAACGATTATAGTACCCTCACATCTATCTCTCCCACAAAACATTTGAGTATTGAGCAGGGCTTCAACATAATTAAATGCTTTCCTTGGTCTCAGTGTCAAGTTGAAAGACAAAGCACAGTGGGCATAGATGGACTAGGGAGCATACGTTATGTTTAAGCTATGAGCTACATATAAGGGCCACTTTAGAAGATTTATACTAAAATCAAGTTATGAATAACTCTTTATCTTTAAATAAATCTTAAATAAAAATTTATAAACCTCAGAAAGTCTGGAGTATATTCAGACAGTCTTGTAAAAGATTTTAGAGCTAAACAAACATAATAATATTCAACTAATAACCACAATGATGAATTCCACAAATAAACATTTTTCATAAGATACCTGTTTAGATGGCATTAGTGGAGACAGGCAAGATGAGACTGCCCTTTGAACAGCTTCAGAAGGAGTATTCAGCACCTCCAGCAACTTCTCCACGACTGTGTGGACTTTAGGGTCATCCTGTCACAGAATGTGAATTTCAGGAAGCCAGTACACATTATAAAAAAAATAACCAAAAGAAAAAAAAAAAAAAAGTATAAAGTTTAAATGGTTTATACATACCTTGGCCAAATGTTTTGCTAACGCCCCAGTAAAAATAACCACACCCTCCCTAACCAGGTCGTATTTTTCTTCATCAGAGGCCTAAATAAGTAATGAAAGAATAATCGAAATATTAGATGATAAACAAGTGCATAATATAAGAAAAGAAGAAATAAATAATAGAAAAATACAGAAAAAGTTTTTCAAATGAAACTATTAACCAATGAATTAACCTTTTTGTTGAGATAGTTCTCAAAAATAGGGAAAAGCAATGGCACATTATCTCTCCCATGTTTGTCAATGATCAATATACCAGCATTTATCATTCTTCCACGAACGTCTCCATTAGGATCAGCCTGAAAAAGACACAGCCAACGCATCCAATCTCACTGTCTAATAACAAAATGACGAGGAAAAGGAAAACCTAAAATACCAGCATACAGGTATGATCTGACCAGAAAATCCTCTAGTTTTAATAAGAAAAGTTTGAACAAAGTTTAACAAAACAAAGCGTCGTGAATGGATGATGTAAAATGTTAGCAGGAAGTATAATAATATGGAAGTACATGCATCACCAAAAAAAACACACAAGTCAATTGTACCGTTATCCATAAAAATATTTTCACACATTGCAAACTAACCAGATTATTAAAAAGTATATTACTCAGCATCATCAAAACATTTTATCTTGCTATGTCTAAACAATACTACATTACCCCAATGCCTCAATGGCTCCAACCTAGTATGAGGTAAAGAGGGATTGAATGTACACAGCAACCTAACCCCTATGTTGACACCATAAAAAGGTTCCAGAATATCCTATTATTCAAAAGGAATCCAGGTAAAGATACATAGAATGGACAAAAAGGTATCCCACAGAAAGTCAATAAACAACCACCAAGCCTTATTCCCAAAATAATTTGGGGTTGGCAGGCCATAAAAGTTATAGATCACTGCAATCAAATTTAAAAACTAATGAAATATGTTTAGCAAGAGTTTTAAGAAGCTATCAAAAGAAAAGGAAAGCCATTAATTTGAAAAAAACATATATATAGTTATAAACCAAGTGAAAAGGTATGAACATCTTTACAAATGATAAGAAGAAAAGGTTTGAGAGAACAAGAAAAAGGAAAATCATTACTGATAGGAATTGCATGCAAAGGGGAAAATGTACAAGCTGGATCAATGACTTACAAGTGCACGTGAAATGAGGAAGGTCATGACAATGGGAAGATCTTTAGTTCTTAATATGTCAGCTGCAGAATTTAAAGCCAGTGCCACTCCTTGCCTTCCCAACCACCCAGCGTCAGCATATCCTTCTTCAACACCAGCATCACGTATATACAAGGTAAACAGGGTTGCAAGAGATTCCTGAAGACGAAAACAATAAAAAATATGGACAAAGCTAAACCATTTCATCACAACAAATAATAAGATTACCTGTATAGTATCCGGGTGCTCATCTAGAGCAGCAGCTAACCCTTCAGCTGCAGCCAGACGGACATTATAGTTGACATGCGTAAGTGCTTTACAAAGTCCAGAATAGTCAGTTCCAAAATCAAATCCGTAGCGATCCCACAGATCTTCAGCAGCTTCTGCAATTGACTGCAAAACAGAGACCGACGGAATAGCCAAAAAGGTTTTATAGAAGATGCCATCAGAAAAATAAAAAAAGATAGAGAATCAGACAACAACCAAACCTTTTCAGGATCATGCAAGGCAATCCAAATGCTCGTAGCAATCTCAACACTCTCATCAAGACAACGCCCAGAAACAGCAGGGATGCATTTTACAGCATTCAAGCAGGCCATTCTTACATGCACATCTTTAGCATAGACCCCATAGAGAGCCTACAAATGCACACAGAATAAAGTAAGAAGGGGCAAATTGTAAGATCCAACAGAAAGATACAAGGAAGGTGTAAAACATACAGCTGCAATGTCGCCGGGCTTTAAGCCCAAACACAATTCATTGAGAGTTGATCCAATAGCTGCTTGGTAAGCAGGAACAACGCTCAGAACGTGATAAAGAACCTAGACGCAAATTGACAAAAGATTATGTAAGAACAAGCAAAATATTACCACCTTAAGTGGGTGAATAATATACATAGTAGCAGTACAATAGTAGTGCTGAAATTATAAACAGCTGCTGGTACTCAACTGATAACATTCTCAGCCTGGGTAGAGGCAACACTGGGTCTGTGTGCAGATATAAAACTCGCAACACGTCATTGTGAAGAGCTGTTTTCTTCGGTGACAAAAGAATCCACTCCATGATCTGTGGATGGTGCACATAAGATTTAAACACAGGATCGAAACAAGTTTGGCACATTGGCTTTCTCTTAAATTCATCTTTCAGGACTCACCGGAAAGGCGAATATAAAGGTGTCCACAGCAAGGGGACCAAATTTACATGAAACTGACAAACCATTTACTGCTCTCTCAAACACACTGTCAGGAAGCCTCTCACTTGACTCTTTCTCATCAGCTACTGAAATGAGATCCAGCACACTGTGGCCCTCTTCTAAGGAAACAAGCCGCAAAGCAGTAGCAATGTCAAGCGCCCAATTGCTGAGAGGAGGAGCAATACATTTAGAGAGCTTCGCCAAGGTTTCATACGCACCACCACCAACAATAGGGGACCGAATAAGTGGTTCAACAAACTTAACCTGAATTTCAAAACAAAAGATGAATCATACTCATGCAGAGCAATTGTATATCCATATATAAGATCTTACAGGCTTCATAAACCTAAATTGATAACAAAACCAGGAGTCTCAGTAGCACATCCCACGGATAAGATATACACTCATAAATTAATGATAATATAACTCTCAAAGCCCATAGAACACTCACCTACCCCCATCCACCATAGAAACAAAGGCAAAAAGAATGTGAACTTCATCAGAGAGAGAAGCATTGACTAAATGGCAGAAAGCCCAGGCAGTATATTAGTGACTAGACATTTACCTCAAAATATAAAAAGAAGATTTAAAGTGAACACACAAATGTCTAAAGCATATACTAAGCTATATCAAGGCGGCAAGAGATGAACCATGGATGAAAGTTGACTGTGTGTAAAAATAGGATTTGCAACGGCCATATCACCAAGAGCTCTCAAAACCATCGAAAGATTCCTCTGTATAGCATTGACCTTCTCCCGTATTGCAGCCTCCTCCTGTAAAAGCAGTTCTCGTGCCTCTTCTTTGGCAGTCTTTCCCTTGTCTGTGCAACATGCAAACGATTTTTTTAGGTCCCATGTTTAAACAGCATGTACAGGACAAAAAAAGAAGGGAAAATGGTTTCTTTTAAAAACATGCCTGTTTTTTTTAGTGCTTTGCTCATATCTTTTTTCCCTGCAACACCAGAACCTTCTCTTCGAGAAACATCTCGTCGTGATGACTGATTAGAAATTTGCTCCTGAACAAAAGAACCATATGAGTATCGTATCAGACTGAAGAATTAGATATCAGTTGGTATGGAAGAATCAATCTCACCTTATTGACTTGCTCATCTATTTCTCTGGAAGCAACATATACGCCAACCTCAGTTGAGAGTATACCCTCAGGAGTGTTAAATACCTACGATCACAGTAGTATATAAAAAAAATCATGAATAAGATGCGTAAGCATATAAGAGCACAAAAATAAATTAAACACATTACGTCATTTTGCAAACATTTCGCAGACAGGAAGTTCAACAGCCAGATGCTTACAAAAGTGAGATTCAGAAAACTAAATTCGACTTGTGCAGCATAAAATATATCAACGACATTGACAGTACATCAAAATTCACCTGAATGTCATTTTGAGAGAGAGCATCATGTGCATAATTGTCAGGAAGATACCGCAAATGCTGTTAAGCGATGACGAATACGTAAGTTAGTAACAAGAAACAAAAAGACATAAATGGAAAAGATATTAACACAAGATTGTGTATGCAAACCATATCACTGTAGGGTTACCTTTTCAAACTCATCATATGCATTACTTGGCGTTATGGACATAAGTGTGCACAAGGAGTTAACCGCTGCCTGTTGTTCAAATGAGCTCGAGCTCGACAACCCCGCTGATCCCACGAGGTCCTGTAAGTGAACTACTAGTCAAATCATTTCATTCTATCTGACCCTAGAAGTGATATATGATTATAAATACCAAAGAATTATTATATTGCAGGAACCAAGGTTTCCAATATCTTTATGACATGACACTTGGTTTCACACTTCACTCACTACTAGCTTCCTTAAAAATGAAAGCATGACATCATATTAAATAAACTCTCAGACACCCAAACAAGCTAGCCATCCCCTTTCCCCATATACTAAAACGTATGAACTAGTAGGGTCAAATGCAGACATGTTTAGCAAAGCTGGCCAGTACCCATTACAGAGAACAAAAGTCTATGGTTAAACCTGGCCCCACAATATTGATAAGGTTGACCAGAGCATATTCAAACTCATAGCACCTACTGCCTCATAGAGGAATTCCTGAACTGACAAAGTGGCACTGAAGCAGAGGCCTAAAATTCAGCTGCTGTCTCCTATTTAATAATTGATATAGACCTCTTGCGCAGTCCCATTTAATGCTAAAAGTTAGCTTTTGTAGGAAGTGTTGGGCATTTGGGATGACTAGCCTAACCTAGCCCCACACTCCACCACAACCACATCCAAACCAACGTGGCCTCGCGCCCAACCTATTCCCCACCCCCCCCCACTCCCCGCTCACCTGCCACGGGACCTCACCGCAACCACCCTCAGTCACCTGAGCATACTCCGGCATACCTCAGCCCGCACCCCCTATATCAACTTCTATTACTCCTTGTGTGTCAACTTCATCACTCTCTTCCCAGGAACAGTCGATCTCCTATGCAAGGGCTAGGAGAAAAAAGACAGGAAGGTGGTGCAGACAGAGTGGATGGGGCTTGGGGTGGTTGGATTTTGAAGGAAGGATGAAGTTGGATGAAATTGGAAGAAGTTATAATCCATCGAACTTGCTATCATTTAACTTGAAAATCGATCCAATAGCAGGTAAAGAGTATCACACGGTATACAGAGAGAGAGAGAGAGAGAGAGAGAGTAATACAGCTAAAGTTCTAGATACTACAACCAGAAATTCAAAGTCATTACAGAAATAGTATCACCTCACAAATTTTCCTGGTGTTTCCAGCTAGAATGCTCAGAACATCGAAACCTTTTGTCTTCAAGCATGTCGATATTCTCTGAAAAAAATTAAATGTAAAGCAGCACCTAATTAGAGCAGCATAAAGGAAGGAACGATAAACAACAGGAAATTAAGTCAGCAGCACGTTCATAGCTGTCTCAACATACTACCAAAAGAAAGGTGGTAACCGCACATTTCCAAAAATAAAACCAAAAGTGAAAGTACCACCAAGTAAATGCTTTAAGAACTAGCCACCATGAAAGAGATGCTTATTCCGTCTCTCTTCCCAGCGCAAAGTAGATATAGATAAAATGGTAGATGAACTACCACAAACAAAAATGACAACAGTTGGCCAATATATGACAAATTGGCCAATATAGATAGAATGGTAGATGAACTAACCCGCCATATTCCGTCTCTCTTCCCTGTGCAAAGTAGTGCTGGATGGTGAGCGCAGAACATGACACGCCCACATGTTGCCGGTTCAGCCGAAACAGATGATGATGATAAAATCACTAACGCTTTCACCATAACCTCTACAGATGGGAGGAATACAACTGGAGCTTCCACGGCATTTTCTGTTTCACTACAAAGCAACAAATTAATTGTCGGTAGTGTCCTCTTTGCTGAAGAAATTAGTTAAATTTAATAAATCAATTAGCTCCCATCTCCAGTCAACGATTGTTGAAATGTCACAACTCACAACAGGCAAATTAATAATTCTAACTGTAAACTCGGGTTTTAGCAAGTGAACGTGGGTGGTTTTCGTCACACTGTCACACCCTCTATGACTAGGCCAAACGCCTTGCTGAAAGGGCATAATGAAAAACCAACTCTGAATATCCTAGTCTTCGAGGGTGAGATATCGGACCACTCCAAATAATTTTAAGGCGTATTGTAATTTACAGAAGATTGATTCTTATATGTTTTCGCAGCAACACACCCTCAAATAACCATTGATACCTCTACTTCCAAATGGACCACCAGATTACCAGAACAAAAATATCAGACAACCATCAGTGACACAATACTTGTTCAACCCTCATTCCCAAGCATACATACATTCCTTATGAATTATATGACATACACTAAGTAGTGTTCAATACAATGAACTTGGTGATATACTTCATTCCCATAAATTTCCAGGGAGGTCAGAGTATTTCAGTGGATATTACCACCTTAGTATCAATACAATGCTGCTGGATGGATGATAACTCTTCTCATATGAGTGAGACATGACCATCTTGACTTAGGGTTCATACCGCTGCAATTCAGTAACTCTTAGTGTTTTTCATTTCACAATCCTATGGATTTGTCCTTGTGCTGAATTTCCATATTGGAGAGTAGTCTGTGGGACTTCAGTCTATCCTAATTCCTAGCATTACATAAACATACCAGAGATACCAATATGGCTTATATTCTAAACAGTAAAGAGCGAAATCCTAGAGAAATTTAGGTTATAGAGTACAAGAACAGAATGTTGACATGAGTTGTTATTAATTAAAGATGGGTCCAGAGTGGAAGATTACCCAGTATTATGCAAACGGGTTTCCGCCACAGCTGACAGGAAAGTTGCAAACTCTTTCAAAAGTGATTCTGATGTTTGGGGAACGGCTTCAACAATACTTTTGGCACTCTCATAAGCAGCTCTGCGGATTTCCCAGGATTTATGGCACAATAAAAAGAATAATACCTGATTGAAATGACCATAAGTACCCCAAAAATAATGGATGGAAAGCAACACAACAAGCATGTATGTTATCTTACTTGAAACAGCGACTGCATGGAGAAGGCCTCCAACATCCTACAATAAAAGCGGTGCAAACTTTCATAGCTATACCAAAACTTAATGCAATTTACAACAAGGAAAAGAGCAACAAAAAGGGAAATTACATAAATAAAGAGAAAAATAAATTGATCATAGAATAATGATGAAACAACTTTATCAACAAAGTTTAAGCAGAAACTGACCTTATTGTATGGTCCACCACGAGCACATGGAGAAGATCAGCACAAGCCAAACAATCTTCATCTGATAGTTTAGAGGCCTATACAAACATAACAAAGATTAGAAAAGTTTTTGAAAATGAGGTATATCCTAGTCTTACTTGCACTAATAGAATCCTTATTATGAAAAGAGAGGAAGGTAACAGAGTAAAAAGAAGAGCGGATAAATTGTACTAGTTATCAGCTAACAGAAATTTAAGGTTTACTCTTCTATATTAACTCCTATAGAGAATTATCCTATTTCCTTCCCCATTACCCCAGGTTTGATCGCAAGCATGAACAACATCTTGCAAACAAGCTACACAAGATGTCAAGTTGCCAACAACCGCCAGGCTTTCAGCAAAATGTACCATCAGAAACTCAGATCTTCTCGACAGTCCAGGTTGCCGGAGCATTTCATGATTAGGTCAGCACTACCACACCTGAATAGCTCAGAGACTACAGCAGAAGGATACAAACTCCTCTTTGATTAATTGATTACAATGGTCTTACCCAATTATTGCTTTCCAATTCTCACAGCCTCAAAGAATATATTCTCATTTAAAATGAGTTTCTAATGACATGAAAAAAAATAAAAAAATAAAAAAATAAAAAAACATTTGCACGTTACAAAAGCATGACCACCATGCCTCATTTCAATAATTATAAAACATGTATACAACACCTCTGATTGTCATATTCCCTATAAATTTTTATATTCTCCATCATGGACTCTCATTTTCATCCTCCTCTTCCTCAATCCTCACAATATTGTCAATTAAATTTCCGTTAACAATATCTAACTACTAACAAAAAAGATGAAGGTCTCTTACGCTCAAAACACTTCCATTTACTAAAGATATGAACAAAATTAATCTATGTTTCATTCTAAATTTAGACCACACAAACTACAATACTACATATTCACACAAAGTTAAACCTAATGCAATCCCAAAACAAAAGGAAAATGATCAGAAATGGCATGTGGGTGTAAATTGCAAATGAATTCTCTTTCTTGACTAGTTCTATATGAAACTCCACCATTCACCCTAACAGATTCGTGATACACTTGTCACTGTCCACTCCATCCCTAAACGTTTACAGATGTGACCATAAATACACTTCATCCCAATGGTCAGCAAGCAAAAAACTTCCCCAAAAAGGCTATACAACTCTATATAATCTGACCTTCTGATTACTATTTCTATTACAACCTTCTAACCTTATAATTACTCAACACTTCCGCGCATCCATGAACAAGACCCATGATATAGTTCCCTAAATATTTTTTTTATAGGCAAGTTAAGTTATCACTATATTCAAAAGCACACCGAGAGAGGACTCCCATATACAAAAAGACACCAAAAGGGCTGACGCCCCATAAACAAAAGAGAGTTAATCAAGATCTTAGACTATCTTGAGAAATTTTATCCATAAAAAGACGGATAGTCAAATGTCTGTGGAATGTAACACTTTTGACTCCCAGTCTCCAAACATACAACAACCTCAAGAAGCGAAATCTGAAGTCTTGGTGCCCAAACAATGTTATATTCCCATACTCTGCTGAAGTACAGTATAAAGTACAAATATAAGAGAAGATATACCAGAGAAATTGGAACCACTGAGGGTTCATTTTGAGCTATTAATGACCATATCTTTTCCTTTGCAATAGCCTCCTCTGCAAAATAATTAAGACTTCCTCGTCATATCATTAAGAGAAAAATAAGGAGTTTGGTAATGATGAGAAGTTCTAGAATATAAAGCTTGAAAAAAAAACTGAAGCATACCGGATTTGATATCCAGAGCTGCAATCCTTGCAACCAGAAGCAATGCATATATGCTATCGAGACGCTGAACAGATTTGGTGTATCCTGTTTTAACTATCTGAATAAGAGGAGCTAGCAACGATGACAACTGAAAAGTGAGACCAACAAAGTAAGTACAAGAAAACAACCAGAAAATAAATAAAGACCGATATATGAAAAACAGCCAAAGAGAATAAACATTGACCTTGATGGTCGCTTCAGAATTTTTGCTTATACCCCTTAGACATCGTAGATGAGCCCCTCTCAGGGTCTCCTTCTCCTTGAGTCCTGAAGTAAAAAAAGATACTAAACTTGGTTGGACAGAATCTGCACTTCGTGCCACCCAAGATGCAAGAGCTGACAAGACTGCAAGCTTTACTTCTTCATTTCCTGACATTTAAAGAAAACAATTGAGCCAGGTGACGAAGCCAAAATTCAGATAAATTAGAAAATATATATATGCCATATGATAGTAATAAAAAACTGTGTGCAGCCATCGATTACCATCATCTTTGTAACACGACATTAGAAATCCAGTTACTGAAGATGATAAGTTGTTTAACGATTTTCCACCAGGAGCACTGGACAGCTCTAGTAATGCATTGAACATACCAACCCTCTGATATGGAAACTGAAGTCTCCCCTCTGAGCCTGTTATAATTATAGATGAAAAGTCAAACAATGTTAATAATTATGTAAATACCAGATGAACCGACAAATTCTATACAAGTGACGAAAGTTATTAGAAGCACAGAACATGAGAAACTAATACCTCCGATAACAGCTTTTACAGTGTTATACATTGTGTCAATAACATCAGGATTACTAGATTTCTGGCTCAAACATCTGATAATTCCCAGAGCTCCTAGCCTCCTTCCTTCATCAGCATGTCGAGCTTGTGGTAGCACCACAGTGAGAGTTTCCAACGCATACTTGCTCAAATCCAGGCTCACTGATTTCAAGAGCACCTCAACTGTCTCAAATGCAATCTCAGGATTCCGTTTCAACATTTTAATAAACGATGGAACTACAACACTTTCGAATTCTTCATGTGTTAGGCACAAAAAGAGAGGGCAAAAGGCTTCAGCAAGGCTTTTTGATGGCTTCTCTCTAGCATTCAAAACAGCTTTCACATACATGTCGAGGAATATTGGCTGCACAATACATAGTCACATTAAAATTCAACCTTAAGAAAATCAACTTCCAAACATGGGCCGGTTGATAGAAGAAATGCTCAAGGACTAAACCTTGTACTGGCCGAAAGAAGGATCTTGTCGTGAGAATTCAAGTAACAACCATATAATATCAGGATATTCTTTGTAAGGTATCCTCCCATCTTTCAACTCGTTGATGTAGGTTTTATAGATATCTTCAAACTACAGATACAACATACAAAGAAATTAGTTTAGAGTCAGGCCCATTAAAATATGTGAGCCAGAATTCCGAAACAACAAAATGAAGAAACTATAGACAACCTTTGAAAATAAACTAAAAAACAATCGTTTACAAGCCCTTCTCTCTCGGAAAGATCCTTTGAGAACAGTATGAAGAAGTAAGGACTGTGCCCCGACTACTCTTGAGACAGCATTCTTAGAAATGGAGGCAAATTTACTCCTACTCAAGAGGAAACATGACCATTTAAGAAGTCTGTAAGATCCCACATCTGAATGCGACTTTTGCTGCTTCTCCATGGACTGAACGAGGGAAGCTGCAAAGGCTTTCATGGACGTAACTTCAGCCAAAGTCTGTAGAACAACATTGTCCACAGCTTTCCTTGACCGGAGATCATCATAGATATACACGGTTTTAAAAATAATTTCCACCAGTACAGCTGCAAGCTCACTGGACATCTCTGCAGGATATAAATAACGATCGATTAGAAGTAAGAGATTGTCTAAACTCCAGTCAAAAGTAGAATTCAGCTTGGATTGGCGCCACCTCTAGAAATGAGCAAATTGAAGAAGACTAAAAGCAAAGTTACAGGAGTAACAAAGACGGGCATTCTAGTTCAACTTTAAATTAACATATAAGGACCACAACAATTTCCCTTGATCTGACGGAGCAACCAAGTTATTGGCTTGACTATTTAAAAGTAGACACAAAGAACCAGAAGGCAGATTACCCCACTACCAAAAACAAAACAAAATGAAGAACAATCTAAACCAGTGCAATAACATTCATCAGAATGAACAAAACTGAAATCATATGAACCCCATTTTAGTAACACGTTATAGCCTGAAGAAACCTTAACAAAATGAAAAACATCCTACCACACAACTCGGTCCTGTAAACACGTCCTGGAAAAATAGGCTATCAGGTTTAGTACTAATCTGTTCTTATAATCTTCGCAAAGGACGCAAACACCACCAGTTCAGAACACTTGCCAGGGAAAATCCAAGAAATTAACTGATTGTATACCACATGAGACATTTGAAAAACGAACGGAACTTAACTCCAAATCTCAGTCGATCTCCCTAATAATTTGTAAATGCATGGAAAGCAATTCACTCATTCACTTTTTAGAATAGTAGAGCTATTACTTTAGTAAAAAATAAGATCAAATATATTAGAGAACAACAAAGTCTACACCATGTGAGGCTACCACCAATAAGCAGTGAAAATAGAACACTACGCATCATCAGATAACATCCCACTACATACAATATGGACAATTTTATACTAAGTAACCAATAACCAGTTAATCTTATTTGGAGATGTAAAGCTCCTCCAAAAGCTTGTTTTTTTTTTTTTGCGTGGGCAGCCACTAAAGAGAAAATCCCAACTTTGGACTACCTTAAACGAAGAGGGTTTAGTTTGGCTAGTCGTTGCTATTTGTGCTGTGAGGCAGAAGAAACCGTGGACCACCTTTTGCTCTCTTGTCCTTGGGTGTTGTCTTTGTGGCACACTGTTTTGTCGTTGTTCTGAGTTCATCCACGGAGAGCCAAAGATGTCCTCTCCGCTTGGAAAAGGAGAATGAAGAAAGGGTGGGTAGCTGAAGTATGGAAGATGGTTCCAATAGCGATTTGGTGGTGTACTTGGAAAGAAAGAAATCATTGCATTTTTTATGATATTATGTTGACACACCAAGGTTTCAAATTTAGGTTCTTGAGGACGTTGTATAGTTGGAGTCGAGTGTTACTTTCACACCGACACTTGACTTTCATTCTTTTTGTGGATAAAATCTCTCATGATAATCCTAGAGCTTGATTAGCTCTCTTTTGCTTACAGGCGTCAGCGTCACCCTCTTGGTGTCCTTTTGAATATAATGATATCCTAACTTACTTATCAAAAAATAAAAAGATAACCAGTAACTCTTATCATAAAATTTTATGAAAGATCCTGTCAGGACAGAAGTGCCCATAGCCCCATACAGCATTACAGCACAAGGATATTTTCTAAATTCTTCAGAATTTAGATCTCCTGCAATAAAACTACTAGAAAGCAAGGACGGCAAAGGTTTGATAGCCACAGAAATTTGCCCACACCAAGAACCCACCAGAAATGTCCAGTACTTGACTTCAGATAAAAAGGCGATCCATAATGCACTTGATGTGAAAAAATTGTTACATAAATGTTTTGCATAATCATACAATTAGCACGTCTTTTATCACAACAATCAACTTTCACCGCAAGAGATTCAGCAGATTAAGTAAATAAAAATCAATCAGTACTACTGAAAAGGTACACATGAACTGCAAGCAGGGATTTCTACAAGCTTGCGACACAGCAAGTCAAACCAGATTATTGGAGCCAGAGCACACAAATGTAAGGGTCCAGAACGGATAACAAATAAAAACGCGAACACTACTTATTCAAGGGGCAACGGTTATACAGAATGCATACTGCATATTTTCAGTAATTTTCACAATTTCAAACCGTGGAATATAATCTCCACATTATTAAGGCTGTTGTGGGTCAAACCAACTGCTTTAAAAGCCCTTGTCCCTTGTACACTTTCACAAAGTGTCTTCCTCCTACATATCAGTTGGCGTATAGAACTGCCTTGAGCAGTCAATCAAACCAATCAGACTCGCAAAACATCCCCAACTGTAGGAAGAAATGCTAGACACAAAGAATTCTCTCTTTCATTAAGGCCAAAACTCTAAATTACGCATTTTGAACTTAAGACAATTCCTGTTAAGACACATGGCCAATCAAGGATTACTACAGACTTCAGTCGGACCCTAGGTCAACACAAATAGACATGTCATTGCTGACATGTCAAAAGCTCACACACTAACCAACGAACCACGTTGGAGGACACATGAGCTCCTCCAATCACACAAATGATGCCATCACAATGACATTCAGATGGTAACTCTTTCTATACTTTCTCGATATAACCCCTCTTAATAGTCGTGTTTATCACTACATATTAAACCAAGCTCATCACTAAGTCTTAAAAGCTCAAACTACCAATGCCAACACTATTGACATCCTGCCACGATAAACCCCTCCAATCACGCGACCGATGCCAACACTGTCGACATCCCTATACCATTTCTATTACACTTCCATGAACTCGCCTTGCATTTTAGGAACGAAAACCTTAACGTGTGCGCATTTTTAGTCTCTAACCACCAATCACACTCGACTACTAAAATTACGCCAATAATCTCGAAATAAAAGCGACGTAATTTATTCAAACAATTACGCGAAACGACGCTTATCCGCAACGAAGACCACGGCAAAAGCACCACAAATCATTGAAGCAAACTAACTCTATCACTCTATCGGCAACACAAGACGAACAATTTTACATAAACAGACTAAAAATTGAAACAAATGCAACTCCAAAAGTACAAAACAATCAAAATCCATCAAAGACGAGAGCAGAAATGCAAGCAATAATATCCAAAAACTAGTAGCGTAAGATCGAAGTTGCGGAAAAGAGAGAGGAGAGTACCGGAAAATCGGAGAATGTCGGGAATTTGGTGGCGGAAGATGCGAAGGCGGAGATTAGTGGAGGAGGTAGTGACGGAGTCGCCGAGTGAACTCAGCCGTTGAACCGAGTCGTCCTCCGCCATTGCGGTGAGCTAAATCAGGCGGCGGCGGTGGTGGATGCGGCGGCGGTGAGTGGCGAAGAACCGATGAAAAAACGGTGATCAGTGTGGGTGAGGAGAGAGAAAATGGTGAGACTTGGGGTAAAGTGAGGGTGCTGATATTTTGAGTTAGGGTTTTAGCTTTTGTTCTTCTTGCTCACTCTTCCTGCTTCTGCTGCTGTTCAACTGTGCGGGAAAAACAATGTATTTTTTATATGGAGTATCATTAGTTGTGGAAATGTAAACAAGAAGCTGGAATAGCTCAGTTGGTTAGAGCGTGTGGCTGTTAACCACAAGGTCGGAGGTTCAAGCCCTCCTTCTAGCGGGCTTTTTCATATATTTAGTTTTTACTTTATCTTTTAGGTTTTGTTTTTGCTGAGTAAACCGAATATAGTGTGTACGTGTAACTATTATATGTTATGTAACAAAACACAACAAGCATCTTAATGCATTTTAGTCTCACTCGTGTGTAACATGATACAATTTTCAAAAAGGTTGTCAATTCTAAACTTAATCACCTTAATAGACATATAATCGTGAAAGTAGTTACATAGAGTATGTTTCAAATTAGAGAACTGTATTATATATGTGGATTACAAAAATGCATTATGTGGTCGAAGTTGTGGCATGAGTTCATTTAAACACCAGTCATCATATCACAATCAATCACGTGCATGGTATACGTTGTTGCCAAACGAGTTACTTTCCGCAATTATTCAACTCATTTAGAACCTTGTTGCATTTTTTTTCCGCTTAGGTCACTCCTACGTGTGTGTTCCTCATGTATGCTTTCGTCCTTTGAACCTTTTACAAGGAACAAAGTGGTTGAAACTTTCTCCCTAACTCGATGTATATATTATGCATCACAACTCTTTTTCAAACTTTAAATATTATTCCATGAGTGTCAAACATGGAACATCCATATACGATAAAATAAGAACAAACTCCATGTTAAGATGTTTTAGAGAGTTAGGACCCCATTATATTGGTATGGAAAAATTCATATCAACAAATGCTTGTCAAAAGCAATGTATCGTACCATTTCATTACAAATTGTCGAGCTTTATATGTAAAGTGACACTCATTGACTCACACTCATTATCTAATAGCGACACTAATTTCGTGTGTTGATAAACTTTTGATTGTAACGTGAATATCACATATGTAGGTGTATGAGTCTCCATATTCAAGGGAAATAATCATTAATAGATCAATATCACAACATCACAAGTCTTTAAAGTACGAGATTATTTGTCCAACGTGTACAAAGCTATAAAAAGAATTAAAATTATTTACCTAATTTAAGCTTCAGACAACTTGTTACAACTGTATATTTCTTCCCCACAATTAAGCAAGACACACATGTTGTCATGTCTAATGAATAAAATCAAACAAGAGAACAAAATAATATGAAAGTGCAATACTCACATTGTAGACCTAAAAAAAAAAAACACAATGCAACACATTGCACCCTAAACATTAGGCCGTGTTAAAACTCTAAAATGTGAAACAATTTTATAAATTATTATAAATACTGTGAAAGTTGTGAAATCAAACAAGTCGATGAGTCATGCATAACTTGTTTTGGGCAAGGCATGACATTTTGAATTGAAAATTTCAACTCACCTGAAAATTTATATATTTTACCGCACATTCTACATGATGTATCTCTCATCGTCTTTGCCGCCTAAGGACACGTAACTAAGCAAGCAAAGGAGAATAATAATAAATCCATACAGTTGAACCACTCCTGCCTGCGCCTGGGCCTTAGATTTGATTATTTCCAGTGAAAGTATAGGCATGAACACTGCAATAACCAGCAAATCATGTACTTTTTTCTGTTTTGACACATAAATAAATTGTAGTACTACAGATTATTACAATTATGTAGCCAAAAAAAAACAAATTATTACAATTAAAATGCAAGTCGTTTTCAGAATTCATTCAATTGGGTAAAAAAGGCCACTGAATATTTAAGAGCCTGAAATATTGGGTTGGCATTTGCAGTAACACCACCACAAAACATGTGTGCATCACTCTTTGTTTAGGCCTGCCCTTTGTTTGTGTCAGGGTAAGGCCCTTCCGCCTTTCGGGTAGGTAGATCTTAAGGGCCTTCAATGCCATGTTTTTCCTCTAGATAGGCAGTTAGGCACTAATGTTGTTGGTGCACGAGATAAGGGGCAAATCTAGTCCGTAAAGTCGAGGAAATTTCATTCGATAACAAAATAAATCGAAAAGTTTCGTGTGGTCGGTGCACCCAAAGGTCAGATTACCCCTAATTGGATTCACCTTCACATATGATAAAAAAAAAAAAAATCATGTTTTCATCTAAACACGAAAAATCTCATCAACCAAATCAAACTTCAAATATCCAATTATTTGGATTTTTATTGTTTTGTGATTGGATTAGGAGGACAAGATATAGCTGTGAGAAGTGACAATGAAAGAGACTCAATTAACGGTCATGAAAAATAAAATTAGCAAGTCTTAGGTTTAAATATCGATCAACTGGGTTGGCGTTGGGATGCGATATTATGCCCCTTGCTCCCTTTTTAACATAACAATGCGTCTAACGAAAAAGATTTCATATTGTTTATGGAGCTATAACTAATACATATTCCCTCATATTCAAAGAGAGATTTTCCTATTTCATTTTGCAGTTTTGAGGTGTCATGTTAGGGTCTATTTTGTGACCAAATGAATAGTTCACTTACTGCAAAAATTAGTAAATATTGCATTCTGCATAGCAGTCTACCAACTCTACTTGATTTTTAGGTAAACGGAGTTTTTCATTTGGTTTAAAATTAATCTCTAACATGGCAACTCAAAATTACAAAAAGAAAAAGAAAATCTCTTTAAATTGGAGGGAGTAGAGGGTTTGCGACATACTCTTATATATCCAATTCAACCAATACATCGCAAACACACTAAGTTCACGCCTTTGAATGTTGCAAATAAACCGAATGAGATCTATTTCTGTACAAGAAACCAGGTATAGGGGGAGGATGTAAAGAGGTGACTAGGACTACTAGTGAAAGAGTAGATGAAAAACAACCCCACCGGAATTTATTTTCTTCACATGGTGTATTCATCATTTGTTTTGTTTGAATTGTTTCTTGTCGTCCTCCTATGTTATTAATTCGGCCGCCAATCGGAACTTGGTAGCTAAAGCTCAGTGTGCCCAAAACTTGAACATGGTTAATTTGCTCAAGTAAAATTAAATAACCATTGCATAATTTGCGGGTTGTAATGTGTTACGTATAAGGATGATTGAGTTTTTAATTTGACCACCAAAGATAATGGATGCGGTTTTTCAAAATACATTCCGTAAAAGTGACCGCAAAAGGAAACGATATCCTACGTTATCTAATTGTGTTCCCCTAGCAGCTAATCGATTTCGTTGCTTGCGGTTGTAGGTTGTAATGCATTACATTACGTATAAAGAATATTGAGTTTATCTTGTGATCACAAAAAAAATGGTTATTAGACATTCAACGCATATATTCCGTAAAAGTTAGCGTAAAAGGTTTTAAAATTCCTATGTTATTTAATTAAGCTCCACTTTTTCGCTAGGTGTTTAAGTTACATTTTGTAACAATTTTGGTCAAGTAAATCACATGATGAAACCCAAAAATGTGAAGAAGAAGACACATTTGAATAGGTTGAGTCCAGGTTCAAATACTTTCCTAGGCCAGAATCTGTAACACATTGCACAGCTTTACTATATCCTGCATCGACCTATTTCTAACCATTTAAAGCTCAAAATACAGAGCAAAGTCGTCTCTTAGTATAGTGCTATTTATTGGAGATTCCAATTTAGGCATATCTTATTATCAAATTCAATTCTACCCATCATCTTTTTCTATAGTTTAACCATGAAATTATAGAAATAACAACAAAAATGTATGGTCCAGTTTTGCAGGTAGTAGGTGCTCAGTAGTTGAACTTGATAATTTTTTTTTTTTTTTTTTTAACTTATGTAATATAACCTCTTTAACTTTTCTCTTTGATCTAAAGTTACCAATCTTTGATGCATGGTAAATCATTAATGGCCTTCACCACCAAATTTTTACCATGAGTGACATAAAATCAGTTAAAATTGGGTGTTGCTATGTACATTAAAATTGCTGATGTCGACTAGTTCAATCGACGAGGTTTTAAGGAACTAATCCCGCTAATATAGTAGACGAAAAGTTTGTTGCCTCCAATCTCCATCACACATTTGTATTTTCAGTGTCATGATCATGTCTTGCTACTCTAAGTTAGTTTACTGTATGTTGTTATTAGGCCAAGCCAAATCTTGGTCGTGCTTCATCTTTGGTAGCATAGTTACACATGTACAGTCAGATTTTGGTTTAAGTCTAAGGTAACAAGGATACCCGATTCTTCGTTTGAATCATCTGCGTTCTACCTTTGATTGTATCGACTTTTGCACCTTATATGGCAGTAGAAAGAACAATGTAAGGTTATGGACATGCATTATACTAAGAAACAAATGGAAATATCTCAGTAATTTTTTTTTCTTACTGTTATGAACCCTATTCCCGTAAATCCTTCATCAAGAAGATTTTGATGAGGAAATAGAGAATTCTCAATTATTACACCTTCTGGACAGCTAGTCATTGGAGCATTATGATCAATGCATCATGGATCCATTTTTCCCAGGGTGGACCACCATTTTGATCTTAGGTGAAAATGCAATTAATATGGTGAAAACTTTCACTTGGCTAGCTAGACCCTTTATATAATGCTCAAAACTTAGTAAAGTTTCTCCATTCACTAAGAAGATTTAGTTGGTTGTGTAAGAAGTAAGATACAGAATATAAACCAATAAAAGCTCTCAGTCTAACTCTGTCAAAAATACTCTGCAATGGAAATTGCACCAGTAGTACTTTCCTGTCTGATCCTCACATTGTTCTTTTATTCCCCTGCTGAGGCTCAGACTGGCCGAGCATTCTTCGTATTTGGCGACTCCCTTGTCGACAATGGTAACAACAATTACCTTGCCACCACTGCACGGGCTGACTCCCCGCCCTATGGTATCGACTACCCTACCCGCCGTGCTACTGGCCGGTTCTCTAATGGCCTTAACATCCCTGATATTATCAGTTGAGTATCATGTCCTTATACACTACCAGTGTCTATACAATACACTGCATGGTCACGCTTATATATTATTACATGCTTTGTTTGCATGAAACTATATAGATATTTACATGTTTTTAGAAAAGTCGGGGTAACATGTGTACAACGTTAGACTAACTGAATGTGTGTTATTAGGCGAGTCACTTGGTACCGAACCTACATTGCCATACCTAAGTCCGGAGCTAACCGGGCAAAGATTGCTAGTTGGTGCCAATTTTGCTTCAGCTGGAGTTGGAATCCTCAATGACACAGGAATTCAGTTTGTAAGTCACAAACTTTTCCTTCTATTTATTATGTTTACTTCTTATCTGATCATGCTCACATATCCTGTGTTTTTCACAAAATTTAACGTGTACAACTACTATAACCGCATCACATTCGTCGTTGTAGGAAATACCATCATTCAAATCGAGTGTGTGGTACCAAATTCCTAGTCCACCCCTCTCACATCACATGTAGGATTCGCTGATATCATGTGACACTATAATGATTTCGACTTTGGTACCACCACCATACACAAATCTTATATTACATCACTTCGAAAATCCTTGTTAAGTGGGGTCAACATAAGTCGAACACAAATTATAACTATAATGGTACCGAATTGAATAAATACGGACTTATAAGTGCGCTGATTTCATGGAATCCGTGAAAACTTATCTTGGCCTAGCTTCAATAATTGTCCAACCCATATCTATGCTCAAATTAGCTAATCAGCATCAGCTAGTCAATATCCAACTACTTAATTGTACCTTTGTTAATAGTCAATAAAGAAACTTTCTATGAATAGAAACTCCTTAATTGTATCTTTTGAACGTACATTACTTTAATTTCAATGTCAAATTTAATCACTATCATGCATGATTCGGAAAAAAATGTCGTGATGATTGACAAGAATCGACATATGGGTACATAGCATATACTATCATATATTATGCCCATTCCCTTTCATGTATAATTAATGAATTGAAGAACATTATTTGTTAAAAAAAATTCAATTGTTTTTACTATGTTCATTATGACATTTACTTGCTGTAACTTGTAATCCTATGTTTATTATCGGATTTGGCAATTTGATATCCCGAGCAAGATTAAAAGTTTTCGTTATAAAGTCTATATGGATGGTCTCCTAACTCGTGATAGGTTAATACGGATTCATATTTCATGCCATATGTAGTACAAAATGACTGAACTACTGTACAATTGTTGTGCACGCAGCTGAACATCATAAGAATCTTTAAGCAGCTAGAGTATTTTCAGCAATACCAGCAAAGAGTAAGCGAACAGATCGGAGGTGACGCGACACAGCAGCTGGTGAACCGTGCCTTAGTACTGATCACACTCGGAGGCAACGATTTCGTTAACAACTACTACTTAGTACCATTCTCTGCCAGGTCTCGCCAATTTCGCCTACCTGATTATGTCAGATACCTTATCTCTGAATACCGAAAAGTCCTTGCGGTAAAAAATTCTTACCTCCCTGATACATTCTGTAACAAAAAATTATTACCATGTCAAAGTACACAATTATTATGTCTGGTCACATGAACACTGAGTTTGAAGGGTAAATTAAGTCAGTTACCAAAATCGTGCCTTTTACCCGTGTGACCGCCTAGCTAACACAGGACTTGCTTGTACATTGTTTTGTTCATCATTTATGGGAGCTGCTACCTTTCCATTTTTCTCCTAGTTGCCTACTTGCGTTACGAAAATTATATTATCCATATTTTGTACTCGTGTTTTATTTGAGTGTCGAGTGTCATGTTACGTTGTTATAGATTGGCCTCCTAGAATGTGTTTTGTTACTCAATAACGCATTTTATGTTGCTCGGACTTGGCTTATAAGACTCGACTACTTTGTCCTTAGGAAAAGTGTGTCAAAGAGTCTAGTATACGACATTAGGTACTTATAATATGTGATTTACGTGTTGTAACAGAGGCTGTATGAGCTAGGTGCGCGAAGAGTCCTGGTGACAGGAACAGGACCATTAGGGTGTGTACCGTCTGAGATAGCACAGAGAGGCAGGAACGGACAATGTGCAGAGGACCTGATGAATGCTGCAAACATGTTCAATCCTCAGTTGGTTGATATGATAAATGAGTTAAACAATGAGATTGGCTCAAATGTTTTTATTGCTGCAAATGCATTTAGAATGCATATGGATTTTATCAGTAACCCTCAAGCTTACGGTATGTTCATTAATCATTATCGCGTTACTTGTTAATTAATCTGGTTTAAGAAGGCGCGCAAACACACACACGCGCGAAGTTTAATCAAGTTTAGTGCATGTATGTACTGGCAATTTGTCATTCTGTCCTTAATTACGATCATATATCGTAAAGGACAGAAATTCATTGGCACATAAAGAGGTGTCTAAGGGACCATGACACATTAAATCCTGCACTGCAAAGGGTAGGCAGAGTCCTAAATGTTAAGGGTCGATGTCCATTAGGATTAAGGTTGGATTGATCGATGTTAACATAATACTATTACGATAATAGTAACGTATTTGATCTTGATAGGAAGATTTGGAATTGCTAGAAGTTATATAACATGACTATTGGCGACAATTAAGATGTTTAAGGCCAAATCCAGCTGATAATGATATACAATATGATTTTGATGTTTTAAAGTTTTTGTGTGTTGGTCTGCAGGGTTCGTGACATCGAAGGTGGCATGCTGTGGACAAGGACCTTACAATGGGATCGGGCTTTGCACGGTGCTGTCGAATTTGTGCCCTAACAGGGACGTGTACGCCTTCTGGGACGCCTTCCACCCGACTGAGAGAGCAAATAGGCTCATTGTTCAGCAGATTTTAGGAGGAAGTCCTGAGTACATGCACCCCATGAACCTCACCTCAGCCATGGAGTTGGATTCAAGAGTCTAGCCAATCATATATAATAAATAGTAATTATCCTAGAAGATGAACATTATTATTGTTTCTCTTGAACATTATTCCCTTTGTTTTTGAGTCTACAAAATTTAAATTGTCAAGTTCAATTGTGTGATCTCATATGAGTACGTAGTGTTTATGTTTGTTTCCGGACCGAGAATTTCGCTATGATCAAAATTCAAAACCGTAGGTCTCTGAAACATGGTTTGTAAGTGTAAGGTGTTCAAGTGTAACAAAGTTTTATTTTGAGTATTATTTGAGTGTGCAATGTGTATTATAGTGTTAATCTTTCTTTGTTATGTTGTACTACAACAACAATGACTTAATTGCTTGGTCCATGCTAAAACTACCCACCACAACACCATAAGTAAGACTATGACAAAAATCATGTGAGCTCAAGGAAAGCACTTGTGAGATGAACTTAAATTTTTTGTGGGACAATGAAATGAAGTAGATAGCCCACATGTTTCTTACTAATGCAAATGGGTTTGAGCAAGGAGGAGTTGATTTCAAATAAGATTGGTCATGATTCTTGAAATTGCAGGATTTACTTAGTAAAAATTTGGAATACTTCTGAGGACAATTTACGCGTAGTTCACGTGTAGTTATCTGTTATAATCCCGTTCTTGTTCGAAGAGGTTGGAGTTTTCTATTAACTCTCCATAATCTCTCATGTTATTTCCTTGTACCTAATTCTAAACGGGTGGTTAAATGAATTTTGATAACCAACTATTCCGTTTAAAGTAATAAAAGTCATATTCCCTCCAACCCAAAGAGATTTTCGTGTTTCTTTTTACGATTTTGAGGTGCCATGTTGGGAACTATTATTAGACCATATGAATCGTTCACTTGCTGAAAAAATTAATAAATATTTTATTGTACGTTGCACTCTACCAACTCTACTTGATTTTATTTGTTCAAAAAAAAAAAAAAAAAAAAACTCTACTTGATTTTATGACAAGCGGGTCTTACCGAATTTTGTTATGAAAACTTTACTCGCTAAGTCAATGCATCTTTGTGTTACCATTCGAGAGTGAAAACCTAAATACAAAATACTCTCTCCTGTACTATTTGACCTTCCATGTTATTATTTGCAAGAAATAAAATGTGGTGGAAAATGAGAGTGGGTGGGTCACAAACCAAAAAGGATCTTCTGTCCCATAATTTGTCCCACTCTGTGTACCAAGCCAATCAGATTTCAGGAATTCACCAGATTAAACATAAATATATCCTATGTAAATTAGTCTTTAGTTATTTTGGTACATGGAGTGGGACAAATGATGAGATAGAAGATCTCTTCTGGTCACAAACTATTATAACCACAAAAAATATTATTACAAACAAGGAAAGTAGACAATAATATAAAATTGTCTTGAAAAGGAAATAAGAATATCATTCAAAACTGGAGAAAGTAGTAAAATACTAAAACACAGACATAGACACGATGAAATCCGAGCGTCGAGAGGTACCGAGTTCGATTCTCATGACGTATATGCCTATACCACAGTCCACAGGGACTCGTCAACAAAAAAGGAAAGGGTATATCTCCCGAAGCCCACTGCTGAAATGCGGATTTCTTTGGTTAGAAGTTAGAACCTGGAGAGAGAAGTAAAAGCCTTCTTGCAGAAGAGATTACCCAAAAAACACACACATATAGAAACAGAGAGAGGAGGGAGAGAGATTTAAACTTGAACAAGACGTTTTCACAGTTTTTAAGTTATTGATCTTGTGGAGCAAGCCACCTAACGTTTGTATCAATTCGACATAAGAGAAATGGGGATTACAAATTTTGTAGTGACAGTAGCAGCAGTTGGGGCTGTGATCCTGCTTGCTAGAAGCGACGTCAAGCAATCCGCCACTATTTTCCGTCGCAATGTCCGTCACATCCGTAATTGGCTTGAAGAAGAAGGTGTTGCTGCCTCCAAGTATAGCCCCCCCCCCCCTCTCCCTCCTAATCTTTATGTTTGTGTAATCACGAAGTGGGGTTTATGGTTAATTCATCTCATCTGATTATTTCTTTCTATGATTATGAAGTGGGTTTATGATTATTTCATCTGATTGTGTCAATTTGTGGTTAATTTCTATGATTATGAAGTGAGTTTATGCTTATTTCATCTGATTACCCCATTTTGAGGTTAATTTTCATGACTATGAAGTGGGTTTATGCTTATTTCATCTGATTACCTCATTTTGAGGTTAATTTTCATGATTATGAAGTGGGTTTATGCTTATTTCATCTGATTACCTCATTTTGAGGTTAATTTCTATGATTATGAAGAGGGTTTAATGGTTATTTCGTCCGATTTTGTCAAGTTTTGGACTTTGGTTAATTTTTATGATTATGAACTGGGTTTAAGGTTAATTTTGTATGGTTGTCATTTGGTTATATTGTTTGATCGTGGAATTGAATCTTATAAAGAAATTGGGTATTTGGTTAATTAGTATAGTCACGGCATTCTAGCAATTGATGAAATTGGAATCATTGTTTGTATTTGTATACAATCTCTGAGCTTGAGATGAAAGATGAAATATGGGGGTGGACTGTGCAGGGTCATTTGTAGACTTGTGTTATTCCCGACGACTAATATTCGACGCCCCGACATGGTTATGACAGTTTGTTTTAGGTCAAACGTTTGGTGGACTATTTACAAGGTAGATATGAGTCTGGCATATGGGATAGGTACCCATCTTAGACACTTATAGCCAATTTTGAGTACCCATTAGACTGTCTGGTAGCATTTCGGACCAGACGGGAGCATATGGAGTAGTTGTTTTCAGTAAAATATGTAGGATTTATATGGTAGACTAAGTTGCGAGTTGATCTCGCTGTGATATATGGATCATATTTGCCATGTAGTTTGTTTAGATTGAGGCATGAAGCACGTTAATTGTGGTCTTATGGGGTATTCGAAATATATTGTATATGGAATTGGTGTGTGCTCGCGGATATAAGGAAAACTTCATAGCATGTGGATTTACCCATTAGGATAAATACAGATTGGATGAACTATCGGTTCTTATTTACTGTGGTCTTGTGGCAAAGCAAGCTGATAGATTTTGTTTGGCTTTATTGTGCTGCTGTCCTTCTGCGTATTCATAAGAGGATACGATCTCTGAGGGTTGAAGAAGTGTTTGCTTATCAAGCAGTAGATAGTGGCATCATGAAAGTATATAATTCAGGAAGCAGTTAATGCCGCCAAGACGTATGAGTTGTTGAAAAGTTAATTTTTTAATAGCAGCATATGATTTTTAGCTCTTTTGTAAGTTTAAGGTGTAGAAGATGATGTTTCACTCCAATTGGAATGGCATTTTAAGTGGGAAGAAGTATCCTCTGCCATAATTTAATAGTTTGAAGGATGAAAGCCGGTCATCCCTTTATCTGACTTTCATCTCCTGCTATGAAAATTTTGGCCATTTGTATGCTTTAATCAGGTGGCATCTCAAGTTTGAGTCACTCACTTCCTGAAACTATCTAGTAACTTGATGGCTTGATGCCGCGTTGTGAACCAGTCTGAAATCTGAACTAGTTGAATCATATTCCATGTATAACACTTCATGCTCTTTGGTTTATTGTGTCAAACATTACGAAGGAACTTAAAAGGATCGAAATACTATTAATAGTTTTACCCCTCTTTTTATTATTTGTTAGTCTAGGTTTGGTCCTCTGCACTGCCTGTTACACCCAATGTATCTTCTGATATCTGAATGGTTTAGGAATGAGTGCCTGTTCTAAAAAACAAGTGTACTATCTGTGCAAACGTTCCTAATGTGAAGCATTCATTTCATATTCCTGATTCGTCGTCTTTCTAAGTTTTCACTATGTTCCTGGTAATAAGTCCCCTTCTGGTAATGCCCTCTAGTGTTTAAATCACATGTTCTGTGGAGTAGTCCACACTTCCCTATTTACGTGTGACTCCATAAGCTTGCTCTTTTGTTCATATATGGTTTTAAGATGTGGTTCTTTTTCCTCCCTCCCTGTTCGGGTAGACATTAATACATTGATGTGTTGTTCAGGTCTGCTGAAAAGGCAAAACCGAAAGAGCTGGGGTCAAAAAAAGACGTTCCCAAGGACAAAGATTAGGTTTCTTCATCTGATACTCACTTTGAAGATAGATCGTTATGTTGTGGCTTAATTTTTTCTTCTTCTCTTTTTTTTTTTTTTTTTTTTTTGTTTATTATTATTATTTTTTTTTTAATCAATGAAGAATTAGGGTTTTGCTATCTATAATCCCAATGTTTGAATTGGTAGCTTGCCATGGCTGCTTTGAGTCGAGTTATGTTTCCATTGAACGATTCATTGCACAAATTAGACAAGCAATACTTTCTTTCTCTTCATGTGCAATTATAGAACGATTAATTCAAATAATGCTCAAAAATATAAAATTTATCAAAATGAGGTTGTAAAAAACTTATTTATCGAAATGGGGTGCACGTAGGCTCGGATACCTGGGAGCCTGAAACTCGCCATGGCGCGTGGCGAATTTGACCTAGGAGCCTGAAACTCGCCATGGCGCGTGGCGAGTTTGACTCGGGAGCCTGAAACTCGCCATGGCGCGTGGCGAGTTTCAGGTTCCCAGGTATCCGAGCCTACGTGCACCCCATTTCGATAAATAAGTTTTTTACAACCCCATTTTGATAAATTTTATTTTTTTGATCATTATTTGAATTAATCATTCGCAATTATAGGAACTTCATTTCACTTGAAATCGGCTGTTTGCTTTTTTTTTTTTTTTGCTCAATATCAACTACAGCTCCATTAATAAACTTATATCTATCAAAGATGGGGCATAATAGATCAAACTTTTGCGTAAGAGTTACAGGAAGGAGTCAATGAGAGTGAGCTAGGAGAACTCCTGCTCAATCGTCATTGTATAAATCCTTATGCTTTTCAACAATAATGGTTGCTGGCTTGGCTTGTTGCCATATGTTCTACTCCATTAGTTTTCAATGATATGGTTGTCATGTTGTCATTTGATTTTTTGTGGTCGAGCAATATTAAGTATGTTCTCTTAAACTTATTCTTGTCATATTTTAAGTTTTGCAAGTGTCTAGAAAGGTGTTTAGATGACATTACTTGGAGAGGAGATATCAAACTAATGAGCCGAGTTTGGTCGAACATTGAGACTGTTTGTGACGATATGCACAAAGATGAATAAAATGACTACGCTTATTTAGTCATAAAAGAAGTTCGATATCTGTCAACAATTAGTGACGCTAAATGATTAACATCAATGGGAATATATGCGCTAATAGAAACCATAAATCTTGATAGATATTTAGAGCTGGCAGCAGGCCGGGCCGTGTCGGGCTTCGTGCCGGCCCGTCGTGCCCAATCACCCCGGAGGCCCGGCACGGGCACGGACTTCGTGCCTTCGGGCCGGGCTCGTGCCGTGCCGAAATTTTAAAACTCGTCCCGAGCACGGCACGAGGCACGTCGGGCTCGGGCCGGGTCGTGCTCGTGCTCGGGTCGTGCTCGTGCTTCGGGTCGTGCCCATGGTTCGGGTCCGTCGGGCCGGGGTCGTGCTTCGGGTCGGGCCTTTAAAAAAAATTCCAAAATTATGGATTTTGCATATTGTTTGTGCAAATTTATTATTTTTCATATTTATTTAATTGATTAAAATAAACTAAAGAAGTGAGACAAAATATAACTGAAATACCTCATATATATTTATTAATAGTCGAAGAGAGTTACAAATATAGATTATTGATACTAATGCTTTATTGATTAAACATAGTTAAATACTACGAAATAGTATACTACTCCAAAATAATGTAAAGTGATAAAATGTCATGAATCATATTTATTCATGAGTTGGTGATTGTTGGGATGTTGTGCTTGATTCGTCGGAGCTAATATCGTTATCAATGTTTTCGACGCCTTGACATTGTGCTTCCGCATCCAACCAATCCTTGTAGCACACACACATTTCAAGGGTGTCTGATCTCAAACTTGTTCTTTTTTCATCCAATACCCTTTTAGAAGCACTAAAGGCACGTTCCGAAGCAACCGAAGAGACTTGAATGCTAAGGAAGTCTTGTGCCATTGCAGACATCACCGGAAGTTGCTTACGTTGATCTTTCCACCAAACCAAAAGATCCAAGTTGCTCGAAGCTTCATCTGAAAAAGGACCCATATGATCATAATTCAAATACATTTGATACTCGGCCAAGTCGGATCTAGTAGATTGTCCCACATTTGCCCCTCTTTGATTAATTTTGGATTTAAGAGTAGCATACTTTGTACTCATGTGATCACCACTACTACCTGCACCGGAATGTGAAGACGATATACGACTTCTTGAACCAAAACGAGACTCGTAATTACTAAAAACATTAAAGAAAGCAGTTCTAATCTCATCACTATATGAATCTATATCGAAATCTAAGTTCATCATCTCCATATAGTATTCAATCAAAGAGACAGTACCATCAAATTTCCACCTAGGGTCTAAAATCATGGTAAAAACATAAACAAGTGGAATTTTTTTCCAATACTTAAGAAATTTTGCCTCCATTTTGGGTAAAAACCCACTATAAGAATCCGAACCACGATTATTAGAAAATAGTTCTGCAATGGAAATAATGTTTGAAAGAAAATGAGGAGAAGTTGGCTTATAAACATGAGAGAAAGATTTAGTTGCATCGGAAAAAGTTTCTAAAAAATCAAAATACATTTGCATATTGTTCCAATGCGTATCAAGTAAAGGGTTATCGGGAAAAATAGCATTCCAAAAGTTAGTCAAAGGCACTCTATATGGAATAATAGCGGACAACATAATATACATAGAATTCCACCGAGTGTTATTTTCGCAAGGAAATTTTCTATATTTCACACCAATTTCTCGGCAATAATTTCTCCATGCTTGACGTCTTACCTTGTTGGTGTGCAAGTGAAGAACTACAGTTCTAAAATAATCATGATATTGTCTAAGTCCTTCAAGACCATCACTTACACATAAGTTTAAAATATGACAAGCACATCGCATATGCAACAAATCGCCGTTCAAAAGAACGTCTCTAGACTACTTTTTAGCATATTAGCCACAGCCGTCATACTTGTGGCGTTATCAAAAGTAAGTGATAAAATTCTAGATTTAATACCATAATCAGAAATGCCATTAAGAATAATGTTATGCATGTTTACGGCATTATGAGGATGCTCTAACTTTGAAAAGCAAATAATACGTTTTTGTATTTTCCAATGAGCATCTATCCAATGAGCAGTAATGCATATATAAGAAATACCAATACCGGAATCCCAAGCATCAGCGGTTAAATTAAACCTACATGTCAAAGAAGCAAATTCAGAAATTAATTGATGCTTCATAGTTAAATATTGTGCCATTGCATTGCTTTTGCATGTTCTCCTTCCCGTTGGCTTGTGCTCGGGGTTGTTTGAAGTGACATAATTATTAAATGACGGATGCTCAACACTTAAAAATGGACTTTCCATTTGAATAACCATTTTAGATAATTGTGCACTACAATGATCATAATCATAAACATATTGCTCTTTTCCTTTGGATTTAGACATGTAATTGTCCATTGATCTTTGACTACTATCGGGCAATTTAGAACACATTTTCATGTGTCGAAGCAAATGGCCGGTTCCGTTTTTTGATTTGCAAGTAAATATAGTACTACAATGCACACACTTGGCTTTTAACTTGTCAACGGTTTGGATAAAAGATTGCCATACGGGACTTGCTCTAACTCTATTTCTAATTGGTGCCATTTGTTCTTCGGTCATCCAAACATCCGTGGGATCGGGCGGGATGGTTTGATCCAAATTTGTGGACGTTTGTGTGGAATCTTCTTGTGATTGTTGAAATGTGGGAATTTGAGGTGGAATTTGTGGTGGAATTTGTGGAGGTCGTTGATCAAAAGTGGGATGTTGTGGCATAAAAGGAAAAGTATTAGTAAATGAAGGTGGAATTTGTGAGGGTCGACTATCAAAGCCGGGAGGAGTTGAAAATAAATTTGTCGGAGTTATTCTTAGATTTTGTTGTTGATTAGGATCCAAAGCAAACGGTGTAAAAGATTGCCATTGCATGTTTTGTGGGTGGGAAGGAGTATAATTTGTGAATTGGTTCATGTCCGTTGCTTGGGTGGGTGGTGTTTGAGGGGATGATGTAGATTCATCCCGGAGACGTGATCTTTTGGAAGTGGAAAAAGGGTTTTGGAAATTTTGTTCCATAGCCAACAATTATGTAATGTAAATAATATAATTAATTATATTGTGTGAAGTTGTGAACTAATGCAAAATATAATTATGTGAACTAATGCAAAAATAACATGCAACAATGAATATAATGTTTGAAAATATAAAGTAAAGAAATTTCTCCCCCAAAATCGGTTTCGGAATAAGTGCGTCTAGCTTTTGAGAAGCTTGGTATTTGATCGATTCACGACTTAGAACCTTGGAGGTTGGACTTCGACCCTTCACCTTTTACTCTAATTTCCAAAATTAACAATTGAGTAATTATAATAAAATTTTAGATAGTATATATATTATATATTATTTGAGTAAGTAATTATATAAATAAAATATTACAAGCAATTAGAGAGAGAAATATATAAGAGAATATTATACTAATGTTTTTAGTAATTGTAATGACTAATTAATATAAGATATAATTTAGGAATTGTGGAATTAATATATTATTTGAGTAAGTAATTTGTATTTATAATATTGCAATGGAGAGATAAATGTGTATGAGAAAAGTGTAGAAAAGATGAGTAGAAGAGTTGGAATGAATTGTGAAAAATTGAGTTGAAGTGTTGGGTATTTATAGTAATTGTGTATGGAGGGATAAGTGGTGTATAAGTAATTGGAGAAACTTAAAAAAAAAAAAAAAAAACAAAACACACCAACTCACCAAGTAGCCGTTGAAGTAGCCGTTGCCTTCTTCCAACGGTCTTCTTTTTCGGGCCGGGCCGGGCCGGGCTTTGGCGGGCCGTACCTAGCGTGCCTAATTTCGGGCCTAGAACGGGCCGGACCATCGTGCCTCGTGCCGGGCCGTGCCAAAGCACGGCTTCTTCCCCCATTTCAAAGCCGTGGCCCGGATCAAGCACGTCGTGCTTCGTGCCGGGCTGGCCCGATACCATTTCGGGCCGTGTTCGTGCCCGGGCCGGGCCGGCGGTCGGGCCGCCCGTGGCCCGCGGCCCGTGATGCCAGCTCTATACCGTAGTTTTTTTTCTTTTTCTTTAGAGATCCACTTGAGTTTGCGTAATACTTTAGTTTGTAATTTGTAATAATAACTCAATAATTATCTAGTTCAAATTAAACGCAACAAAACTTAATAAAAACACGATTGGAGAAAAAACCGTAGCCCGTTGGAAAAAAATGTCCTTAAACCCCCATAGAACCCTAAAAAAACCACCAATTTTCCCACCCTTATCCTCATCTCCCCCTTTTTCTCTCTTCACTCTCTCTAACAAAAATGGCGCAAATTCTATCCTCCAAATTATTCTTCCCATTCAACCCCCTCCCCCTTCACTCTCCACCGCCCCGACAACCACCGCGCTCCCTCGTCGTCTCGGCGGTATCAACGCCGGAACGGAAGACTCGACGGCGGCGCCAGCCGAAGGAGGATGCGTCTTCGGCGACGGCGGAGAAGTCTCTTCGGCTGGTTTTTATGGAGGAGCTGATGATTCGAGCTCGTCATCGAGACGCAACTGGAGTTTCCGACGTTATTTATGATATGATTGTTGCTGGTTTAACACCTGGACCGCGGTCTTACCATGGTCTCGTCATCGCTAATGTCCTCAATGGCGACGAAGAAGGCGCTGTAATTGTTTTCTCTCTCCTCTCTCTAACTTTTTTGTTAGCTTATGAATTACGATACCCCTATATGATGATTTTGTAGAAATTGGAACATTTTTGGAATGTGATTTTGTGTAAATTGAACATTTTAGGAAATGTGAATTTTTCTCCATTAGTTTCAGTGATGTGGTTGTCATGTTGTAATTTGATTGATGTTTTGCGGTGGAGCCGTTTTTATTAAGGTCATGTTCTCTTCAACTTAATTTCGCCACATTTTATCTTTGAGCAAGTGGCTAAAAGAAGTTCTAGATGTAATTAGTTGAAGAAGAGTGCCTAATTTTGAGCAAGAAATTTAGCAATAATGTACGAGGAATCATAGGGGACTAGAATGAGGAAAATTGGGTGTTACCTGGTTGTATGTATGATGGTAGAGTTTTCTCTTTAAAACCCGCCCCCTTGGCGTCTTTTTGTACTTGGGACTTGGTTACTCACCCCTCTCGAGTCATAGACATCCTATAGTACTCGAGCTTATTTGGCACATTGTAGCATGACTAGGATAGAACCGGAGTGAACCTGACAAGCATGATTTGTAGAATTGTAGTTTGTGTGTAGTTACTCGAGCTTACTAGGCAGATTGTAGCATGACTAGGACCAGCATTTGTTGTAGAGAATCGGAGTAAACTAGCCAAGCATGATTTTTAGTTTGTATATATGTGCCGAAATTAGAGGGTCTAACTAAACTTTTTAAAGAGTAGATAAGTCTGTTAACTTTGTATTTGCTGACATTTTACATGCACCTGCAGATGCAATCATTGAGGAGAGAGTTGAGTGTAGGGCTTCGTCCTCTGCACGAGACGTTTGTCTCATTGGTACGGTTATTTGGGATCAAAGGATATGCCACCAAAGGCCTAGAAATCCTTGCTGCAATGGAGAAGTTGAATTATGACATCCGCAAAGCTTGGTTGGTTTTTGTTGGTATAATATTATTTGATCTCGTGTCTTCATTTTTGTTGTCACATTCCAGTTTTGGTTACATAAGGGAGAAAACACTTTTTGTATCCAGAGGAGCTAGTGAGAAACAACCATTTGGAAGATGCGAACAAAGTGTTTTTGAAAGGCGCTGAAGGTGGATTAAAGGCCACGGATGAGATATATGATTTGTTGATTGAGGAAGACTGTAAAGCTGGAGATCACTCTAATGCCTTGACCATCGCTTACGAAATGGAGGCAGCTGGGCGTATGGCTACAACTTTTCATTTTAATTGCCTTTTGAGTGTACAGGTGAGGTGAGGTACTTACACTTAGTGAGTTCATCTTATAGATATTTAGTTACTTTTTCTTTTCTTTTTTGCGAGGGAAGAAAGTACTAGAAATTGTGTTTTCATGGTTAGTTGAAGTTTTTACCTGCTTGTGGACATATTTTGTTTGATATCTGTTCTTAAGCATAAGTTTTGTTATGTAGGCTAATTGTGGAATACCAGAAATTGCTTTTGCAACATTTGAGAACATGGAGTATGGCGAAGGTGTGCCTTACCCCTTTTCTTATGTTATGGAATGCCACATTTGTTATTTTAGTGGTCTTATTTGCTGGTTGAATGTTCACATGCAATGGGCTGGGCTGTTATTAACTATTGAATCGAAAGAGTTGTAGCTCTTATGATCTAAAGGAAATAAAGTTGACAAACTACCGAGTTACTATACCTTATTTTGAGGAAGACTAACTATACTTTATTGCTGATAAATCTAGAAAAAAAAGTATCTACCATCAGCAGCTGACAAGTGACAACAAGGTAACTGTATAGCCAGTGTACACCTCTAACATCGCTGATCTCTATGAGATCTCTTCAGATTAGTGAAAACCTTAAAAACACAGTCATAACCTCGAGGAATTTTGAGGGCCGTTTTTTTTTTTTGGGGGGGGGGGGGGGAGTAGGCAACATATCTTCACATATCAGCTCAGTTCTCATCTGACTTCCAGTTTGTTCGTCAGATTTTATGAAGCCGGATACAGAGACATATAACTGGGTGATCCAAGCATATACAAGAGCTGAATCCTATGATAGGTGTGTATATTTGCTTGACCTACTTTTTATTCTATGATGGGTGACATGTTTTTTTTTTGGTTTGGGGGGGGGGGGTGGGGTTAGTACCTTTCTTTTATCCTTAGTTCCTTACTTTGTTGCAAGCTCTTGCAATGAAATGAGACACTGATTACCGAGCTCTTTCTCAATTAAATATTCTTATCAAGATTTCTTTTATGTCATAAGGATCCTGTATATGTATGCAAACATTTGAGTTGTAGTGGGGAGTGGTACGTCTTTTTTGTGAGTAACCTGTAAATTAAATTCCTTTATATTCTGTCAAATAGGGTGCAGGATGTTGCTGAGTTACTTGGTATGATGGTCGAAGATCATAAAAGAATACAGCCAAATGTGAAAACACATGCGTGAGTGTTATATGCTGTTGCTTTGTAATTGTAAATTCTTGTTATCAAGCCACCTATCCCAGTTTTTTGTGTTACATCATTTATTTTGTGACAGATCAAATGTGAACTTATCTGTAAGACTAACATATCCTCTATCTGTTTTGTGGAGCAGCAAAATCACATATTCCAAGGATCATTTATCTGTTGGCTGATTATTTTCTTTACTATTTGCCTATTTGGTGATTGATTTCATTGCTAAGGCGTATGCGCTCTTGTTTTCTTTTGTTATTGAAATTCAAATGGAAAGCTTTGCTACCTCATTCAGTTGGTCTATTGTCAATTTGGTGGTGACATCATCCTTATTTCTTCAGGTTATTGGTGGAATGTTTCACCAAGTACTGTGTTATTCGAGAAGCTATCCGGCATTTCCGTGCATTGAAAAACTTCGAAGGGGGTACGAAAGTTTTATACAATGACGGGAACTTTGGTGATCCGCTTTCTCTGTATCTTCGAGCTCTTTGTCGAGAAGGTGGAGATTTTTTTCCTGCTGATGCCTTTAAGAATTATTTCATGGTCTCATGCCCAGTGTGTTTGTTTTGCAATTACCTCCTGCATTCATACTACTTCACAGAAATACACATCCTTTTGAGCCAATGATTCATTGTTCATTTTGTCATTGGGATAAATTGACCTGATAGAGGTCTCTTAAAAACTCTCTGCTTTTATTTTTCCATGAATAAGAACACGGTTGTCTTTCTTTTCTTTTTTTCTTTTTCCTGGTTAATGTTTGGTTAGATATAGCCTCTATAATTTTCCTAGGAAAGGCTGCATAGTGCGGACCTCCTAAGTCTGCTTGGACTCTCTGGGGTAATGATGATGATTAGTATTGCATTCTTTTTGAGTATGACTTCAAAACATTCTTGGCAAAAGATCTGTTTATTTTTGTATATGGGAGTCACTCCCTTGGTGTCCTTTTGAATATACGATATCCTATCTTACTTAGCCTTTTTTCTTAGAATGGGCTTATTACGTCTGCTTTTTGTCCTTCGAACGAGCCTGAACATATGAACGTGCTCACTTTAACTCATTAAAGATAACTGCATTTTCTTAAGAGTGAACCCTTTTCCACTTGTTCAAATCCTGCAAAAGTCAGCTTGGCTACCCCTGATTTTGGAACTCTATACATGTACTAAGATTTTACTTATTCAGACTGAAAACTCATGAGTGCTTCCTTTATGAAATAAGCTAAAAGGTGTCGCTGTTATTTCACACAGATGCTGAGTACTGTAAATACTGTGATGGATTTAATTCTCATCTAAATGTCAATGCTGATTGATTTTGTGTGGGTGGAATCCAGGGAGAATCGAAGAATTGATTAATGCTTTAGACGCTATGGCTAAGGACAACCAGTCAATTCCACCAAGAGCTATGATCTTGAGTAAAAAATACAGGACGTTAGTAAGCTCATGGATTGAGCCTTTGCAAGAAGAAGCTGAACTTGGATATGAAATTGACTACGTAGCCAGGTGAGTTTTGACTTCTGTCTTTAGCTTCGGCTTCAGCCTGAATATCTTTTGAAATAGTTCTAGCCATCAATAGTGTATGCCTGACATAAAGTCTTATGGTTATCCCATTTCCCACCAGATATATTTCAGAGGGAGGTCTTACAGGTGAACGAAAACGTTGGGTTCCTAGAAGAGGAAAAACTCCTCTTGATCCTGATGCAGAAGGTTTTATTTATTCAAATCCGGTAGAAACCTCTTTTAAACAACGATGTCTTGAAGACTGGAGGATACATCACCGGAAGCTTTTGAATCATTTGCGAAATGAAGGACCTTTGACACTGGGACCAGATGTATCAGAATCTGATTATATGAGAGTGGAAGAAAGGTTAAAGAAAATAATCAAAGGTCCTGAAAAAAGTGTCTTGAAGCCAAAAGCTGCAAGTAAGATGGTCGTTGCGGAGTTGAAAGAAGAGCTAGAAGCACAAGACCTTCCTACGGATGGAACAAGGAATGTGCTTTACCAGCGAGTACAAAAAGCAAGGAGGATAAACATCTCTCGCGGTCGTCCATTATGGATTCCTCCTGTGGAGGAAGAAGAGGAAGAGGTAATTTATCCATTTGTCTCAATTGCATTCCTGTCCTCTTTTTGTGGCCTTTTCTTATACAAGGTTTACTTGTCAGGTTGATGAAGAGCTGGATGAGCTAATCTCAAGAATTAAACTGGAAGAAGGCAACACAGAATTTTGGAAGAGACGTTTTCTTGGAGAAAAACCAATTTACGACATTATGAAGCCTATAGATGAGAAGGAATATTTGCCTGAGGACATAATGGACGATGGTGATGTTGTGGAGGATGTGTTAAAAGAGGCTGAAGACGATGAAGCTGATGACGAGGAGGAAGTGGAAGTGGAGGTGGAGGTTGAGCAAACTGAAAATCCGGAAGACATTGTTGACAGAGTGAAGGATAAAAATGCAGAAGCTAAAAAACCTCTCCAAATGATTGGGGTCCAATTACTAAAAGACACAGATCAGCCGACAACATCTAAAAGATCCAGAAGAAGGTCTTCCGTTGCTGCAGAGGTACGAGGAAACTTTTAGCCAATAAGAGGACCTTGCACTGTTATCAATTATTCCATGTGTTGCCTTGGATTTTTTTACACAAACCTAAAACTTTACCCATTCTCATTGACTGGTGAATTTGTGCAGGATGATGATGATGATGATTGGTTTCCCTTAGATTTATATGAGGCATTCAAAGAAATGAGGGAAAGAAGGATCTTTGATGTAAAAGATATGTACACCATTGCCGATGCCTGGGGATGGACGTGGGAGAGAGAGCTGAAGAGCAGATCTCCAAGGAGGTGGTCACAGGAACGAGAGGTCGAGTTGGCAATAAAACTAATGTCCAAGGCAAGTTGCTAAATTTCACCATTTCTTTACCTTCTATTGGTGCCTGGTATTGAAGTTCTTACATTAATTGCTTCACTTCTGTAAGGGTTATGGAATTTACGAGTACATTGGCACTGTATTGTTAGTCAATAACAAAAAGATGGATTTGTCCGCAGGTGATAGAATTAGGTGGCACACCAACTATTGGGGATTGTGCTGTGATCCTTCGTGCTGCTATAAAGGCTCCTCTTCCTTCGGCCTTCTTATCAATTTTACATACCACGCACAATCTCGGTTATAGATTCGGAAGGTCAGTTTTAGACTTCTTACCTGTAGATGTACTTGAGTCTTGTTTCCAAGTTTCGTAGGAAAAACTTGACGAGTTTGAAGAATTTGTTATCATCTAGTAGCGTATGAAAGGAAGGAAAATCCCAAATTTGACAGTTCCTGATTGAGAAGACTGTGACTCACTGAGTCGAATTTCTGTTTTATTTATCTGACTGACATCTGTGTATCATACTTGCACACATGCAGCCCTTTGTATGATGAAATCATCACATTGTGCCTCTACCTTGGGGAGCTTGATGCAGCTATAGCTATCGTTGCTGATCTCGAGACTAGTGGAATCGCAGTTCCTGATGAGACATTAGACAAGGTGATCGCTGCTAGACAAACGCCTTACGGTGCTGCTGATGAAGCTCCTTGATTAATCTTGCTAGAAATCAGTTTGTAAATACTAAAACTTCAGTTAGTTTAGTATATTCACTATACGACATGTGTGACTGCGCTACTGCATCTCACAGGGCGATGGCTCTGGCCTGTGCCGAAATTTGTTGTGCATCAAAACTCAGAAGCTTAATGGTCTATTTTGAACGAAGTTTGCCCTCCCCCTAGCAAGTCACAACGATGCGTTAGGCCCCCCACCATGTAATTGATTATTTTGTATAATTGCAACATAGTGACTGCAGATTTTGCTATGTACAGTATGCATCATGATTCAGAACTTTGGTTAGTTGCTCTTGCGTCCGATAGCACGGGAATTTGAACATTATTATGGAGTTGTCGACCGACCTGAGATGTTACAGTTTATACAGCATATCAGTACAAGCTCTAAAAAGTATACAAGGTTGTATAAATGAACAAAATGGTCACCAAAATCAGTTGTAAGTCTTCGTAAAACGCCGTCTGTGGGGATCGAACCCACGACCACGTGGTTAAAAGCCACGCGCTCTACCACTGAGCTAAGACGGCAGGTTGATATACTATACTCAACATTACTAAAAGTATAAGTCCGCGGAAAAATGCCAAAAGGGGCTTCTCACTGGTGTTTTTTTTTTTTTTTTTTTTTTTTTTTTAATTCGATTATTGCACAAAAGTAATAGGTTTAATTATGGGAAATAACATTTCTCCGGTTCATATGGACTGCTCCACGCAGGTTTGTGTTTGTCGTATGATATGTGCGTCAGACACAAGTTTACGTGGAGCAGTCCATGTGAAAATAAGCCAGAATAGAGAGAAAACAAAGAGTATAAAGCAAAATGGGGATGCGCACGAAATCCTTAGGTGTGAAACCGCTAGGCAAGATGGCGTATGAGTAGTAAAACCGTCGGGTTACGGTTTTTTTTTCAATCGCAAATTTTGATTTTGTTCTAAAGTTCATCATATCTTAAATCGGCTTTTCAAAACAAGGTTCCAACTATCCTAGTATATATATATATCAAATCCATTTGGTCGAACATATTTATTTCCGAAACTAATGTTCTTCAGTTCCAAAACAAAATTCCTTTCACTATTCAGTCTTTACTCATTTGAACCGAAGTACCGAACCGTCAAAGTCTCGTCTCCGACCACCACAAAGCGTGAAGCTCACACAACCTCAGCCCCTCCACTCCAACCAACTACTCTTCCACTCTACCCACCTTCATAACACCCCCCCCCTCTCTCTCTCCTCTTTGCAGATCTTACCGCCATTTTTGCTCAACAATTTTCATTCCCCAGTTAATTTCATGTTCTTCAATTGCACAGGTGAGTCCAATCACTTTATTACTTTACTTAACTTCCCCCAAATTGTTACTAATTTTTGCTCAATTGCATTTCCTAATTGTATTTTTTTAATTTTTTTAATTATAAAGATTGATTAGGTTTTCGACGACATTGCTGAAATGGCTGTTCCTGTTGAAGAAGCCATTGCTGCACTTTCTACCTTCTCACTTGAGGTCCTCAGTTACAACATTTGCTTCATCTTTACGCTTCTTTATGATGTTTTTCAGTTTATTGGTCGGTTTTGCTTAGCATTGCAACTGAACATGTTGATATCTTAGAACAGTTGATTTTTAGTTTGATCGGTGTAAAACTTTACACAATGTATTGGTAGAACATTGAGGTCCTGTATTTTTACATTTACTTGTTTCTTACGCTATTTTGTGAAGTTTAGTGGGTTTACTAATCGGTTTTGCTTAGCATTGTCGCTGAACGTGTGACATTGATGCGATAGTTGATAGTATTTTAGTTTGATCAGTGTGTAATTGTGCACTATCTATATGAGAAGATTTCGGAACACATAATTTTCAGATAATCTGAATGTTGCGTTGGTGTTAGTTTCGCATGATTTGGCTGCAAATACCTTTGATTCATTTTAGACCGATGCCATGTCCATTTTTTGGTTATCTTCATTTTGGAAATAGAGTGAATGAGCTAGATAGAGGAGAAAAAGTCTCGATAATATATTATAGTGTAATCATCCCTTTTTCTCCTCATTTCATGTCAAGGTGCAACATTTAACTTTAAACGCACGGAGATCTGGCAATGTAGCTACTTTTTTTTTTTTTTTTTTTTAAATAATTTTTTATGTTTGATGTTTTTTGTTTTAAGGATGACCAACCTGAGGTGCAAGGAGCAGCAGTTTGGGTATCAGCTGATAGAGGTGCTACTATTAGTCCAATTGGTAAGCATTTACATTTATTACTTATTAGCAAATATGTCTCTTGTTCAAGCTTTAACTGGTGCATAAGGAGGCCAAAAGTAGAAAAACATGGTTTTGTGACAGTTACATGACTATATGCTATAGTGACGCATAAAAGAAGATATAGGAAACGGGAGGACATGGAAGAGTAAAGATTGTGCTTCAAATGACAATGTACTCCGAATCAAACTAGTTCGAGAAGGGACTAATATTAGTCTTGCTCTTTCCTTGTGTTTCTTTCGTCTATTTGCTAGTTGCCTTCCTGTTCGACCAGGTCATAGTAGGTAGGACTTCACTGGAGAAGGTGAGGGTCACCGTGTTACACCATTTTTTGAAAGGGGGTTTCCAAATCCATGACCGGGTACTTTGGGGTTATTTGAGCAACTCATGTAATCATTAGGCTGTTGGGTTTCATTGTGCCGTTAGTCTGATTTTGTTTCTCTGCAGAGTACAGCGATGTTTCTGCATATCGTCTTTCTCTATCAGAAGACACCAAAGCTCTTAATCAGTTGGTATGCATACTTCCCCATGAGCTGTACGTTTAAATTCATCAACTGTGTAATATCATTTCATATTTCAAGTGATCTTGCTGCTGTTTTAATAAGTTCGCTATTTACTAGCACTCAAATTGTATACTATTTATTTATTATTAATTTGTTTTTTGGTGGGTCCTTCTTAGACACATTTTTTCCTACTTAGATTAGAAGAAAGGTCACACATGTATGGACTTCTCTTAGCCTCCATTTTCTGGTATTTCTACTGGGTTGTTAAAGTATTATTGCTTCATTTGCAGAACCTGCTAATCCAAGAGGGGAAAGAGAAGGCATCTCTGCTTTATACATATCGGAGCTGCATAAAGGCGCTTCCTCAGGTGAATTTCAACTTTGTTTGTTACATTGCAGAGGAACATATTCGTCTTATGGCCGAGTAATGTTATATTGAAGCTGGAATTTCTACTGTTTGTGTGCTTCTTATATGATAATTTATCAGTAAATAATATCATACATCTCAACTTATTAACAAATTGACAAATAATTTTATCAGACTACACCCTCTCATTGTGCATGCTCTTGTTTGATTCTAAATTGAGATAAATTGCAGCTCCCCGATTCCATGAAGCATAGCCAAGCAGAACTATACCTAGAGACATATCAAGTTCTGGATTTGGAGATGAGTCGCCTTCGCGATATTCAACAATGGCAAGCATCGGCAGCTGCTAAAGTACTAGTCCTCCGTCTCTGTCTTTAACATACTATATCCCCCTACGATTGTTATCCTACCTCATGTTTGTGACAGTTTGTCATCTAATGTAGCTAGCGGCTGATATGCAACGGTTTTCTAGGCCTGAGCGACGCATCAATGGCCCTACTGTAACTCATTTATGGTGAGCAAACGTAACTTCATTGGGACCTTGCTAAAATATAGTGTCAGTTGTAGTGAACATGGTTCTTTGTTCGTCATCATACTCACTCTTTAGCTTCTGGTTTATAGAGAAGGAATGAAAGAGCTTTCTTCTTGCATATGCATAGATGCATAGTGAAAATTAGTTTTAATCGGTGTAGTCCGTTTTCTTATAACCCCTGTGTAGGTTTTGCTTTTTTTCACAGAGTAATGAACTTTACCAGTTCATTTTGACAGACATCTGGACTTGGAGACCTATCTCTAGACCAGTTTTATAAAATGTGTCCTATTTTCTGTCTTAAAGCGGTGTTCTTTGCTGCAGGTCCATGTTGAAGCTGCTGGATGTTCTAGTACAACTTGACCATCTTAAAAACGCAAAAGCAAGCATACCTAATGATTTCTCTTGGTACAAGAGGTTAGTATGCTAGTTTATCATACTATGTATGCTACTCTTTGCTCTATCTTGGCCTGCCTTATGTTTTGTGCACTACATGTGAAGAAAATAGATGAACCATGTAGTCACCAAATTAGAAAAAACATGATCTATGTAGTCACCAAATAGATCAAAAGAAGGTACTATGTTAAATATGCAGAATTCGTTCCCACTTCATATTAGTCTTATCTACATTTTGGTGCAGAACTATCTGTACAACGCCCTGATTACCTGATATTTATATTCCTTCTGATTCTATTGTTGGAAAGAAAGTATGTTGCTTCCAAAAAAGCTAGCTCTATTGTCTACTCCCTCCGTCCACCTTTAAACACCCCATACCCAAAACGCCCCCTTATTGAGGAGAGTGTACACACTAATCGGTTAATCAAAGTTCCAAAAAATTGCATGGAATTTTTGCTAAGATTCTTAGCTAACTCAACACATAATTTTTTTTTGGAACTTTGATTAACCGATTTGCGTGTACACCCAAATCAACACGGGAGTATTTTGGGTATGGGGTGTTTAAAGGGGGACGGAGGGAGTATTGTTTTTTTTTTTTTTTTTTTTTTTGCGATATAGCCTATGATCTGCCATAAAACTGTCTCTGCTTCTTATTTTGTGAAGTAGCAGTCAATCGGTGCGATTCTCGAAGCAATTTTCATTTTGGGTCATCCGTGCGCAGCCTCTCTATGTTTCAATAGGGTTATAGGGGTAAGGCTTGCGTGCATCCGACCCCCCCTTACCCCGCCTTATGGTGGGAGCCTTCAAGGCACTGGGGTTAAAGATGTTGTTGTAGCCTATGATCTGCCATTCTGCCTGTTTTAATCTCTTCAAGTACCCACTCTGTCTCTGTCTATGTCTATGTCATCTCTTTCTGTCTATCTCTCGCTCCCTCCCTTGCTCTGTCCTCTCACTAGGGGGACCTCATACTCACCTTCTCACTGTAATTGCAGGACATTTACTCAAGTAAGCGTCCAGTGGCAAGACACCGATTCAATGAGGGAGGAGCTGGATGATCTACAGGTTTTGTGAAGAAATTGCTCTTTGTGTTTCTACTTCTTACTACTAATTCCATTTTAGCCGTCGTAGATTCCCTCATCATTGGTTTAAAACTTGAAGTATTAACTTGGTTTGACCTTCTTTTGGCTGTCACTAGATTTTCTTGAGCACAAGGTGGGCTATTCTATTGAACTCTCATGTGGAGATGTTCCGAGTAAATAAGTATCCTAAGTTTACAATATATATAGAAGCTGTCACATGTGCGTGTCAGATGGTTTGGTTTCTCTGAATTGCAATTATTCATCTGTGGACTTACCTTAACTCTGTATAGTGTTGAGGACATCCTTCAAGCTCTGATTGTCTTTGCTGTTGAGTCACTAGAGTTGGATTTTGCACTTTTGTTCCCAGAGAGGCATGTTCTCCTGCGTGTCCTTCCTGTTCTTATTGTCTTAGCGACTACGTCGGAGAAAGACACTGAAGTACTCTATAAGAGGGTTAAGATCAACCGACTCATCAACATTTTCAAGGTAATGGTTCAGGATTTTTAGTTAAATTATAAGGCTTATATTTGCTTTTGCTCATTCTGAAGATTTGGCTTCATATATAGTGGTGCCTTGGTTTCTCGACTTATTCCTTGCTCTAAATATGCAGAGTGACCCAGTTATACCAGCATTTCCAGATCTCCATCTTTCTCCAGTTGCTATTATGAAAGAGTTGTCAATATACTTTCCTAAGTTTGCTTGCCAAACTCGTCTTCTTGCTCTTCCTTCACCTTATGAGCTTCAGCCTCGCGAAGTCCAAGAATATCCTACATATAAATTTATTGTTTCTTTGTATACTGTATTTGATACAAAGAGAGGCGACTTAAGATAGTTGTGTCTTGTGTGATATAAGAAATATCTATTACAAGAAGTAAATTTATTGATAATTTAGAAGGCTATCATTTAGAGTTCACTAACAGGGTGGGGCCTATATACTGAAAGGAAAGAAACAATGAATCAACAGAGTTTCAGAATATCTTGAAGTGGGAGTATGCTTCTTGGTTTATTTGTTTATTTACTTATAGATGCTCTATTTTCTACTTTGATGAATATAATTTCTTGTGAATCATTTCTGTAATTGGCATAGTCCTAGTTCGAGGCGATTGCTTTTGCACATATCATCATCAAGGACAATAACAAAGCCTTAGTCCTAAAACAATTCCGGATTGGCTACATATATGCATTTATATTTCAACGACGAGTTACATGTATCAGAGGGTAGTGAATAGTTAGCTTGCCTTTTTACATGGTTTCATTGTGCTGCTCTCTTGACAAGCTTATATACAGTGGACTTGTACCTCTCTTGACTTTTGTTACTTATCAGCGTCAGTATCAGATAGTCAATCATATAGGAGCTATTCGGTCTGAGCATGATGATTTTACAATCCGCTTTGCTTCATGTATCAATCAGGTAGTTTTTAATTGCTTCCATTATTAAGTCTTTACCTTTTAAGCATGTAAAATCTATTCTCCTCAATCGATTGCTCAAGAATTTATGCTAGTTTGTTCGTTTTATCCACAAATTCTGCAGTTGGACTTATTGAAATCGACAGAGAGTGCTGACATTGAGTGGTGCAAAGATGTCAAAGGGAACATGTATGATATGATTGTTGAAGGATTTCAACTTTTGAGCAGATGGAGTGGCCGCGTATGGGAGCAGTGTGCATGGAAATTCTCTCGGCCATGCAAGGATCAAACTTCTAACGATTCAAATACTACTTCAACTTCTTATTCCGATTACGAAAAGGCACATACTACATAAACTCTTCATATTCTGTACTGCTTTTTTTTTTTCTTTTTTTTCTTTTTTTTTTTTGTTAATGTTCGTAAAATGTGTATGCATGAGACAACGGAAGATATTGTTTATCACCTTCTATTTGGTGGTAAAGTGGTTTAGAGTTGGAGAGAAAATGCGAACTCATTATCCAGGAAGGCTCCGTGGCTACCCTGTGAGATAGTGGGGAATTGGGAAATCAATGTGATATTCTTCTGATACACTATACATTACAGGATTAAAGCATGCCAAAGCGATTTCTCTGATGTAGTGGTTAATTCTGCTGCAGGTTGTAAGGTATAATTACAGTGCAGAGGAGAGGAGAGCGCTGGTTGAGCTCATTGGCTACATAAAAAGCATTGGTTCAATGATGCAAAACTGTGATACGTTGGTGGCTGATGCTTTGTGGGAAACAATTCATGCTGAAGTTCAAGATTTTGTTCAGAATACCTTGGCCACAATGTTGCGTACTTCCTTTAGGAGAAAAAAGGACCTGTCTAGGTGGGCACACAAGCAATGATTTCCTTGAGTTATTGCTTTAACCGTATTTTGTTATGCTGTTAAAGCTTGAAGATCTCATGGTCTGCTTCATGTATTATTGTGTGATCCTCGGACGAATAATAGCATATGATCTCTTCATGGAGAAGCAGAATAATTGGCTGGCCTCACTGTAATAGTGGTGGCAAGACGCATCCCATTTAGAGAGAAAGCTCCATCAAAAGATTCGAATCATAAAATGTTCTGATGAATTACCTTGATTTCTATGTTTATAATGTATTATCTCCTATTGTGTAGAAACAATTATTCTTCTATGTTTAAAGCTATATATTACTTTGCTGTCCTCCCGGCAAACGTTGTTGCCCATGCAATCCCCGTACTGTCTGAAATCCTTGAGGGAAGCAATGGCCTGGAGAGGTTCATTAAATTTCTTAACTTAGCTTCTAGGTACACGTTATTGATGTGTATGGGATATGGGGAGTGGTGTGGGTTTCTGGCATAATAAGTCATAAGGCCATTTATATTTATTTGGTAGCAATAGATAATTAATCCTTTATGCTCTCCTTATTTGATCTATCCTTTCATATTCTAATATTCAGGAATAAATATTCTCAGGATTCTGTCAGATATGCGGACCCTGTCAGCTGACTGGATGGCAAACACGAGCAAGCAAGAGAGTGACTTGCAAGCTTTACACCAAGAATTTGAAGAAAACAAAGGGAGCCACCTCTATCCCAGACCAGTTGCACCAACACCGGCTCAGGTGTGTTGTTATTGTTTATGGCAGCTCTCTAAAAGGAAAGGCTTACCAGGACTGTAGTTCAGACTTCAGTCATATTACCATATATTTTATTTCTCAACGTTCATTGCTGTATCATTCAATTGAACTGAAGTTCAGACTGTCTTGACCTTCTGATACTTATTCTTATACTTGTATTCTTCCGAATTGTAGGTCCATTGTTTGCAGTTCTTAGTATATGAGGTTGTTTCTGGCGGAAATCTAAGAAGGCCAGGAGGTCTCTTTACCAATAGTGGGTCAGACATTCCTTCCGAGGACTTGAAACAGTTGGAAACATTTTTCTACAAGCTTGGTTTTTTTCTTCATATCCTGGACTACAAAGGTTATGTTCTTAACCTGACTGCAAGTTTACCGTCCATCAATTGATCACTTCTTTCTCCCCCAGTTTAGCTTAGTTAAGTAGATTACATGCTTTTTGAGCGCTGTGAGCCTAGCCAAGCTTTCCACACCTAAATCAGTTTTACTTTTCTCTTCTATAGTATTGCCTAGTAAGTGAAGTTTAATGTTCACTGTGGTGAACTGATACTGGATGCATCTTATTAAGCTTTTTGAAGATGCTACATCAGTTGGTATGCAGAGCAATTAAAGTTGTTTCAATAGCTGATGTTGCTCTCTGTTATGTCTGCAGTAACGATAGCATCACTCACGGATCTTGGCTTCCTTTGGTTCAGAGAGTTTTATCTAGAAACTTCTCGAGTCATCCAGGTAAAATAAGCATGAATTCCATGGCAGAGGGATGTCAGCAATTTCTCTAATCTCTCTTGCATATGTGCGTGCCTTATCCTAATTCGCTACCACAATCTTCTGTCAGCCACTATTGCGTAAAATTTTGATACTGTCTGTGTCCTGAGTAAGATATAATTGAGGTTCTGTCTGGATTTCAGTTTCCAATTGAATGCTCTCTTCCGTGGATGTTGATTGATTACATGCTTGAGTCCCAAAATGTGGGTTTACTTGAAAGTGTTCTTATGCCGTTCGACATCTACAATGATGCTGCTCAACAAGCACTGACTGTTCTGAAGCAGCGCTTCCTCTATGATGAAATTGAAGCTGAGGTACAATGAGTGACATTTTGGCTCTCTCTCTGTCTCGTCTTTGCTTTAGTTGGATAATAGGTCCATTTACAGTTACTTGTCAAAAAGATGTGTCCATTTACTGCTGTAGTAATTATTTGCCTGTTATTATCTAAAGAAAAAGTGATTGCTTGTGTGGTTAGTTTCTATATTGTACTCATGTTAAAGTTGAAAGTCCATTTCTTACTCGAGCCACGTATATGGCTTATATGGAACCTTTGAAGTTCCCATAACATAACGGGTTTTTTAAAGACTAGCTTGTTGAGAAAGGTTTTCATAAGTGTGTTCTTTGTGGTGACATGAATTTCCGACAGATATCATTATTATCATGCGGTGGCTTTGTTTCTTTTGAATGTGTATCATCCTTTTCATCATTAGTACAACGTTTCTTATAAAGAGAAAGGTTTCTTTAAAATGGACTGGTTGTTATCTCGTTGTCCAGTTAGTTTTCTTTGCTTTTATTGTGTTGCGAAGGGAGATGATAGTAACATAAAGCTGAAGAAGATTGTTTTGGTGCCCTGAGATGGGCAGCAAAATGTTCTTCTCTTAGATGCCAATGGTTGTATCCTTGTTTTGGTCCTAAGGAATACTGTAGTCACTTTCTATAATGCCTTTCAACCTTACAAGCTTATATCTCACTAAAATGTGGGCTCTGTTATATTGATAGGTGGATGTTCCTTACATGTTGTACGTTACTCTTTTGGCTGATCTGATCTAGGAATTCTTCTTGTTGCTCACTACAGGTGGACCAATGTTTTGATGTATTTGTAACCAAGTTGTGTGAATCAGTTTTCACATATTACAAGAGTTGGGCAGCGAGGTGTGTCTATCTGTAGACCTTTGTTTTTCCTCTGCTGTTTTGATTCCTAAAGTTTGCTTTTACAATCTAACTTCAATGTCTTGGCATTGCAAATTGTTAGAGACTTGCTCGATCCATCATTCCTCTTTGCAGTGGACAATAAAGAAAAATATGCGGTGGTACCTATGCGACTGAAAGCTCTATTTCAAATGACTAGAGTCAAGGTGAGTATCTTGTGCATGGTTATGACAATATGGGATTTCCTGCACTGTTTAACTTTTAACCAGTTCATGATGCACACCTGTGGACCAGAGGTCAAACACAACTTGTTTCTAAAGTCCTGAAGCTGTTGTCTTTGAGAATAATCATTGGGGAATGTGGGTGCCTCTTATTGTAAATGAATGCTGTTCCATCTACCCTAGCCTTTTAAAACATATGTTCTGTTTTCCTAGCAGAGCTGCACGTAAGATGAAATAATCTGTACTCTCCACTATTTTATCAACTTGAGCTTGTTTCGTCACTCAACTCTTTGCCCATGAACAATTGCCTGTTTGACGAGACACTTGATAGTAGTGTCTCTGACTTTGAAACCTTACCTGCTTGTAAAGAAGCTCTTGAGTAGCTTCTTCCTCAACTTTTTTGATATTGGTGTCATACTTCTATCATTGGACTTGGTCCACTTGATAGATGCTTTAATAACCTCAACTATAGCTGATGTGGATTCTGCTATTGTGGAAGTTATACAATCATATAGAACATCACTTATGTTATGTTTCTTTTTCTTAAGGGCACCACTTTATGGTATCTAGTAATTGCCAGAATGGCCATAATTCTAACACGTTTCTTCCTGAAAATATTATGTTTCTAACACATTTCATCTCTTTGTCTTCGCCTCATTGATGCTTTGACATTTTATGATGGATTTGTAGTTACTGGGAAGGACTATCAACTTGAGATGTCTGATTGCTCAACATATGAACAAGACATTCAGAGAGAACCTAGAGTTCTTGTTTGATCGCTTTGAGTCGCAGGATATCTGCGCCATCGTGGTAATAAGAAAATTCGCTGTTGCTTACAATTTTGTGATGTCACTTCTCATATTTATATGTTTATAGGAGTACTCATTTAAGATCATCTTTCTCAATACTAATTTTCTTCAGGAGCTGGAAAACCTCATAAATATTCTAAAGCATGCTCACAAGCTGCTGTCCCAGGATCTGGCGATAGACGCATTCGATCTTATGTTCAGCGAGATGCAAGAAAACATATCTCTTGTTTCTTATTCGAGTCGACTTGCTTACCAGGTTCAGCTTGTGTCTCTTTTCATTACTATTGTATATTTTAAATTGAAGCATTTTCTATGCTGATTTTTATTGAAACAACTTGCAGTCACTGCAACCATATATGCTTTGTTCATTGGCTAAGATGCGAAATTGTATATTTTTAACGATGATCCAATAATGAAAGTTAACCTATCTTGGACGGATCGTCAGTTTCCACTTTGATCTTTCTTAACCTCGAACAAGTCCCTTTTATGTATATTTCTTTGCTTTTCTTGATTTCATGCATAGTTATTGATGGAAGTCACAAAAGTTCAAGCTTGAACTACAAAACCAAAGATTGGTTAGTGTTATCCAACTTATATAAATGTGTCCTTCAAGCCCAATGAAACTCCAGTCGCTTGACCAACAAAATGCCATTTTATTGGTAATTTGGTGATTGCATAGGGCTTGCAGAAGAGGAAATATGCCTGTTTTCTTACTCCTTTCTTTTGTATTTTTTGCAGATTTGGACAGAGATGCAAAATGATTTTCTTCCCAATTTCATTTTATGCAATACTACTCAACGCTTTGTCCGTTCACCAAAGTTGACCAGTGTTCCGGTTCAGAAGCCATCAATGCCATATGCGAAGCCCAATTTCTATTGTGGAAACCAAGTAAGAATACACTTCTTAATTTCTTATTGACTGCAGTCAAGATGATTCTTTCAATCCTAAGAATTATAATGAAGCATCTTTGTCAAGAAGTTCTTTTCGGAATGATGAGATGATTGATATCTCAAAATTTGCTATATCTGGTGCTGTGTAGAATTATTCTAAGACATTCCTGCTATCTTTGGTGTCATCTGATTTTTATGTCTATATCTGTTTTCTAATCTACCCTTTTATCTATAGACAAACATTGTTAGGGTGATAATTATAAGTATTTTATGTGCTGTTGCTGTTCTTTCAGGAATTAAATTCAGCACATCAAAGCTTTACGCGGTTGCACAATGGATTCTTTGGGATGCCTCACATGTTTTCAATTGTCCGACTCTTGGGGCCTCGATCTTTGCCATGGTTGATCCGTGCTCTCCTTGATCACATATCAAACAAGGTGTATTTTCTTTGTGTCCTGTCAAGTGTCCAATGTTTTCTATGACTCCTAAAATAAGAGATTTCAAGGATTTTACAGATAGACAGGAATATGTTTGTTTCTGTCAGATGGTCTATTTGTTACGTAAATACATTTTCTTCATCAGTTTGGAGTTCATTGGATACCCTGACGTTTTGTACAATTATGCGTCCTTGGGTTGTAGGCTTCTGACAGGCTGGTCTAATCAAAACATTTTTTCCAGATGATGTGATGGATAATATCTGCTTTCACTCAGCAAATTCTTAGTTACTGTCAGAGACTTGGGAGTATTAACCGTAAAAGGAAAAAGGTTTTTATACTATTAGGTGTAAGATGTCGTCATAGTTAGTAAGGTCGCAAAATGCACTAGAATGTGTAGTCTTTTCTTTATTTCATCGGCACTAGTATGACATTTTGGGCTTTAAAGTGAAACCTTAATTGGGTCGGCCGATTTATTCTTTTCAGGTTATATCTTCAATGAATGTCTTGCTCCTAAACAATAATCAATTAGTTTTGAGTTTTGACATTTACCAATATCCAGTGAATTGTTATTCATGATGTGTCATTGCTGCCTGGTCTGAACTGCGATCAAGATCCCTGCGCCATTTGTTTGGGCCCTTACTTACTCAATATATGATGTTATTTGGTTGATATGGTAATATAGTTAAGGACTGATGATATGGCTAACCTAGGCTATGTAGCAACAGCGTAATTTTTTTTCTACATAAAATGAATAGAAACTTATCTCTACCCCCCCCCCCTCTGGGGAAACAGCAATTTCCATTTCCATTTCCATTTCTCACGTCATTTGTTTTCCCTTTTTGATGACACAGATAAGTTCCCTTGAACCCTTGATTTCGGGATTGCAAGAAATGCTGCCCAAGTCTGTTGGATTGCTTCCCTTTGATGGTGGGGTGGCAGGTATGTGGTACTGCTGGCGTTGTTTTTCCTTCTTCCGTCAGTCTTCTCTCCCTCTCTCTCAGAAAGATAAATTGAGTTCAAATATTCAGGTTGTTTGAGACACATCAAAGAGCAATTGAACTGGACCTCAAAGACAGAACTCAAGCAGGACGCTCTTCAGGGGATAAAGGAGATAGGAAGCGTATTATATTGGATGGGTCTTCTAGATATTGTTTTGGTGAGTTCTGCAATTATATGTCCTCTTCAGATAAACGAAAGTTTACGGACACTATAAGGCTTTAGCTTTCTTCCAAGGGATATGAATTCTTACCTACTATGGGAATATTATATCTTTTTTTTCGTATTGGATTCGATTCTGTAGAGAGAAGTGGACACAACCCGTTTTATACAACTTGCTCCCTGGCTTGGGTTCATACCTGGAGCAGATGGACAGATTCTGCAATCACAGGGAGAGGGAGAAAGCCCTGTTGTCAATCTCCTGAAGTCAACTACAGCTGCAATTGTGTCAAGCCCTAACGTATCAAATCCAGGTTCCTTCTACACCCTGTCAAAGCAGGCAGAAGCAGCAGGTACCAGGGTCCTCTTCGTTAGCCCTCTTATAGCAGTTTCTGTTAAATTTGTTATGCAAATATGGTTGCATTGCAAAAATTATTTGCATACAAACTGATTATAAATGCATAAGAGACTAGTAGGATTTACTTAATAATGACAAAGCTGTTCTCGCTGTTGAGTGGTACCAAATCATCAATTTCTGAATTAACCGTCAGAATCAGGACAGATGTGAGGTTTATGCACCTAAAGGAATTAACTAGTTAAATGATACTACACATCCTTGTGTTGAGAAGTCTGAATCAGGGAGTTGATGAGTTGGGAACCATGATTTGCAACTTACCCTTTCAAATGCTTTTGCCGTGAAGGAATCAAGAACATGACTGGCTAGGGTTGGTGTTTTAAAAGACAAAGGTCAAGAAATGTTGAAATTTTCTGTGGTGGGTAGAATGGATGGACTGTGTTAGCTTTCACAATAGTTCACATAATGTTACCCTGTAAATGAGAACGGATTTTCCATGCTGATTGTGTTACTATATTCCTCTGTTGGTTTTCTTCATAAACAGCGCCCCAAATTTTGTGTGACGTTCTATCTTTCTTGTTACAGATCTCTTGTATAAAGCTAACATGAACGCCGGAAGTGTTTTGGAATATGCTCTTGCTTTCACAAGTGCTGCACTGGATAAGTATTGTAGCAAGTGGAGTGCAACTCCGAAGACAGGGTTTATAGACATAACAACTTCCAAAGACTTCTATAGACTATTTAGTGGCCTCCAAATAGTAAGTAATTAACTAATTGCGTGTCTCTTGTAAAATATGTCTGGTCTTGATCATTCTAGCTTTCGTGTTTCTTCATGTGTATCTGTTGTCATTTCCCTTCTTCGCTCTTCATGACTACCTTGAATTTCCTCACTATTGTTATTTCATTCCCTTCTTAGCTCTTCATTACTATATACCTTTAATTTCCTCACAATGCATTAATGCAACTTATTTCCTTTCGCTTTCCTGGAGAGTAGACTGTCGTGTACATGTAGAAGTGCATGTGCTGTAGTCAGAACTGTAGTTGCAGTGCTTATATTACCTGCCTCCTGACCCCTTTTTTTCCCCATTACCATGTACAAAGTTGGTACTGCCAAAATGTTTGTTTTCTGAGAGGAACTCTAAATATGCACTACTCTACAGTAGAATTTTAGAAAAAGCTGGCCTTTACTGATTGATATATTGACTTGCAGGAATATTTAGAGGAATCTGTCCTTGGTGTCCCTAGTAATTATGCAATGCTGGGAGATTCGGTAGCATGGGGAGGCTGTACGATAATATACTTGCTCGGCCAGCAGCTGCATTTTGAACTATTTGACTTTTCTTATCAAGTCCTTAATGCTGCTGAAGTGGAGGTTACAGAACTCGCACAAATGCATAGGAATCATCAGAGTCTCCAGGTAAAAATCCTTTATTTATCATTCTTGTTGTTTCGACTGTATGTAAGATTAGATGGAATCACAGTTACACTGCAACACATCCTTCTAGAAAACATATATGAGAGAAATGAAAGGAAGAGGGGAGGACATTTTATTAAATTATGAATTTGGTGAACTGAAGGGATGGGAGCCCTTGTTAGAAGCCATGAAGAAAGCGAGGAGGCTAAACAATCATGTGTTTTCAATGCTCAAAGCACGTTGTCCCCTTGAAGATAAAGTAGCTTGTGCAATAAAACAAAGTGGAACTCCTCTACATCGGATCAAATTTGAAAACACAGTATCTGCATATGAGACACTTCCCCAGAAGGGGGCCTGAATCATTCCCAGTCATGGAAACAACCCTTCCTGGTAAGGAAGCTCCATATGCCACACTGAATTTTTCTTTTGCCTGTGAGTCTAATGGTTACAATAGGAGTAAGCTTCCCTTTGCGTAGTCTTACCTGTATGGCTGTATGCAACAACTGGATGAGATAAGAGGTTATAGAAACTATACAGCAGCAACTGGCGCATAGTGCACCTCGCCACCTCGTGGTTTCTTGTTGTAGGATTATGGTATTGCTAAAGTATAGTATATATACATCACTACTTCCGTCAATTAGTTGTTCCACCCTGATGAGAAAGAGAAAGTAGTAATAGCTGCTATGTGCATTCTGTGATGTCGGAGTGGTTGCAGAAATTTCAAGACTCGAGAGTGTTACTTCAGTATATCCTACCCTTTTATAAGTATATCGGTTCATCTAAACGTTGTCTATAATAATAACTAAGTTTTGTGGATGTCACAGTTCTTCAGTAGTTCATTTTTTTTTTTTTTCCGGGGTTTGTTCCAGCGCATGGTACATGAGACTCGAACTCGTGATGACCGAGTTAGAAGATGAAAAAATTGTCTCTAGATTCGTACCCGTTTCAAATCATTGTAAACTTCTCATAGTGGGTGAGCAGTGAAGCTGAGTTATATGGTGGATAAGGTATTTTCAAGTTGAGGTTAGCTCGGTCGGCCGTCGATAGTGACACAGTTCTTGTTTTTCTGTCTTCTGGTTCACTGATAATGGTTGATAGAGTGCTTCATCGCAAATCTTCTAGGCCTAGAATTATTGCTCACATCGCACTCATGTTTTAAAAGGTCAAGAAACAATATTATTAGACCTTTGTCTATGAGGACGGTGGAATTACAGAACAACGATTTTCTATTCCACTATATGTCTCATTTTCTATATTGCATCAATCAAGCTATAAAAGTATAAAATACATTTCTGTTAGGTGTTGAGGTACTTAAATAAATTTTTTACTCGTATTAAGTTACTCAGCCAAAAAAAAAAAAAAATGTTATTAATTTAGTTTTTGTTTGTCAATTATTGAAGTTTCCATTTATCCCTTTTGATTATCAAATGAGAATAATAGCAGAGTATCTGTATGACTGTATATAGTGTCTTATTGTCTGTACATTCTACATATAACATATCCCTCATTAAAGAAATCTGAGTCATCAAGAAAATAGATTAATTATTAATTAGAGATTAACAATCATATTAAGATGAAATTGGGTGTTTTCCTGACAAGAAAAAGAAATATTAGAGAGTGTTTGGGAACAAGGATTTGATTCTCAAATCCAAATTTGACACAAATCACATGTTTGGGAACTCAAGAATTTGAGAATTTGGATTTGTGTCAAATCCTTTGGAATTTGTATCAAATCCAATTAGGCAAAAAACAGTATTACAAATGATACATTTGAAATGATTACAAATTTCCAAATTCATGTTTCCAAACAGTATCTTAAAGAATTCTGCAGACCTCTTATCTAAAGGGGATCATATATTATATTCTTCTAACTTACATATGAAAGGGTGAGGTGGTGTCATTTATGTAGTGAACTAAGGTAGCGTCAATGCATCATACATGTAACACCGGGATGTGTATTACTTATCTGCTTACATATGAAAGGGTGAAATTGAAATTGAATCACGATATAATAGGCTAGGGACCAGTAAGGCCTAGGGAGTATAGAACAAGAAATGATAACATGGAATTTCCATTAATGTAACAGACCTGAGTGGCTAAGTCACCAAGTGCCAACTGCCAAGTCGCCTAACTCGGATATTTGCAAGATTTGACTTGATTTGCATGTTACAGAACTTTTTACTGTCTCAATTCCACATATAATTGCCGTTTTTAATTTTTTTTTTTGTACCATCATTTCCCGCTATATAAATAATCTAAGATATTTCCATTGCTAGACTTTTCATTTTTGGTCTAATTTAACCATCGCCAACAATAAACCTTTGACTTACTATTTGAGTTTCCGAAATTAAAATATAAATTAAAAAAAATCTATGCAATCAAGGAAGCTTTTGTTTGACCAGGGTATCAGACTTGATGTCAGATATTGCATGGCTTAGTAAATTTAGTTCATACTGTAAACTTTTGAGTCCAAGAAGTCAGAAACAAGTTGAAGGGATCGGACAACGACATCATACTTTTTTTTGGGTGAAAAAATGTTTACTTTTAAGAGGTCGAACGTATACTTACTCTTATCATATTTGAAAGGTTAAACTGAAACTAATAGGAGATCCGAACTCTTATCATTAAGTCAAGAGATGAAGATGAAAATTGTATTTTTTAGCAACATTCTCGTAATAATATGAAAAAAAATAGGGATTGTGGTCAAGTAGTTGGCGTGTTGGTACAAGGAGTGTCAAAGGTGCTACTTTGATAACTCTAAGCGTGGGGTTTGCCAGACAGAATTGAATAAAAGATTATAACTTTATGTAACTTTGGCACATGATCACTTGGCAATCTGCCAATCTGAGTGATTAAAGGGAGAATTGTTTACTGTAATTTGTATATTCTGTATTTAATGGGTATGGTCTTTGCCATTTATATAAGACTAGTATGCTTTTACGTGAGTTTTGATAATGGTATAACGACCGATATTATGTGTACTAAGTCTATATAAGTTGATCTGAATTAAATGGTTGAATTAATTTTGAGTAAATCGACTTAAAGGGAAAGAGCGTAATTTCTAAATTTTCTTCAACACAAGTGAATCTTAATAAAATAAGGAATCACTGGCAGAGGAAGTACACCATTGTATAACGGAATTGATATATATAGGCAAATTGCTAATTTTATAACTAGAAAACCAGAAAACAGAAAAGAGAGGGAAATTTCGTATATTATGGTCGTACATTATAGTTTCAAACTTCAACCATATATATCCATGCTGGCACTGCGGTTGTATGTACTATCTTCTCTCTTCTTGGGTTGGCCAACTTTCTTAAGCATTAAAAAACTTTACTTATTAATGGAAGGAGAGAGAGAGAGAAGGCATGAGATGAGAGGGATCCCATAAAATGCATGCTTTGTCGGCCATTTTTTGCTCTCATTGTCTCTTCTAGTTTACATTTCTTCCAAATCACACAAAATCCCATCATTTTGATATATTTTTCATTAAAAATTACATAAAAAATGGAGTCTTTTCAGTCTTATTCTTAATGATTACATAAAGTCCCATATTCATTATCACCAAATATCATCACATCATATGGGATATGGCTGCTCCTACCAATAATAATAATATTTATTAATAAAATAAAAAAATTCATGACTTTTGGCCTAAAAAAAGCTTAATGCTTGACAAATCATCAGAAAGTCTTATGCTCCTAAATCTTTTTGTGGGTGTGTGAAAAAGTTGATAACTTTCTCACTGAATTCTAAAAAAGTTGGGAGTCCTTAAATATTTTGAGGATGGATTTTGTTGGGTGACCTCTCTTTCATAATGGCTCTGACTTCTGAGCTTTTGAAGGTATGTACTGTATGTTGAATCAATTTTTTTTTTCCTTAGTTTTACACCATTGACTTTCTTATCAATGACCTGTGTGCTGGTTTCTGAAAGTTTTCAATTTACAGAACTCTGGTATATCAATGAGCTTATACTACTCTTACAACTCATATCTCCTTTATCCTCGTATCCTTTTCTCCCGTAACATTAGTTGGGCGCCTATGTAAAAAACCCAAAAAAAAAAAAAAGACACCTTACAAGAATATAATTTTTTTTGTATATTTTGGGATTCTTAAGTTGATTTTTGTGATGGGTAGAATTAGTCTTAGGAAACTTTTACTATGTAGGATGTTGGTAGGATTTCTTGTTGTATATACCATTTTGCTTGATCAAGTAGAAGCCCTTAACTTGGAGGGTCAGTACCTTTTAGATATGAAGAATAAAATGGTTGATAAATTTAATCATTTGGGTAACTGGAATCCTGGGGACTTAAACCCTTGTGGATGGGCTGGTGTAACCTGTAGCAATGGTAGTAATCCAGTTGTTGAGTCTCTTATTTTGAGAGAAATGAATCTTTCTGGATCTATTTCACCAAGTATTGGTGGATTGGTGAATCTAGTAGAACTTGATCTTTCCTTCAATGGGTTTTCAAAGGGTATCCCTAAAGAATTGGGAAACTGTACCAATCTGGAAAGTGTTGCTGTGAATAACAATAACTTTACTGGGAACATCTCTAAAGAGTTGGGCAACCTCTCAGCTTTGACTTATTTGAATATATGCAACAACAAGCTGTCTGGTTCTCTTCCTGAGGTGCTGGGAAATCTTTCTTCACTATCAGATTTTGTGGCATATACCAATCGTTTTACTGGCGCGCTGCCTCGCTCTATTGGGAGGTTGAAAAACCTTAAGAACTTCAGAGTAGGGCAGAACTTGATATCAGGTAGCATACCAGTGGAGATAGGTGATTGTCAGAGCATGGAGTTGTTTGGTCTTGCTCAGAATCAGTTGAGTGGTAGTCTTCCTAAAGAGATTGGTATGCTGAGCAATTTGACTCAGTTGATTCTGTGGGATAACCAGCTTTCGGGATTCATTCCGAGAGAGCTTGGAAACTGCACAAACTTGCAAATTCTTGCTCTTTATCAAAACAATCTTGTGGGTGGAATACCTAATGAGCTTATGAACATCAAGTTTCTTGGTTTTCTATATCTGTACAGAAATGCTCTGAATGGAACAATTCCGAAAGAGATTGGCAAGCTTTCTCAGGGCATCGAGGTTGATTTTTCAGAAAACTCCTTGACTGGAGAAATTCCTAAAGAAATTGGTCTGATTAAAGGGTTGAAGTTGCTGTATCTTTTCGAGAATCAGCTGACAGGAGCGATCCCAGAGGAGCTGACCAGCTTGAAGAATCTTACTAAAGTTGATCTTTCAATAAACAATCTCACTGGTACAATACCTGTTGGTTTCCAAGATTTGCGTCAGCTACTGATGTTGCAGCTCTACAACAATTCCTTTGGTGGTACAATCCCTCCAAAACTCGGGCTATATAGCCGGCTTTGGGTTCTTGACGTCTCCTCAAACAATCTTACAGGAACGATTCCCACCAACCTTTGCAAAAACTCTAACCTGATTTTGTTAAATGTTGCTTCAAACAAGCTTTTCGGAAACATTCCATATGGCATCATCAGCTGCAAGCCGCTTGTACAGCTTCGCCTGGCTGAGAACAGTTTTACAGGAAGCTTTCCATCTGATGTTTGCAGGCTGGTGAACCTCACTTCTATCGATTTGAGTCTCAATGACTTCAGTGGCACAATTCCTCCTGAAATTGGTAACTGTAAGGCTCTGCAAAGGCTTCTCATCTCACACAACCACTTCACTTCTACTTTACCTGCAGAACTTGGCCAGCTCCAGCAGCTGGCTGCCTTTAATGTCTCATCGAATTTACTCACTGGAACAATACCATCTGATATCTTCAAATGCAGCTTGCTACAGCGTCTTGATCTCAGCGGGAATAATATTTCAGGCACCCTCCCTGATAGAATTGGAACTCTCTCTCATCTGGAGCTTCTCAAGCTCTCTGACAACAAACTGTCCGGAAACATACCAGCAGTTTTAGGGAACCTAACTCATTTGACAGAGTTGCAGATGGGTGGTAACCTGCTTGCAGGAGGAATCCCACCAGCATTGGGTAGGATATCGAGCCTTCAAATCGCTCTGAATCTCAGCTACAATAATCTATCCGGGAACATCCCTTCAGAGCTTGGAAACCTTAATTTACTGGAGTATCTATACCTCAATAACAACCATCTGTCAGGCAATATTCCTAGCTCATTTCAAGGTCTATCAAGCTTACTGGGATGCAATTTTTCTTACAATGACCTCAGAGGTCCGATACCTTCCCTGCCAGCTTTTCAAGGTGCATCTATATCCAGTTTTACCGGAAACAAGGATCTTTGTGGCGGACCTCTTGGTATCTGCAGCGACCTTGAGTCTCCACTACCTCTCCCTGAAAATCCCAGGAAAGGAGGATATCGTCTTGGTAAGATTGTTGCCATAATTGCTGCTGTTATAGGTGGTGTTTCTCTTTTCTTCATTGCTGTGCTTATACATCTTTTGAGACGCCCAGTTGAAATTGTTATTCCACTGCAAGACAAGAGCTTCTGTGATCAAGATTCAGATATCTACTTCTATCCAAAGGATGGGTTTAACTTTGATGACCTGCTTGCAGCTACTGATGATTTTAATGAGCGATTTGTGATTGGTAGAGGAGCTTGTGGCACAGTATACAAAGCTGCTATGCCTACAGGAAAAACTTTTGCTGTAAAGAAGCTGACATCTAACCGGGAAGATGACTGCATTGACGAAAGCTTTAGGACTGAAATTTCAACTCTTGGAAAAGTTAGACATCGGAATATTGTCAAATTACATGGATTCTACTTCCATGAGGGTTCTAATTTTCTGCTTTACGAGTTCATGTCAAGGGGCAGTCTTGGAGAGCTCCTACATGGACAATCCTATAATCTTGACTGGCCTACAAGGTTTCTGGTTGCTTTTGGTGCTGCACAGGGTCTGTCTTATCTGCACCATGATTGCAAGCCTCGAATAGTTCACCGCGACATCAAATCCAATAACATACTGTTAGATGAGAATTTCGGGTCGCATGTTGGAGATTTCGGCTTGGCAAAGGTGATTGACTTGCCGCAGTCCAAGTCAGTTTCTGCAATTGCTGGATCTTATGGTTACATTGCCCCTGGTAAGCCCCTTTTCATTATTCTGCTTCCTTAATATAAAATTAATTCAGATTGTTAGTATATCGAAATGTCTTATAACATGAGTGAGCTAGTCCCACGTTGAAAGATTTGGTCAGACTTTCCTAGCATATTAGGTCGGGAGCTCTAGGCTCCCTTGCCTGCTCTCTCCGCCCTGACAATAGTTCTTCTGAGATTCATCATTAGACTATCTATGATCAACAAGGAGTACTCTCCCATCCAGTGTCCACCCTGCATTATCGACTCCTAGGAGCTCATTGCTGTTTGTCTGTCAGCAAATATATGGACATCATAATGTTGTCTTGAGCTGATTGCATTTTCCACATTTTTACTGATGTTTTGAAATTCCTGCCTACTTTCAGAATATGCATACACCATGAAGGTCACAGAAAAATGTGACATATATAGCTATGGGGTGGTCGTGCTAGAACTATTGACAGGAAAAGCGCCTGTACAGCCGGTTGATGAGGGAGGCGATCTTGTTACATGGGTGAGAAACTACATTAAAAAGAACTCAATGTCTCGTGGAATTTTCGATACTAGATTAAACTTAGAAGATGAAAGCATTGTTGCTCACATGACCATGATTCTGAAAATCGCCTTGTTATGTACCTGTATGTCTCCTTACGAGCGCCCTACAATGAGGGCTGTTGTGTCCATGTTCATAGATTCTAATGAGCAGGAGGGACATTACAATCTCTTTCCAAGTAGGGATTTGAGCTATAAAGATGAACCATTAGAGTAGATTTTTTCTTCTTTTTTTTCACTGATTTTCTGGTTCATGATAACTTAAATTTCTAGATAATTTCTTAGTGTAGGAGGGCAGTATATCAGTGTATTAATCATACAGAGAAATAAGCGACTTAGCGATTCTCAAAGCTTGTACAGATGAAATAATTTGATCCACATTACTGATGCAAAGGTGACAATGTGACATCCTCCAATTTCCTGTGTTTCTGTTTATTGTCGAAATACGTCACCAATTAGCCAAAATATGTACTCCGAATGTCTCTGGTTTGTGTGGAAATGCGTCACCAATTAGCCAAACTATGTCACTGGTTTTCCGAGTTATTGGTGACATGAAACATTAGCTACAAGTTTAGAACTATTGGTGACTTGTCGACACGATACTGTGCAAAATGATTTACATGTTTACTCAAAACTTATTTAACAGAAAGTAATCCATGAAATTTCAGTGTGAGATCATTTCTTATGTCAGACTCAGAGATATTGATATCATGGATGAAGTCATTATGCATCTTTTGTATTTTTATACTAAAATATGCATGCTAAGCTAGCTGGATGTCCAACCATAGGAATGACCAGAATTAAAAAAAAAAAAATTAGGGATCAATTTCTCAGTTTTTCATCTAAAGATGACAAGAAAAACTTTTTTTTGTTTTTTTTTTTTTTGTTTGAAGACAAATTGAAACGAAATAAGAACACAATCTTAAACACTACACCAAAGACGAACACTGTAATTTTTAGCAACCTTCTTTCGACAGCAATCACAATCTTCTAAAGCAAGCATCGGAGACTCTTTCCGCTTAACACCACTTATACTGCAAGACGCGATAGACGATATTCTCTAAGGTGGAGACTAGACGTCCTATGAGTTGAGGCTTGAGTCTTCCTATGGTTCAATAGCTTATTTCTATTTCTTGGAAGTTGGAGCGGTTTGTTGTGGACTGTCAAACCACCTGCTCCACAATTAGTATGATATTGCCCGCTTTGGGTCCCTATCAGCCTGCACGGTTTTTTAAACATGGGTATCTTTTCAACCCAAAAGGTCTCATACTATTTAATGTGGAGGTGGAACTTATATACAAGGATTATAGTCCCTGTTTCTTCAATGTGGGACTTGGGTTGACACCCCACCAATCTTCCCCTCAAACCAAGGCCCAATTCACGGCCGGACCTCCTTCCGTTTATTATACGGAGACATACAGTCGCGAGGTGTTACCGAGGGGGAATGCCCACAAACGTCAGAGTCCACTTGCCACCACAGGTTTCTTTAAACCATGGCTCTGATACCACTTGTTGTGGACTGCCAAATCACCGGCTCCACAATTTGTATGATATTGTCCGCTTTGGGCCGGGAGACAAGTCCTCACAGTTTTGGAAAGTGGGTCAATCTTACCCAAAATGCCTCATACTATTTAGTGTGGAGGTGAAACTTATATACAAGGATTCTAGTCCCTGTTTTTTCAATGTGGGACTTGGGTTGACACCCCAACAATCCTCCCCTCAAACCAAGGCCCAATTCATGGTCAGAACTCATCCGTTAGACTCCAAGCTCTTGAAAGGACGATCAACCGTAAAAGCGGACCCCTTCACACGGACCCTTATCATCCACCGGCGTAGTGTCATTGGTCATTAGAAGAGACTTCTGCGTCAACAAGACGATTTGTTTCATGATCAAATCATCAAACTTAGACAACTCTCTCACCATTACATCGAATTTCTTGGGACAAATACGGAGTAGATATTACTCGAACAAGATCGTCTTTGGCAAGATTGGAAAGACCACCCGTCTTGAAAGTTAGAGCCCTTCTATACAGGGCTTTTACATTGTTATAATCTAAATCTAATCTAATACTATATATTAAAACCTAAAATCAATTCTTTCATAGAAGGACACTTGATATTCATTAATTACTTTAGGAGGGTTGGTTCTAGTCGTAAATCAAACTTGACAATCTGAAAAGAACTAAATAATTACAAATTATTAGTTAATTTATGAAAAATAATAGGAGGCTACCGGTTATACAAATTTTTAGTTGCATATGATAGAAGGTAAACTAACAATATCATTAAGTTTATAATGTTAAAAATCTATATTATCTATTACTTTTAATAATTGCGTGCATGAAAAGCTGACGTGGCGAGCTTCTGCGTACAACTGACATGTCAACAATTATTTAACACGTCAGCATTGCCCATTGGTAAATCAACCAAAAATGTGTGAGCTAGGATTTGAACCATTGACCTCTCACTTATATATTCATTACATTACCAGTATGCTAACTGTTACTTCATGCATATTTATACAATTCTATAAAAAGGATAGAACCAGTCCAAATAAATGTAGATGAGCAAATCTTTTATTTTAAATCTTCTGTTTACATTCATTATATTAAAACTACAAGTTCATAAAAAAAACTAATGTTCATCAATTTTAAATTCAATGTTCATCAAATTTTTAATGTTGATCAAATTTTCAATGTACAACGATAAAATTCAATATTTATTTAATTAAATTACATGTTCATCAATATTAGTCAATGTTCGTCAATTGTAAAGTACATGTTCATCAATTTTTGATGTTCATCAAAAGATTGTTAATGTTTCAAAAAAATAGAGGAAAAAAAAAAACAAAAAAAAAAAAAAAAAATACATTTTCTCTCTCATCTCCCTTCAACCCTAACCACCCACGTCCACCACCACCTCACCTCCACACACTAGCACCAACCACCACCAACCAACGATCGGCCCACACCACCAGATGTGGCCACCTCCCCCGACCACCACCAACAATAGGCCCACAACACTGCCATTTAAGCCACCTCTATGTAACACGAGGAAAAACGAAAAACTCATTATAGACGGCAATTTTTGGTTGTTTCTGGCGGTGACGCTTTAGGAAGGGGCCGAGAATGTGGCGAGAGGAGCGAGGAGACAGGTGGGGAGGGTAATCGTTGTGAGAAATGGAGAGAAAGAGAGAACAAAAGTGAGGGGCATTGGCGTATAGGAGGTGGGGACGGGGAGGTCATGAGCCAACTTAGATCCGTCGATGTTCTACGCACCTGGTGTGGCAGCGGTGATGTCTCGGGTGGTGGATGGTGGAGGCAGCGGCAACATCTCAGGCGGGTGTCGAATGGGTGGTGCGTGGTTGTGGTGGGTAAGGGAGGAGAGAGAAAATAAAAGGGAGTATTTTGTTAGGCATTAGATCTAGGTGAATGAATGTCCAAGATTAATTCCTTTCGTATTATGATTCGTTAATTATTGAAACAAATCTAGAAATCTTAAAAAGCGAAAGAATTTATAAACTAATTTTTATTTACATTTACATAAATCAATTCATCAATTCAAAATGAAGATATGAACAAGAATATATGTTGATAAGATTTTTCTACATACTAAATATTAAAAGAGAAAAGAACCACATATTTAAAACCCTAAGTATTTCAACAATTTTAAACGAAGATTCGGTACATGACTACTAGTACAGTTAGATCGCTTTATCACTTTGCATGGTAACCCGGGCCTTTCGAGGAGAGACGCTAGGACTAGATCAAACGATGGAGTATGCGAGTGACTAGAGTGAAGAACCAGTTAAAACAAATGGATTAGAAAATATATGCTTATTGACCGACATTGAAAATATATGCTTATTGACCTATAAGTTGATGCACAACACAATAGATGTCATTGGTTATCAAAGTATATTGATTGCTCACCAATTATATTATTAGAAGAGTTTAAAATATTCCATATACTCCAAAAGTAAGATATAATTTTTTCGGAGAATGGTGGGATCATCGCGTAGGAAGATCAGGGGTGGTAACTAGAGGAGTCGAGAATTTGTGTATGAAAAAGGGCGAGCATAAGAATCGACACGGGTGAAGAGAACAGGGTACAAGAATTGAGTTGGAGGTCGAGTATAAGAGTTCATGTGGGGTGGAGCCTCATATGTTGCATAGGGAGATGAGGGGTGGCAAGTGGAGGAGTTGATAACATGTGTGTAACACCCCGTATTTTTGGTTAATTATTTAATAAGGGTGTTACTTTTTAAATCGATTATTGGAAGATAAAATGAGTTCTTATAATTGAGTTTGGGTCGGGTTTATGGATCACTCATCTCACCCAACGAATAAAGCCCAAACCCGAGTTTACCCTCATACCTATATATACATATAATAAAGAAAACCCTTGCTTTATTTCATAACCATTCGGCCTCCTTCTCTCCCTCTCTCTTCTTTTCGTAGCCTCCACCCGCATAAGATCTCAGCACAACTGTGTCAACTCCAAACACACATAACTTTCTCATAAGACCTTTTCTTAAGTTTTGGTTAGTGGCGTTAGAACCGTGCTTTCGATACGAATCTAACAACATGTAGATCATGCCAAGATTCCATGGGATGCTCACTGTAGAGGTGTTTTAGTAGAGCTGTATCTATCTACCCGGAAACTGTGTCGCCGCCTCGGTATTCTGATGATTCCCGTCGACTCAGAAGATATTTTAAGACGATATTTTGTGGGGATGTTCCTAACTATATATTTGAAAACATATCCAAAATTGGTAAGTCCTAGACTTCTGTATTAAAATTTATATTATATTTCGTGAGTAACCCTAATTCGTGTTTATGGTTCAGTGTGAGATCGATTCCCATTGATACACTTGGAGTTTGTGGACAAAATTTGTAGGAAACGTTCCTGACATTACTCTTTATGTCATACTAAATTTTGGTGGTCATACGATGTCGGAGGTAGGAGTTATCTATGTTTCAATACCACTGTCTTCTTTTAGATTCATGATATATTTGTAAAGTTGTGAGATTATGGCTTATGATTATACCTTGTGAATTAGGGGATCATCGATTGATTTTGTGATTGATTGGGCGTCTAGATTGTGGATTCGAGGAGGTGTAGTTCATTGACTTGGTTATAAGAGTTTAATTTAAGAATTAGCGTTGAAAGGTAAGAACGTTTGATCATTCATCTTTGGACTATTCTATCCTCTCACTTGATTCACATGTTCACTTGCTCATTGTTCCTACGTTTGATTCATAACCATACACTTAATTCAATTTGCCTACGCTTGTTTCAATGTATATATATTCGTTCATAACCCGTTTGAGTTTGCTCGACCTCGGCCTCTCGGCTTCCTTACTCGGCCTCGGTCTTTTGTGATCCGAGCCTCTCGACCATTCGGCCAGTCGGCTTCTCGGCCGAGTGGTATGCTTTTGTTGATCTTGGCTTGTGTTTTTCGATTGTGTTGAATTATTGAATCCGGCTGTGGCCATTTATAAATTGTATTATCGAATAACGTACCATCAAATAATGAACATAAAACAGATGAAAGAAAATGACGATATGATTACCACCTAGAGTGAATGTGATGCGGCACGGACCGATCACTGTTTATACCTCTGATCAAGGTACTGTTTCGTTCGGAGTAGCTACCGACTGCCTATTAGGCTTTCCTCCTAGAGGTACGCATCCTACTGGATCTCTAGCGAGGGGTGTGCACATTTTAAGTCTTTAGGAATCGTTTATATGTACTCTAGCTCGCGCCGGTTCGAGATTGTGGTGGCTGCGGGGTAGGAGCCCAGCCGTGTATGCATGATAGACAAGACCGTTTGTCTCGTCAGCGATACGTGACTATCGCACTGCCGTGTCCCGATGGTACTCTGTATTCATTATTATATCCAATGCTTATTATTTGTTAGCTACGCGCCTCAAGGCGCGTATCTTTGTTTCTCTGCTTTATGTTTCTTACTCAGCCTGTGCTGACGTTCTGTTTTCTGGTTTGTTCCCTACCTTATTCTGGGGCCTACGTCATTCTCGATGGCGTAGTTGACAGGTCTTGATGCTTTGGATGCTTGCTTGAGGAGTCGATTTGCATGTTGGGGATTCACAAACATTTATTGAAACTTTATTTCTTTTGGATTATGTAATTTGAGTTTGGTTTTGAGAATTGTAGTTCGACAGTTTTAAGACTTCCGCTGTATATTTCTTGTTTAGTTTGTTGTGTCTGAATTTATAGCCTACAATTGCAGCGTGACAATTCTATATATTTCTTTGAGCAAATTTTAGGGTTGTTACAATGTGTGTTATAAAGGGTCGAGAATAAGAATCGACATAGGTAAAGGGGACTGGGAGTAAAAGAAATGACCGAGTTGGAGGTCGAGTATAGGAGTTCATGTGGGGCAGAGCCTCATATGTCGCTTAGGCAGATCAGGGCAAGTGGAGGAGTCGAGAATATGTGTGTTATAGAGGGTCGAGTATACGAATCGACACGGGTAAAGAGAACGGGTGCATAGGAATTGACCGGGTGGAAGTCGAGTAGAAGAATTCACTTGGAGTGGGGCCTCAAATGAGTTCATGTGTGGCAGTGCCGTTTAAAAAATCTGACAAGTGAAGAAATGTTGGTTAAAGGGCCAAGTAAGCATCAACTGGGGTTGAGGGTCGGCTAGAACATGTGACATAAGGGGAGAGGGTGTTTGTAACACTCCAAAATTATGGAAAGTGGTTTATGGAATTGGTTTGTCCTAAGTTGGGACACTAAGGTTTTTATTATGATATGTTTATAATAGGTTTCTACTATACATTACCAACAAGTCTTTCACCTTTTAAAAACCAAGCGAGGATTTACAAACTTAAGGGGTGACATTTAATCTTATTGGGTTGTGTTGCGACGTATGATGGATCAGACTGTTACAGTTTCGGGTAGCATGTTGACGGATGATTGGGTGTTGGTAAGGAAAGTGGGTGGGATACTAGCATGGAGGCCAAGTGTATGTGGGCGATAGAAATTGATGGTGGGGGTCGGAAATTGTTGGTTGAGCATATTTGTATAAGAGTTAAAACGAATTGTGGGGACGCTTAGGGAATTTAAGGGGGAGAGGGGATCAACTGAGAAAGTTTCAAGATGATAACTATTGTCAAGTTTAAAAGTCGATTGTTGGTTTATGCGTTCAATGAGAGATTCAAAACGAAATAAGTTGGTAGGGAGGATATCTTGTACGATGCTTGCTTTTTTTAAACATATTTGATCACATGGAAAACACGAAATCATTATCATTGGTCTTAAATTCTTATATCTATAAATTTTGGTGTTCTTTTCTATCAACATCTATAAATTCTCCTTACAAATTTTAAATTTATGTTTGCCAATGCTATGTTTTAAATTCCTTTATATTTATCAACATTATGATACTTTTATATAATATCTTTAAATAAAGTAATATGCCACAAAACTATTTTATATAAGCATTTGTAATTTCCGTACATTTGCACGGGTATAAAAACTAGTTTGTTATCTATAAATATCGATGTAATATTGTAATAAATGGTCTTCAAAAGCGTACTATTTAATCAAAAATCTTAGTTTTCCCGGGGAAAAGATTTATTGTATTTTTTTGATCCTAATATCAATTGTTAATTTATTGCAGTTATCGTAAAACTCTTTATCAATAAAACATTTTTTTCTCTAACAAAATTATCGAACCAACCTAACCAAACATTCAAATAGATCGAACTTGAGTCAAATCTCGGGAAAAAGAAGAACAAAAGTGACATTATACCGAACTAGTATTAAAGTTAACGTGCAAACGTGAGAATCCAAATTGGAAGAAATTCCAGAAAACCCAAAAAAAAAAAAAAAAAAAAAAAAATTCTGAAAATCTAAATTACCAGATTTGCTAGCAGACAAAACCAAGTACTGACACAAGACAAAACCACATGAACTCCTGTGTTACTTAGTTTAACTCATCTTCATCCAACGGTCCAAACCCAGTTAGATCAATCTCCACCTTCCACTTGAACGGCCCAGATTTCATTTTCACTTAATTTTATAAAATATGTTGTTGCCTCATTCTTTTCTCTTCTCCTAGACACATGGCGCTTTCTTGTACTTCACCAACACCTGCCCAGATTCTTAAAAATATAATTTCTTTCTTTTTTCTTTTTCGTTAATTTTATCTAGTAATAAAACCCATCTTGTACAAAACTTGTAGCGTTCCATTGAAGTTTTTATGTTGGTGTAAGATCAAAGGAAACGAAGGGTTTTATTTACCCCCTTTTTTTTTTCTTGATCATAATCATAATTAAGAGGTGATTAAAGAGTGATTTTGATGTGATCAGTGTGGTTTTTTATTAGCTGGGTTTGTTGTTGTTAGGGTTTCTAAGAAGAAGAAAAGATGATTTCTTTGCAGAGTGCTGCATCTAGGCAGCATCATAAAAACGATCATCATCATCAGCTATCTAATTCATCTTCTGTGAATCTTAAGTCTGAAGCTTCATCATCCAAGTGTAATTTGCACCATGTTAAGGGGGCTGAATCTCGGGAAGGTTTAGTTTCTATACTCCTTTCAGTAATTTTGTATATTTACCTGTATAATAGTATGATTGATTGGAAGTTTGAAATTGAAATTTGGTAATTTTGTATGTGTAGAAACATTTAATTCTATGATTTGAATGCATTTTTTGTTTGAGGTGTTTAGATGTTGATTGTAGGTTTCTTTTCCAGTTTCTCTAGCTAGTTTAGTAGTTGGTGGTGATTGAGAGCTTGAAACTTGGTGTGTATGTGTGTGTTTGATGGTCAAATGAGGTTACTCTTATGATGTGAGTTTTCTTAGCACATTATGATATATGGGTTATATTGGGTCAATGATGTCCGGGGTGTTTAGGAATGTAAGGGTTGTTTGTGGCCTTAATTTCGTGATTGGTATGAGCGCATGCCAATGTAGGTCACATACGAGCAAATGTGTACGTGTGGTTCTAATGCAAAGGATTCAATTCGCTTTTGTATGAAGGAGCGCAATGATATTGGTCTCTAAATTGCTTGACGATCTTTGTAAAATTGTGGAAAGGAGATCTTCGCAGAGCTTATAGTGTTTCAAGTAGAATTTCCGACAGGGAAGTTGGGGGGGGGGGGGGTGTTATATCATGTTGAGCGGTTTTGGAGAAGTTAAATTTATGTTTTCAATTTAATTGTAGGTTTATGGCACGTGATGGCTCTCTATCTATCAAAAAACGCAATGGTGTGTGGTTTTATGTCACTAACTTGATGTATTTGCTATGCTGGCATGGCCTATTATGGTATTACTTGTAAGTTCGTGTTTATGAAAATCCAATGACGTGCAAGGCCGAATAGGAATAGGCTGTGACCTCCTTCCTTAGGATGTTATATGGTGGCTAGCACGAGACTAACATAGCTATTGAAGTGGCATTGTTGAGAACTATTTATCATTTTTCAGCATTTTGTTCCGTCACCTGAGGGTAGGCTGAGTCACATTGTTTGATACCATCCTGCGAAACGAATTTCTGACATGTGGCCACTTTTTCTCTTGGAATTGTAGAAGAAGACGTGCTGTTGGGCCTTGCTCACCAGATGTACAAGGGTGGCAAGTATAAACAGGCTCTGGAGCATAGTAATACTGTTTATGAGAGGAATCCATTACGTACTGACAATCTTCTTCTCATGGGGGCCATATACTATCAGGTTGTTTATCTGGTCTTTCTCTTCTCATTGGGTCATTTGGTTTTGTTGGGCTTTGGTTCATTACCTTTTGTGTTATGTTTTTGCAGCTGCAAGATTTTGATATGTGCATAGCGAGAAATGAAGAAGCCACACAAATTGAACCTCAATTTGCCGAGTGTTTTGGCAACATGGCAAATGCTTGGAAGGTAAGTATGATGTGTTTATAAACACCTGTTGACAATTTGAGCTTCATGAAATGGTTGCTAATACGGCTGCTTCTACAGGAAAAAGGAGACATTGACCTTGCTATTCACTACTACTTGATTGCTATTGAGGTATGCTTTTGAATCAATTTCTGCTGAACTCTCTGCCCCTTAATGGCTTGAAGATTAATGACCTGCTTCCATATCGTGTGTGTTCACATTTATGTTGTCTCCATTTCAAGTTGTAGGGGTCACTGTTGAAAGTTAAACTTGATTTTTGGTATCCCCCACCACGCTTCCCTTACCAACAGTCACTTCTTTAATCGGAACATCTCTTTAAAATTGTCTCTTTGTATGGTATCTTGTTGAATATTACTTTCCCAAAATGGGGTTTAGTTTATTTGTTACTGAATAGATGTACGTATTCTCAGTTTACTACTTTACTGTCAGAAAAATAAGTCAATTGGGTGTTTGACATTTTTTTGCCCTCTCCTATTTTGAACACTTACAGCTGCGGCCAAATTTTTCGGATGCCTGGTCAAACTTAGCTAGTGCGTTCATGCGGAAAGGAAGATTAACTGAGGCCGCCCAATGCTGCCGCCAGGCACTTTCATTAAATCCTTTATTGGTTGGTTCCCTGTATTATAGCCTTGTCGTTTTGACATTCTTGATACATAGTCTCCAAATATCAGCAATTAGAACTTTGAACTTTTTAACTTCTTTCACATATCTCAAATCTATTGTCTCGGGATGTGATCAGGTTGATGCACATAGCAATCTTGGGAATTTGATGAAAGCTCAAGGCTTGGTTCAGGAAGTAAGTCCTGCTCTAATGCTTTTGGACAGAAATAATTTAATCAATAGCTTAATCAGAAAAAAAAAAGTTCTTAATGCTCATTCGCCGATTTATTAGTATCAGCTGAGCTTTACTTACGTGCTTGAGATTAAGTGGTCAAGAGTAGGTTCTATGTTCTTCGCAAAACTGGGACTCCATTATTGGGTCTCCCTTTTCTTTCTTGATCTTTTGCTGGCTTCATGCTGTTAGAGCTATCTTACGCCGTTCTCTCCCTTGACATTCCTATATTCCAGTCGCGAAGTGATGAGAAATTTGATTTCAAAATGATTTTGTCCATTTTTAGCAGAGTCCATGTATCAGAATGCGTATATCAGAACTGGTTACTCTGCTTCCCACTTCCATATGCAGTCATCTCCTTAGGGTTTTAGTACGTAAGGAAACTAAAGTGGGTCAACTTAAAAGTTCTAGCAACACCAGGCTATTTATTTTATGTTTTGGTTCTTCTGTTAAAATTCTTTCCTCTTTTTCTTCTTCTTCTTCCCCTTGTTTCTCCTGCTACCACCAGTTGAGTTACTGATGGGAGTTATACGTGTCCATAACTGTCTTGATGCACAGTTCAGTACAGATGTCAGTTCTTAGCTACAGGCCAGGCTCAGGTGATGGTTGATCTTGTTGTTACTTCGATCACCAAGACTCCATATTCTGGAATGTATTGTTGTGCAGGCTTATAGTTGCTATCTTGAGGCTTTACGAATACAACCAAGTTTTGCCATTGCATGGTCAAATCTCGCTGGCCTTCATATGGAATCAGGTGATCTAAACAGAGCACTTCATTTTTACAAGGTACATTTATCCCATGTTTCCCCTATCTTTGTCTGCTTTATTGCCAGTTCTCATCAGACATAATATGAGCAATGTACCAGCTTTGCCTCAATAAATAGCCAGAGTTGTCAATCTCTTACCTATTTGCACTCAAGAATGCCAGACTTCTTTTCCATAATGAGTGAAATAATGAATACTTATACCAATCATGACCTTGATATTACATCTGTTATGCTATATTCCCTTCCAAAAGTTTACTAGTCTTATTTAAAGCATTTGAAACTTGTTGCTGGCGTCTTTCAGGAAGCGGTGAAACTTAAACCAGCTTTCCCTGACGCATATCTGAACTTGGGTAATGTTTATAAGGTTGGTTTTCTGCTTGTACTTTGAGGTTTGATAAATTATATGAATGCTACATCGAAAACCAGACCTATACTTTTCCGTTTCCAGGCTTTGGGTATGAGTCAAGAAGCCATCATGTGTTACCAGCATGCTCTTCAGGCACGACCAAACTATGCAATGGCATATGGTGAGGCTTTTTATTCATATATATTTCATCTCGTTGATCAGCACTAGTGGCTATATTGTAATTTGGAACATTGTAGGGTTCCAGTTGCTCGATGTTGATTTGCTGGATTGTATTAATGCCTTTGTTTTACAATCCAGGTAATTTGGCTAGTACATATTATGAGCAAGGGCAGTTGGATCTGGCGATTCTTCACTATAAAGAGGCCATTAATTGTGATAATGGGTTTCTGGAGGCCTACAATAACTTGGTTAGTTTCTAATTACTAGCAGCTGATCAATAAATGATTTATCTACTGCTTAGTTAAAAGGGCTAAACTCTTGTGCTTTTGTTCTGGTAAGGGTAATGCGTTTAAGGATGCAGGGAGAATAGATGAGGCAATTCAGTGTTATAATGTGAGTTCTGATGCTTTGACTAGTATTCTGTTGTTGGATTTTCTTGATTGTCCCTTTCTCTAATTTCACATTTTTGAATCTTTCTCCATGTAGCAATGCCTTTCACTACAACCTCAACATCCTCAAGCTTTAACCAACCTTGGAAACATCTATATGGATTGGTATATAAATCTGGCTTCTTGTACATCCATTTTTGATAAAGATATTTGTTTCCATTTTGTTCTTGTATATCACAAGTGTGCTTGTATTGATAGTCCCCCTGGCTCAGGAACATGGTGGCGGTGGCAACTACATATTATAAAGCAACATTGAGTGTCACGTCAGGATTGTCTGCTCCGTTCAACAATCTAGCATTTATTTACAAGCAGCAGGTGAGGTGGTAGACACTATTTGTTCGTGTTGTGTGTGGTTTTTTTCTTTTTCCTTTTTTGGGTGGTATTACTCCCATATGCCCCTGACGTTCTCCTCCAAATTTTAGGGTAAACATGCTGATGCTATTTCTTGCTACAATGAAGTTTTACGTATTGATCCAATGGCTGCCGACGGGCTTGTAAATAGAGGAAATACTTACAAGGAAATTGGAAGAGTGACAGAAGCTATTCAAGACTATATTCATGCCATTAACATACGTCCAGCTATGGCTGAAGCACATGCAAATCTGGCTTCAGCTTACAAAGATAGGTGACATTCGTCTATTCCTTGTACTGTTCTCCAGATGTCCTGCATAGTTATAGTACTGACTTCATTTTTAATTCTTGAAAATGATGGTTGCTAAAGTGGACATGTGGAGGCGGCTGTCAAAAGCTATAGACAGGCATTGGTTTTACGTCCAGATTTTCCTGAAGCAACATGCAATCTGCTCCACACTTTACAGGTACTACTTGATGGCAATGATGGAAGTGTAAAAATTCAGTTCGGTTGTTTGGTCAACATCATAGTTAACTTGCACCTGAGAGGTTTGTGTAGCACTGTTAGTCTGTTAGAAGGATCTGTCACTTGTCTGTTTTCACATTTAAAACACATGCGGTGAGCTGAAAATCTATCCTTCCTTCTGAACTTTTTGTTTGCTAGTGGTCAAAACTTCAGATATAAATTCTGGGGTGGAATAAAAAACTGTGGGGCTTGTTGGGAAAGAAGCCTGATATGAGTTTAATCTAACTTGGACATGCTTCTCTAACCTGCATATTGCTGTTAAGTGGAAGTTCCTCACTTATATACTGAAATCTTGGTCTTCAATGTTATCCAGTGTGTTTGCAGCTGGGAAGATAGAGACAAAATGTTTAAGGAAGTTGAGGGGATAATTAGACGTCAAGTGAAGGTTAGACCGTCTTTCTTCATGAAGATTGTTCATTTATCTTATTGGCGATGTTGTTTTATAGAATGGAAATATTCATTTATACAGCTTCTGTTTTCAGATGTCAGTTCTTCCAAGTGTACAGCCTTTTCATGCGATCGCCTATCCCCTTGATCCTATGCTGGCTCTTGAAATAAGGTAGAGTGGTAGACTGGTAGATTACTGGATAGTAATACCATAGTTTTATGTTTAATTTTTTGTTTCGATGTAAAAATACTAGTGTTCTTATTTTGAACTTCTGTCCTGTAGCCGCAAGTACGCACAGCACTGCTCGGTTGTTGCATCTCGGTATGTATTATCTCCCTTCAAGCACCCATCACCCACTCCAATAAAGAGTGGATGTCGCCAGCGTCTAAGGATTGGGTATGTGTATCGATCTGTTAGTGATATGTCTTGGGAGTTGGAGATACCCTCCTCAAAATCAGTGTGCTTTTGCTATGCAGATATGTGAGCAGTGACTTTGGTAACCACCCTCTCTCTCATCTGATGGGCTCTGTGTTTGGCATGCATAATAGAGAAAATATTGAGGTGTGTTTGTTTCATCCCTCCGTATCTTGGTGCGCACTATCATGCTATCTCTCTTTTGCTCCTCCCCCCCTCCAAATCTTTCAACATGCTGAGTACACCCAACATTTTTCTCAGGTGTTTTGTTATGCCTTGAGCCCTAATGACAATACTGAGTGGAGACAGCGTACTCAAACTGAAGCGGAGCACTTTATTGATGTTTCTGCTATGTCATCTAATAAGATTGCCGAAATGATTAATGATAATCAGATACAGGTCCTTGTCAACCTCAATGGCTATACCAAGGTCTGCTTCAATCAATCTATCTTCCAGAGGTTATTTTGACCTCAAAATAGACAATTAATGTTGTATTCTTTTTGATTTTCTAAAACTTTGTCCTATGGGCTTTAGCTTAGTTTGTAGCATCTCTTCAGGACTTTAAAAGTAGGAATATTTTGAATTTACTAATTTTAATCTTCTAATTGTATGATGCAGGGTGCCAGAAATGAGATATTTGCAATGCAACCGGCACCTATTCAAGTCTCATACATGGGATTCCCTGGGACAACGGGTGCTGCATACATTGACTACTTGGTTACTGATGAGGTTAAAGGAACTCTCAAATCTTTGATTTAGTCGTTATTTTTCCCATTTTTTAAAAGATGACATCATTTTGTGCTCCTTTAGTGGGGTCCCTTACCTTTCCTTTCTCTTTATGCCAACATGTCACATATTTGTACTGCAGTTTGTATCACCTTCCGAATCTGCTCATATTTACTCCGAGAAACTCGTTCACGTGCCTCATTGCTACTTTGTAAATGATTATAAACAGGTAATCATGTCTTTTGGATACAATTCCGTAAAATATTATCCATTAGTTCTTCCATTGATGATTGGTAAATCGTCTTCTATGGGCTCAGAAAAATAGAGATCTATTGGACCCAAATTGCCGGCCCAAAAGGTCAGATTATGGTCTTCCAGAAGACAAATTTTTGTTTGCATGCTTCAATCAATTATACAAGATGGATCCTGAAATCTTCACTACCTGGTACTTTTTTATTTTCTTATGTTTCTTTGTTAAGCTGAAGTACTTTCAAGTTTCAACCGAACTACTTTACTGAGTTGGGCAGTATTTCTCATGTACATTTATTATAACTTATCCACATTTACCTTTTGTGTTTTAAGGTGCAATATCCTTAAGCGTGTACCTAACAGTGCATTGTGGCTCTTGAAATTTCCTGCTGCTGGAGAATCAAGATTACGTGCATGTAAGTCTTTCGCCTTTTAGAAATAAGAAAGGTCATCAGGATGATAGCGATGATATTCTTTTAGATAGAAACTAACCATAATTCATGGGAGGTAAACTATAAAGAGACACTAGTCCTTAAAGAAAACTATTGTACGTTTAGTTTCATTACTTTGTGCTCACCCCATTCACTGTCAGTATGTCATCTTAATCTCCTTGTAACAGATGCCGCTTCACAAGGGGTGGGGCCAGATCAGCTTATATTTACTGATGTTGCTGTAAAACATGAGCACATCAGGCGTAGTGCTTTGGCTGATTTATTCTTGGACACGTAAGCCATCGCTTACTCCCAGTTCGTACTACTGTTTCAGCACTGTAATTTTCTGTTACACAAGTTTGATTCTATTCTTTGACGAGTATGCAACATTGTTAAATAGGCCATTATGCAATGGACACACCACTGGTACAGATATCCTCTGGGCTGGTTTACCAATGATTACCTTACCCTTAGAGAAAATGGCTACCCGGGTAGCTGGCTCTCTGTGTCTTGCTACTGGACTTGGGAAAGAGATGATAGTCAACAGGTAATCGGCAAGTGGTTATTGATTTTGGTTTGTCGTTATGTCCTTCCCATTTATGGTTGCTTGGCAAGCTTTTGTTGTCTTGATAGGGTAACAGAACTGTACCTCATGTTTTTAGACATTATAGGTGTACAGTCTACTCTGGCAGTACCCAAACATATTCCAATTCAAGTAATTCTCTAGCAGTCCACATTATAGTGCAAGTTGCTAATCGCATTGCTTGTGTTTTGGCAGTATGGATGAGTATGAGGAACGGGCAGTTTCACTGGCACTACATCCTTCGAGACTTGGAGCTCTTAGAGATCAATTAAAAGCCATTCGTCTAACTTGCCCTCTTTTCGACACTGCCCGCTGGGTATGTTGCTCTAATTCTTAAGGAGTGCCTATATCATATTCCGCATCTGTCAAATCATCTATAACTCTCATATCACCGTGTCTTGTATGCATTTCAGGTGAAGAACCTCGACAGGGCATACTTTAAAATGTGGAATCTATATTGCTCAGGGCAGCATCCTCAGCCTTTCAAAGTCATCGAAAATGACTCAGACTTCCCGTGTGATAGGTAGTACGTAGAGAAGCACCTGGTCGGGAATCGGGATTGTATATAGATTGTAGAGTAGCATTGAATGATATAGAAACAACTCTGAAGGCTTGATATGATTGAGAGTCCCCTAAGTTGTAGAAATAATGCGATTATTTCGTGCTTCTTTACCTTACCCGTCAAGCACGCCCTGAGGCTGAATGATCCACACCTGTATGACAGCCTTAGGAGCCTGTATGTGTATTGTGTAACATATGTATCCTTGAATATGTTTATTATCCAGAGAGATGGTTTGTCAACTTTCACCGGTTCTGTTCCCAGCTTTTCGACACGATTAATTTGCGATGAATAGCAATAATACGAGGTTGTGTCGTAAAATGTTGAAGTGCTCGCACTAGTCCTTCATCGTCCTAGCCGTGAGTCGTGACCTAACGCAAACCAAACCCACAGGGATACATGATCGAGTCCTACCGTCCGAACTTGGATGAACCTATTTGCCCATTGCAAAGAGAGTCATGGAGCCCAAGTCACATCACTAATGAAAAATGAAGCGTGAGGCTCACAATTTGTTGACAGCCTAAAAAAAACAGAAGAAATGCTCTCACGAGCAAGTTCCACCCTCCGCCGCTCTCTCCACCGCGCCAACCACCACAAAACCCCCCCAACCGCATCCTCTCCCTTCCGCTTCCTCTCCACCAAATCCACCGCAACAACAACCAAGAACGACGACTACTTCGCCGCAATCCACCACATCTCCAATATAGTTCGCCGCGACATCTACCTAGAAAGAACCTTGAACAAGCTAAACATCGCCGTCACCAACGACCTCATCTACCGCGTCCTCCGCGCCTCCTCCCGACACGGTCCCCAATGTTTCCGGTTCTTCAACTGGGCCCGTACCCACCCGACCTACTCCCCGACCTCCGTCGAGTACGAGGAGCTCGTCAAAACCCTAGCTCGGTCCCACCACTGGGAAACAATGTGGAAAGTCGTCGAACAATTGCGCGCGCAATCCAGCGACACCGTCCGCCTTGGCGGCGACACGGTGGAGTTCATAATCCGAGAGTACGGACACAAGGGCCACGTCGACGAAGCGGTTAGGGTTTTCAACTCCTGTGAAAAAATATTCGGTTGCGAACAAAACGTCGCCGTTTACAATGCGCTGTTGTGCGCGTTGTGCAGCTGTAAGAATTTCTACGGCGCATATGCGTTGGTTAGGAGGATGATTAAGCGGGGTAAGACGCCGGATAAGGAAACGTATTCGATACTCGTTAGTGCCTGGTGTAAAGCTGGGAAGATGAGTGAGGCACAAGATTTTCTTGAGGAGATGAGTAGGAAAGGGTTTAATCCGGCTGTACGAGGGCGGGATTTGTTGATTGATGGTTTGTTGAATGCAGGGTACATTGAGTCTGCTAAGAATTTGGTTACGAAAATGTCGAAAGAAGGGTTTGTGCCGGATATTAGGACGTTTAATTCGTTGTTGGAGGCGGTTTGTAAGTCGGGGGAGGTTGAATTTTGTGTGGGATTGTTTGGGGATGTGTGTAGGTTAGGGCTTTGTCCTGATATTGAGAGTTATAAGATTATGATTCCGGTGGTAGCGCGATTGAATAGGTTTGAGGAAGGGTTTAGGTTGCTACATTGTGCAATTGAGGAAGGGCATAAGCCTTTTCCGAGTTTGTATGCACCTATTCTTAAGGCATTGTGTAGGAATGGGAAGTTTGATGATGCTTTTAGCTTTTTTAGTGATATGAAGGTGAAAGGGCACCCGCCTAATAGGCCGATTTATACTATGTTGATTAGGATGTGTGCGCGTGGGGGGAGGTTTGTTGAGGCTGCTAATTACTTGGTTGAGATGACTGAGATTAATTTGCCACCTTTGTCTAGGAGTTTTGATATGGTTACTGATGGTTTGAAGAATTGTGGGAAGCATGACTTGGCTAAAAGGGTTGAGCAATTAGAAGTGTCTTTGAGAGGCTAAGGCAGGGTTTTGATGCATCAGTTGATGTTTTTAGGGTCTCTGTTATGGTTGTTGGTGCCATACACGAGACTGCGTGAGCAAGAAGGCGTGTTTTTGTGGACTTGGTAAGCGTTTCAGTCCAGTACATTTGTTCTGGTATTGCTTGATAGATTGATATCTTATGCTTGATTTAGCAATGTGGATTTTGTTGCTTTCTTATGTTCGTCAGGACACATGGAATTGAGATGAACACTTGATTTTTTCGTTTCTGAAATTGTGCTTATTTTTAGCAAGTCAAGACATATACTTATTCTGTAGATGGGTATTGAAAAGTTCATGAACAATTTTCAGCTGGTTTGTGTTCCTTCATATTTGGACGCTGAATGATTTGTCTGATGTCATAGCTTTTGGGATTAGGTTCAGTAGTATTAGTTTTCTCTGATTTGTGGTGTACGTAATCAGACTGGACGAATTTATGTGTAGTAGCATTGACAATTTGTGCTTCAATGTTTTGTTCACAAGTTTAGGACTCCGGTGTTGTGAAATGGCTTGTGTCTTGGCATCCTGGAACGAATATGTTGATATGCATTGAGAAGGTGACCCTTTGATTACAACTTGTTTTCGCTAGTTTGTTTGATCCCTTCCCGTCCCTAGGCATTCTTTTCTCACTACTTTAACCAATGTGCTTTTTAATACTTGGGACATCCCTTTATGCAACCTTCTATATGAAAACTAGCTGCTAGTTTCTTACGCGGAAACTATCTGCTATAGTGAAGACAAAATTACTGCCTGAAGTTGGTTTTTTTTTAGGGTGGCTTTTTTATTTTTCTTTCTTTCTGTTTGCTATCTTTTTGATTTGTTTTGAGATGGATGATTTTATGTGGAGTCTGACCATTGCTAACCGAAGTCTATATGCACTAAGGGGTATTGTCTGGATGACCTCCTTTCTAATTCGTCATCTTGCACGACAAAATCCGTTGTTGGTGATATTGTGGAAATGTGGAGTTCTATGCTGATGTTGGATGGTGGCAATGGTTATACCGTGCTCCCGAGCATGGTAGTCCTCACAATAGTGGAGTGTTGAGTCTTTTCTTGTTAGGCGTCTCCTACTCCTTTATTGTGAGAAAGACCACCATGCTTCTTGTGCTCCCGGGAGCATGGTATAATTTACCGGATGGTGGCTTGGTATATGGTTTGGAGTGGAGTGTTGTATTATGAAATTTACTTTGAGACATATGATGAAGTGACATTCAATGTAATAGTTTCATACCCAACGGTGTGATTCTTTTTTTTTTGTTTTTTTTTTTTTTTTTGTTTGATTTGACGTCTTGGAGATGAGGATGTATAAGGCTAGGTGTATTGTTGGGAATTCTATGTACGGAATATTTTTTTTCTGAAAGAAAACAATCAAGCTTTAGTTCCAAAAGGAATTTTATGCATTACAAAATCTGGGAGAATATAAAGCTAGGGTCTTGATGAGTGGTAACACCAACAAGCTTTATAATCGAAGGAGAGGAGGTCTCTTTTTTCTATCACTAGCTTCTTGTGAGCAAAAGATGGGGTGCTTTCAAGGGTATTATAAGTACGTTTATTCAATGGGATTAGGCTTCTTTGGAACTGCTTCTTTGTAGTTGTAATTCCTTTTTAAGGGTATGACTCTCATGAGTACCCTCGGACGCAAACTTAGTTCTGTTGGTCATTTAGCCTTAAAAACAATTACACTTTTAAAGCTATAAGAATCGTATAGAAGTACTCCAATGCTTCATATTTGCTTAACTTTCTATAGTTCTATTTAGAAGTAATGAAATGACTTAAATGAGTACGGGCTGCTTGTTGAACTATCCCTGATAGTTAGCTTAGTATAAAGCTTTGGGTTGTTGAGACCGGATTTTGTTGATCCTAAGCATGAAGCCAGATTATATTGGTATAGTTTTGTCTTGATTAGTGTATATTGAGTGCTAAACGTTCTTACTGTGTTTATTTTCAGATACCTTTTGTTTGCAAGTTTTTGCTTGGACTGCGGGGTCAAAAATTAGAACTCCTCATTGTTTGGGCAAAGCCTACCAGGTCGTGGTTTATTCAGCCTCTTGTCACACAAATTACTGACTTGATTGATGTCAAAATGTCAGTCATTCAAATGGCCATAGATCTGATAATGACCGTGCCACGATTCTTCAGCTCTGGGGCACTATTTCTATCATTATTCATGAAGTTCAGTATTCACCCTGATGATGTTTGCCCTTCTTTTTTAGGATGTGACCCAGGTAGCGAGTAGTGTGTTGGGCGGAAATCCACGTCTTTGGGGAACACTTGAGCTGGTTTCTTGTGACGCGACTTCTGTTCAAGTAGGTTTCTTCAGGGGACTAACGAACATGGTCTACTTTGGTCAAACGAACACACATCTGTAATAATCTTATCATTCTTGTGTCTTACTCCACCCGAATATGAACATTGGAATGCTACACACTACACTCCCTTACATTTTGTGAATACCCTAAATTCCAATATGACATCTGTAATTTTTTAATGGATTTAGATTTCCTAGAGTTACTCTTTCAGGCCCCGTTTGGTTCAAATATTGGTATCGGGTTGGGATCAGGTATCGGGTTTAGACGGTATCGGGTTGGAACCTCATTCCTGATATCTAGTGTTTGGTTCGATTTAGTGAAAAACTAAAATTCAAAATATATACTCCATATCTTTTTTCTTTTTTTAATAATTGGGCACCAAATCAATTATCACAAAAGTTAGACAATTTCTTCTGCTTCTCACCGTCTCTAACTTCACATGTTCAAACAAAGGAAAAAAAAAAATCAAAATACTCCATTGAAATGCTTCATGCGTCTATTGTTGCGGCCCATTTTTCCCTCTTTCTTCAATTCTTCCCATCCATCCCATGTAAATCTGACAACAAATCGATCATTCCCCCCTCTAGTTGGGGCAAAGGCCTTCTACTCTATATTATAATCTGATCAAATTCTCCATTGCAATATACGTGGATTTTGGAATAACAATGATATTGACCATGAGTAAACGTGTCAAGGTGGAAGGTGGGCTAGGGGGAAGGTGGTGGATTGGTGGTTGACTGGAAGTGTAGATTATGCAGACAAATAAATTAGGCTTGAAGAAGAGAAGGAAGATGTGTCGGGTTTAAAGAATCAGGGGGGAGGAGACCGGATTCAGAAACCGATTCCGGGGGGTTTCATGGACACGCGTGGAATCGGTCTCTTGATGGTAAAAAATGCAAACAAACAAAGGAATGGGTTTTCATCAAATCAAACCCCATTCCTGAATCATAGAGTTGGTATAGTTTACTATAAATGAAAAATATAATTGAAAATGTATTTATGAAAATAAGAGATAAATGTACATGGTAATTAATTTTCCTTTTTAAGTAAATTTTACCGTGTAGAGTTATTTTTCAACTCCATGAGATCTTAATCTAATTTTAATTGCCTCCCCTAGTTAAACTATTGATTTTTTTTTTTTTTTGAGATAAGCACCTGGTATCTCCCAACTTTCAAACATCGTGTATTCGTGTATGGTTATTGGTTACCACTTACCATAATGAGTTGAAGTGTGAAAATAAAAGTTCGCGGGCATCTCATAAGCGTTAACAACCTCCACCACCTCTCCTTTAAATCGATAATCGTCAAGTCTTTTCATGCTAAGCGTCTCCTTTACTCTCTTACCACCTCCACCACCTCTCCTACCACCTCTAGTCACTAATCATCAACCTATACTCACCGGAAACTACTAACTAACCCTATTTTCCAATGGCTTCGCCCCAAGATCTGTAGATACCCTAAATCAATTAAAAATGTGGATCACATCAAGATTAATAATGTACTCTGTATAATATAAAGTTAACTTTCGATGACATAACTCGGTCATCATAAACCTAAGTGGAAATGATTGAAATGATGATTATCAATTTGACAAAATTAATCTTATCTAATTAGCAAAGTTAATTTGTTGTCGGAGAGAAAAAACTCCAAGATCACATATGCAACACTTTGATCAATCAACATCATCAACATCAACGGACAACAATTGCATAGAATAAGACTTCCCAAACACGTTCAGATTATTACTCTTATTACTCCCCAACGATTGGACATTGG